>OY986438.1:112556987-112941987 GCA_963920525.1 Dichetophora obliterata | reverse complement strand
AGATAATTCCTTACTAGTTTTTGAATGCGAATGTCACATGGCGGAGTGCTCAAAGTTTCAACAATAACACATGCTATAAATACGATTTGTTAAATGTATGCTTAAACTGTGAATAGCCTAGTTGTATTGTTTTTTCTTGTTTTAAAAGACTCAAGCAAAATGCAACATCAATCCTAAAAAAATGGCGTTGGAAAAAGAGTGTCGTTTTTGTAATTACACTCAAGCAATTCAAAAAACGAGGCGTTAGAAGCTTAGCTTCGAAAAAGTCTTTGTCAGATAGTTATTGAACTTTTTCATTTTATTTATAAAATACTTTTATGAGCACAGAACTGAATACCCGAATCAATATAACGAATTGAATATAGCAGATATTTATGTTAATACAGATCTTCGAATTAAACAGTAAGTAATAGCAGCTAATAACCTCGAACTGATTTCTACTCATAAATACTTGGAAATCTCGCATGTAATTGTTTCGTGTTTCCCCTGTTAACTAGAAACTAATAGTTTTTTAATAAATTTTTATTTAAACAAATTAATTTATAAAAGTACATCTAAAAACTAACTTGCATTACGACTCCAAAGATTAGATTTTAATATACTTTTTATATTTTATAAATTAAATCTGCAAGCCATTCAGGTTTTACATAGTTTTTTTATTAATTTGCAAAAGAAAAGACAAATTCACTCGGAAACGCACACTTGGAACTGCAATGTGTTCCACTTTCTTCTTATACTCACAATTTTATTGCGCAATAGCGCCATCTAGATGGAAGCCAATAGACATGCTACAGTTATATTGTTTCTTACAGCGAATGAATGAAAAGCAGAAAATATGTTGCATAACATGTTGAAATGTATCGCGATTGTGCGGCAAGCTAAATTTCTGCATACAATAACAAAGGAATTAATCAAAAAATAAGAGAGAGAGAGCACAGCGGAAAAGTAGAGAATTAATAACAACATTTAATCAACTGCTGCTCGTTCTTTGATAGATACATAGTATCTGCTAAATTCAGCTTTTTAGCTGCAAACTACCTTGAATAATTGCCTTGAGTGACAGTAGAAACAAGCAACAAGTTGCTGCAATAGTTGCAAAGCATGCAATAAAGTTGCACTTGCGCAGATACAAGGTTCTGTCACACAAACGCAGGCATAAAACAAGTTACTGTTGTAAGTTCATTAAACGCAAAGTATAGTCCTGCACAATATACAATTTCGCATACGAATATTAAGTTTTGCTCAAATGATTTAAAATTTTAAAAATATTTTTTTCAAATAATTCTTCTGCCAAACTGTGGGTTAATTTTTTAAAATGTTTCAAAATTTGTATCAAAAATTTTATCGAAACTCTGCTCTTGCTCTTCGCTATTCACCCAGATAGCTACCAAACTGAGCTAACATTTAACAACTTTGCTCCACATTTGCAATGTTTTTGTCTTCCGCTTTACTTGCAGTATCTATCAGCAGCAGCAACGGCAACAGCAACGCATCTGCGCGCACGTGATGGCTGGTCATGTTTTGCTGGCTTAGTAAAAAAAAAAAAAAATGCCTCGAGCCTCTTTGGCACTCATTTGGAACCATTGGACATGCATACAAAATATGTACATGCGTTGTATAGGCATAGAAATGGCCAAAAAAACTATTGTTGTGGTAGTCATTGCTGTTGCTGCTGCTAATGCTAGTTGCTACTTCTGTTGTTGGCAACGTAAACCCGTTTAGCTGGGAAAAAATATTAAAACTCTCACTTTCTTTTCATATAAATGTTATTACTGCATTCAGTTGTTGCTCTTGTTGTCGTTTTTTTTTTCATTTTTTATTTTTCCACTCAGCTGTGATTTCAGGTTTTTTTATGTATTTTATACAAAGTTTTATGGGTTTTTTGTTGTTGCTATTCAGTTGTATGCCATTTCATGTTTTTCCGGGCTTTATGGTTGGCGGGTTTTTTGTTTATTTTCTTCTTTGTCGATTTTCGATTAATAATCGGACATAATTGTATTATTGTTATTACTGCTTGTTTTGTTGTCGATAGAGATTAAGTCAAGATGTTGTGTTGGCGCAACGACTTGAGGCAACTGATGATGGACGAAATTATTTTAAAAAGGAGTATTAAAAAAAGTTTAAAATTAAGTTTTATTTCTGCAAATAAAAACTAATAACTCAAAAATATTCATTTTTATGTGAGTGAGAACTGCTCATAAAAACCACTAAAAGATAATCAGAAATTACACTCTGGGAATAATTACATTTTAATGAAGTCTTAACGATGATTTAAAAATGGTGATTAAAATAGCGGTTTGCTTGGTTTTTCAGAAATTGGAATCAGTAAATTTAAATTGTAAATACGCACTATTTTTAAAAATTCTACAAGTAAAAAAATAACTGTTTTATGGATGAAAGAATGTTTTTTATTCTGAGTACGTAGTAATAAATAATAAATAACGGCTATATGAAGATGACTGACTTTACTTTTAATCATTAGAAAATCATTTTAATAAGCAAGTAACAATGGAAAAAATTAGTTTTCAGGAAAATTTTAATATAAAACACCAGAAGTGTCAATAATTAAGCACTTTCAATATATGAAATTAAAGTAATAAAAGATTATTTTTATGACGTGAATTTGCTAAGGAAGCCTCTCAAATATTTATCGTAAAAATTCGAAATAGGAAAATAAGAATGATTTAGGTGTTTACATCAATGACGACTTATTAATGGCGTTTGCGTTTCTCGAAAAAATGCTGCATTTTTTTTGCCTTCTTTCTACCATCTTTGAAAATTACGAATTTTTTCTACTTTTGAGGTCAACACTATCGAGAAAAGAACACGATTTAACTACAGAGGTCACCATTTTTTTTCCTCAAGAGGTCAGAAAAAATGTTGCATTTTTTTGAGAAACGAAAACGCCATTAGCCACTTATTCATTGCAATTTTCAATTAATAAAAATCGAACTAGCTGGCAGCTATTGTCCTGCACTTTTTTGCTTTCCACAAAAATTTGTAAGCGTTAACATAGTTCACCACGTGCCAAAATCGATGACTGTTGCTGTTAGTTAACCCAATGGGGGGGCTTTGATAAAAAACAAATATCGATAGTTTTTGATGACGATAAATCAAAAAAGGTATTTTTTATGTATATTAAATGTTTGCTCAAATTCATCTACAGGGTTGCCAATATTCGAAGCTTTCATTTTATGTTTAAATAAATCAAAGAAACCACAATTTTTTGTCTGTTCGTCATGAATATCATTTAATTGGGTTCAAGTAGATTTGCTTACATTATTTCTTGAATATGATATCTCGTAAATGGTCGCCATTGGCCTCTACGACATATTGTGCCCGTTTTGCAGCATTTTCCATGGTTTTCTTCAACATTTCGATGGGAATGGCGGTTATTTCTTGACGGATGTTGGTTTTCAGCTCTTCTAGGGTCTTTGGCTTGTTTACATAAACCTTTGATTTCAAATAACCCCACAAAAAGAAGTCTGGAGGCGTTAAATCTGGTGATCTTGGCGGCCAATCGAAATCACCATTTTTTGACATCAAACGGCCAGGGAACAATTGCTTCAAAAAATCGATTTTAGTGCGGCTTGTGTGTGGTGGCGCGCCATCTTGTTGAAACCAGTAGTGCCTGATACGCTTTCGACAAACGATTGGAATGAAAAAATTGTTTATCATATCGCGATAACGCTCCTGATTGACAGTAACTCTGTGGCCATTATCATCTTCGAAAAAGAACGGCCCAATGAGCATTTTAGCACAAACGCCGCACCAAACAATGACTTTTGCATCGTGAAGAGGTACCTCTTGAATCTCTTGTGGATTTTCAGTGGCATAAATACGGCAATTTTGTTTGTTTACCGTTCTGTTCAACTGAAAATGAGCTTCATCGCTCATGATAATTTTATGCCAAAATTGCTCTTACTATTGACTTGTTTTGTTGAATGTAAATTTCAACAATTTTAGAGCGTTCGCGTGGCGTGTACTGTTCCACTGTAAACATTTGCTTGGAATGACGCTTCAAACGCGGTATGTCATTAGTCGATTTGGCATCACTGCGGAAAGTTACAGTGTTGCCAGATGGGCGCTTCGAATATTGGCAACCCTGTATACCAAACTAAAATCTACAAACTTACGTGCCGATTGATACACTTTTAGAACTCGCTCAAAAGCCCAATAAATGGAGAAGCATTTTACAAAAAAAAAACTTTTTACTAATATTTGATCAAAGAAGTAAATTTTTAAAAAGAATTTTTTTAATGTAATTGTTCTTAAAAATGATTTATTAAACATTAAAATTCGGTTGAAAATTACCAGAGTTGTGATATTTGACTTTTCGAAAAAATGTTCTTTTTTTTTTTATTTCAATAAAAAAATCGTAAAATTCTAAATTTGAAAACTTTCAATGAAATGTTGTTGAAATATTTTCTGAAATACACTTAATACAAATGCAAAAAATTCTGTAATTCCATTACTTAGTCAATTCACAAAAATCCCTAAAATAAAAAAATGCAAATTTAAAAAAAACACGTAACGTGGTGCAATAGCATAGTCTTAAGTTTTTTTGTGAAATTACAAAAACCAAAAATTCGGATCAAAAAGTAATAGCTGTTGAAACTTTATTTTTTTCTCAAAAATCCTCAAAGTGTCTGTGTCTGGCATTTCAAACACAAAAAAAAAGGTACATAAGAAATTTAAAAATTAAACAACAAAAAAAAAACAACAATCAGCCTAACCAAAAAACATTTTAATGCCGACTCTAAAGTTAGTATCAGCTTTTGGACAAAAATTCTATAGAAATAATGTCATAAAAGCTCACACTAAATTTACAGTCGACATTAAAATGTTTTTTGGTTAGCCTGAATGGATTGTGAATAGACAGTCTTGATCCATTGGCGTCGGAAGCGGGGGGAAAGGGGGCAGTTGCCCCCCACTTTTTTAGCTAGATAAACAATTTAAAAAGAAAACATCAAAAGTTATTCAAAATGTCAGTTTTTTTTACAACGATAATATTTTTGTATTAGATATTTTCCTCTTCTTTCTCTCTTCTTCATAAGCATGCTTGCGGATAACCATTTTCTTTCTCTGTGTTTGCAAAAAGATAGATAAAAATGTAGAGTTTCTACTGCAAACCCACCACTTCAGTTTAAAAGCAGCCTTAAGTATGTAGCTTAATACTGTAATATTGTAATCGAAGCCTTCAACGGAAAAGTGCCTTATGAACAAAATCTAAAAACAAAACTAAATTTTTATGCAGATGACTTTGATGTGAGTGACCTCCACGCGCAACTTAAATTGCTGAAACAATTGCCTGGCCAAACACCTTCAAATTGTAGTGGCATTGTATCCCAATTTGCAAAATATTCGGATACTGTAAAAAAACTATTAAATGAAGTTGAAAAACTTATTGCTTTGCTTTTGACTGTGACTGCATCAGCAGCTTCATCTGAGCGTTTTTTAGTGCACTAAGACGACTTAAAACGTATCTTCGAGCAATTATGACACAGAAACGACTCACTCATGCGGCACTTATACACATTCACAAAGATAAAACCGACGAATTGAATTCGATGGAGGTGGTGAAAGAGTTTGTTTCTCGCAAGGACAGAAAAAAACAGTTTGGAATAATTTAAATTTATGTAACTTTTTGTAACTTATTGCATTTAAACCATGTAAAGATATACCTAGTCTTGCTTTATGAAAGCAACCATTATTTCTTATATTTTCATATTACCATATGAAAGATCCTTAAAAGAATGATCTCTAATATTGAAATTGGAAGAACTTTTAAAAATAATGAAATTTTAATATTTTTTATATATTTTTATATTTTTTTATTTTAAACTATAATAAAAAATTTGTGTATTCACATTCATGCTTCTTTGAATAAATTTTAGTGAACTTTTTTTGCACCACCATTTGTACTGCCCCCCCATTTGTACTTCCCCCCAGATGAAATTCGCTTCCGACGCGCTTGTCTTGATCACAAATTTATAGTTGGAACTGAGTGTGGCTGAAAATATGTCAGCAACCACATAAATAGCAATTTGAAAATCAAAACCTTTTATTGTTTTCAAAAGTTGAAATGCGAAATACGCTTGTGCTCCTTGTAGTGTACTATTCCAAGCAGCCGCACCATCGTAACCCTGCCTGAATATAATATTACAATCCATATATTTTCTATGATCTGAAAGCATAGGTCGCAGTTCAGTTCAAAACTGAAGTGGCTTGCAACTTTTTACGCTGTTGCATTGTAGTTGCCCCTTTTATACTACTTTCTGGACTATAAGGGGGGTTGTTTTAGGGGGGCTAAAACCTAAAACAACTTTTGTCGACGGGCCTGGTTGTTGTTGTTTTGCTTTAAAAATCTTTAAAACAGACAGCATCATTAAGAAGACGTCTTCAAAATTCGCTAGCCTGCTATTACTTATGCTGTTGCTTCGTAAATGTTACAAAATTTAAGCGGAGAAGGAGACGAAACTGCAAAATTGATAGTAACTACAGCTATTATTAGCTATTTTCATACTTTGCAGCACAGGCAGAAAATACTCATGAAGAATAAAATGTCTGAGAGCACAGCAACAGTGAAAATGTTTATAGTTTAGCTAATTTGGCAGTAGCAATTTCAAACCTTATATTTAATTGTTAACTATAATTACCATAAAAAATAAAATAAATTGGCTATTTCAGCCCTAGAACGGACTTTGACCGAGCTTCTATTAATCAATTTTACTGTGCTTTGTATTTAATGTTTGAACACAAATGATCGCGAACTGGCTCTATGAGTTTTATGACGACTCCGAGCTGTACATGCCAGTTTTTACTCTCTGAGATTTGCCATTGTCTGTAGAACAGGGCTGAGCATTCTAATACGTGTGCTCTCCAATAGCGCACACTGAGCGAAACAGATGTCACAGTTATCTTGATTTGCAAGTTTGTATGTTTATACCCCACACATAATGTTATATGTGTTTATTTTTTATTTCATGTTATTATTTTTATTCATCGGTACCTATTGTTCATTATTTCTTGTATGTCAACATCAAAGCTCCAGCATTTTATTCTAAGCAAATAAATTAAATTAGTTTGTTTGCAACATTCTGCTACGCCAGAAAGATTCTCTGTGGAAAAGAAATCACAGTACGTAAATATTAATATATACGAATAATATGAAATCCTACGAAATAAAACATAATCGCATAAGTATTATGAATCTTCGAATCAAAAGATTGGTTTTTCACAAAAGAAGTTGGCGTGGCACCTCCCATACAAATGGATCTTATTTTTCGCAATATCTGAAAAACCAATAAAGCCATGACAACAGAAAATTAGGCACTCAAGTGCATCATTTAAAGGAAATGTGTCAAAAGTAGGAGTGATTGGACAAGTGAGAGTGGCACCTCCCATACAAATGAATCACGTTTTTGGCAATATCTGCAGAACCAGCAATGCTACAAAAACAAAAACTTAGACAATTATCAAGTACGTCATTTGGAGGATATGTGCCAAATTTAGGCATGATTGGACGGACAGCCTCCCATACTACTGAAACACATTTTTCGCAATATCTGAAGAAAAAGTAAAATATTGTGTTTTTTTATATTGGCACGTGTCCTTCAAATAACGTTCTTTATTATTGTTCCAGAATTTGTTTTTGTGGCATTACTGGTTCTCAAGATATGGCTAAAAATGTGATCCATTTGTATGGGAGGTGCCACTCCCACATGTCCAATCACTCCTACTTTTGACACATTTCCTTTTAATGATGCACTTGACGACTGCCTATTTTTCTGTTGTCATGACTTTACTAGTTTTCAGATATTGCGAAAAATAAGATTCATTTGTATGGGAGGTGCCACGCCCAAATATTTAAAAAATCCTTTTTTTACTTTTCTGTGCCTAAATCACTAAAAACGTCATCAAAATAATTTATTCCCTCTAGTTTGTACCAATCATTCCATTGTGCAGTGCTCTGTATGGCTCGCACAAGACAGGCAATGCAGATTTAAAACATTTCAAAAAAGACTTGTCTTTGGAGAACACATAATTTTTCTTTTTTTGTATTATTTCCAAATTTATATAAGTATGTAATATTTTTTTAAAATTTTGTATATGGTGCAATAGATTTTTTATAAATTTTTAAAAAAAACTTATTAAGTTTAAAAAAATTTCATTTTTGTTATTTAAAGTGTATTAAGAAATCAAGAAACCAAAAATCAAGAATTTTTTACAAGCCGTTACTTAGCAAAATTAATTTTACTAAAACAGTGGCCTAAAACTAAATTCTTTGTAACACATTGAAAAAAAACTTAAAAAAATAAATTAAAGTAACTAATTTTTTTTTTCATACACACTTTATTAATATCCATAATAGAAATAAAAATTACGACTTTTTGTTTTAGGTGGCTAGTTTCACGAATTTTCACTCAAGAGTGTACATAAAAATTGCGACATAGGTCTTCACCAAGAACAATACATATCAACAACAATAAATATCTCGACATAAGTGCGCAGAAATGGAAATCTATTACGCAACCTACGTCACATGTGAAAATACATCCACACAAAAACAATACATACACAACAAACGAAACTAAGCAAATGAATCTGATTGACTTATTGGAAAACAAACTAAGTACAAACCAAGAAACAGTCCAACTGCTCGCAACATAAATCGAGCAAAACAGCTGCTATTTTGTAAGAAGGGGTCAACACGGAAGTTAACACCTGGGTTGCCAGTTTGGTTTTTAATTACCAAATTTGGTGGGAAATTTTTGACTTGGTAATTTGGTAATGTTTTTATAGTTTTGGTACCTTTTTCCCTTTCGTTTTTCCAAAAAGTTCAAAATAATTACTTTGTTTGCAAGATTTATATAAAAAAACTGGATTGATTTAAAATTACATTAAACATTTTTTAGTTCAGCATAACCTTTATGTCTTGTATTGAACATTTCTCTAAGTTTTCCGAACGCATCATCTGAAAATATTGCGAATCATGTCGAAAGAAAATGTCGAAATATTTCAATCTTGAAATTTAACGTTAACAAAGAAGTCTCTTAAAAAAACGAAGCTACGAAACAAGTTGAGTTTTAATACAATAAATAGCAATATGATTTCAAAGGAACTCTGTGAAATGAAAGACAAGCCTCATTATGTGTGGTCACCTGAAGAAGATTTTTAGATTTAAAATTGAGATTTTTTTCGCCATCAGCTCTAGTTTAGGAGTTTTAGGCAAAAATGTAAAAACCTGTTATGTTCTAACAGAATAATATCGTGCATAATTTTTCACGCGGAATCGGAAAGGGGACTTTTAATTTTTAAGATAAAGCTCTAGAACATTTTGGGCATTTTTAAGTTATTTTTTCCTGAATGTTTTTTTCCTTGTTAAATTTCCTGAATGTTCTTGAGGCTTATCTTAAAAATCAAAACTCTCTTTTTCGATTTCGCGTGAAAAGTTATTCATAATAAGGCTGATTAGTTCTAACTATTTTTGTAAACACATTTATTTTCATATTTTGTTTTGAAGATAATGGCCTTTAAAAATCATAAATTTTAAAACTTTTTATAATATACATAATTACCTGAATAATATAAAATATCTTTTGTCTTCCAAGTTTAAGCATATTTTTTACCTTTGCAAATATTGCGGATAGTTCCAGATATATTTGGAAATAACGAAAATTGATTACATGAAAAATTTATAGGAAAAATTTCTAAAGCAACTTACTTAAAAATTAGGGTTTTCCAGTCGCTTAAAATTGCTTTGAATAAATATAATAAAATTTTTGTTTCATTTACAATATGCTTTTCTAAAACGTAAAAAGATATCGGCAAAAGCTTTAAATACTATGCAATAGATTGTGCTTAGGAGCAGTTATTGAAAAAATAACTGTATATCATGTTTTTTTATAACTCCTTAACTTGAGGTGATGGTGAAAAAGTTACCTTATATTTAAAATCAGTGCCCGTAGTTAGAATTGGTATCCTACAAAATAAACGACCTGTATAGTTTCTGATTTTTTGTAATTACAAAATGATTAAAATTTAAACTTGAGGAAACCGATAACTTTTTTAAAGTATTAAATGCCATATCTTTGCATTTATTCATTTACTTTCTTAAAATCGATATTCATTGCCAATGAATGCGGTATATTTTTCAGTTCCTACTTATTTGAAATAAAAAAGATAAGGAACTCATTTTTATAATTACATTAAATTATAAGTTTTTATTTTGTGACAAAAAATAACGTTTACCTGAATTTACTATTGTACTTACTTGTGATTATTATATTAATATAATAAATAAACTTTAAACAAGACAAAAGATATATTTTTCTATATATGTTTTTGTATATTTTTATTTAATTCAAATAAAAAAGATACACATCTCGTTTTTATAAGTATATGAGTTTATGAATTTTACTTATTTTTGGAGTTTTAGTTATTAAAATTAGACATTTAAACAAGAAAAATGTAATACGTAATTATATTAACTAAATTTATTTTACCACTATTTCTGTTTATTATTTTAAATGTTTTTTATTAACAAAAATTATAATTTCATTGATTTTCATACTTTAAAAAAACATTTGTTTATATAGTTTATTTATATATAATTTTGGTAACTTTTTGATCAAATTTTGGTAACTAAATTTTTTTCAAGTGGCAACCCTGGTTAACACCCCTATGAGATATTAAATTTCTATTAAATATAGTAATAAAAAATACTTATACAATATTTTTTCTGGACAAGCGTTGTTTTTTGTGATATGTTCATTTCATTTAAAAAAACTATTATTTCATAAGAAAATGAGGAGATTGTGAAATCAAATCCCACTATTTAAAATTTTTTACTGGGACTCTTTTCATTCATTTTGTCTCTCTTTCCTTTTTCACAACTCACGTCACATTTTTATGCTCACAAAGATGGCGGACATGCGCAAGGCGGAATCTGTTATATATTATTCTTGGGTCTTCACAGCATCGCCGTCAGCGAACGGCTAAGTTATATTCTTTTTTTAAGCTTTGTATACATGTGAAAAGTTACGCTCAAAGAGCACTCAGTGAGCAATGGGATGCACAACGCTGCAAAAACAGAAGTATTAATTCAATTGCAAAAACATTCTACGAGCTGTGCATTGAACCCGGGCTACAGTGGTTCCTTAGCTTCCAGGCCACACACTCTACACAGTAGGCTACAACGTCTAATAGGCACAACTTTTGCTTAATCAAAGCGGAATTATAAGTGATTTTTGCCTTTTAAAGCAGTGTTTTTCTACTGTTTTGCAAAATGAAAAAGTTAAAAAAGCGACTATATTTATTTTGAAAAAACGCAAAGATGTTGACGTTAGAGTAAGATTAAATGTCTGGATAGTTTTGAGCAGCAATCACAGAAGAAGTGCTGTTTAAATAGCCCTAGTCATTGGCCCGATTAGCATGGCAGCTTTAGAAAAGTACCTGTACATATTCTTGATAAGCATCACATAATTAGTCGATTTAACTATGCCCGTTCTTCTGTATTTTTGTCAGTATATCTGCCTCTCTGTCCGTCTGTCTGTCCGTCTGTCTGTCCGTTCGTCTGTATGTCTGTTATCACGATAACAGCCGTAATTTTAGAGCTATCGTAACGAAACTCAATATAAAAGCATTGTATTAAAAATGCAGATAAATTTTGAAAATGAGTAAAATCGGATGAAAACCACGCTTAGCTTCCGTAAAAAGCGACTTTACCAACACGGTGAAATCTCTTTAAATTCCACTAAAATTAATTTAATGACTTCAAATTTTGCACACAAGCCTTAACCCTTGATGTGCACTTTGAGTATGATATTTGTAAAAATCTATAGATCTATTACGATTTGCAGCAATAAGCTGTGGTTTCTTCTTTAAAGTAGACACAACAATCAAGAAGACAAAGCAATCAAGAAAACACAACAATTTTGAGCTATTATTATTCACAAAAATGCATACATAGTTGTAACGCTTGAATGTGGAACGTATGCAGAGTTTGCTGCTTTGACAGATACAGGTTGTCTTAGAAGAAAAGCAAAAACATGCTCTTTAAAAAGTATTTTCGGCATAACAAAAAGCACTACCACGATAACAAAATTTTTGCGAAATGAACTGAAAAAATTGTGAACCTATATTTAAACCAGCGCTGGGCGCCCCATAGCTCACTGAGCGCTCTCTGAGCGTAACTTTTTGCATGCACACAAAACTCACAACAGAATAGAATATAATTTAGTCGTCGATTTAATAAAATTAACACCTAAAAAACAATGTTTGACTCTGAATCGCAATGCGATTTCTGTTCTGCAGAGAACCATTCTGGCGAAACAGAATGTGTTATTTGCCACTGCAAGCAAACTTTTATAAATTATTTACTTGGAAGAAAATGCTGGAGCAAAAATGACATAGAAGAAATAGTGAACAATACCAATGACTAAAAAAAAAATAAACAAATTTTACAGTATGTGTGGAGGTATAAATATACAATACAAACCTGCAAATTGTGACAACTATTTCGCTCAGTGTGCGCTATTCGAGAGCGCACCAATACTAACAAGACAAAGTAAAATGTGACTGTGTTAGAATGCCCAGCCCTGATTTAAGCTCATTCATTTCAACTTGCCACCAAAAAAATTAACAAATCTAGTTTAATGAAATCGCTGGGATTTAAAAATATTTTTTGGAACAAGGTATCATTTTTTTGTAGATTATAATAGTGTTGACAAAATCCCGCTCTCCTACCACCCCCCCCCCCACTTCTTTGGCCGGAAGAGGACCTTTGAGTAACAAAAATCTATATGTATTTTAAATTGGCCATAATTCCTAAATTATTATACTGATATCAATATTATTGGCACTGTAAGGAATTTTTTCAAGCTCTCTAATGATGTATAATAACATCAGATCGAACTTGCTTTTAAAGATGTAGCATTTTTTATGAACATAATATTATTTGAATTTTCTTTAGGTACTCCAAAAAAAAAGCTCTTGAAAATGGGATAGTCTCCATTTTCTGATGAATGTCTTGAAAAAAGGATATTTTACAAAATATACCATTAACTTTGAAACTATAAGTAATAAAGAATACATATTTATATTGCCAAAAACATTGAAATTTGCATAATAGTTTAAGAATTATGTCCAATTTAAAATACATGGAGGTTTTTTTAAACTAAAAAAAGCACAAAATTGTATTTCGTATTCCTTATCAATTAAAAATAAACAAAGATTAGATAACAACTTGAAAACTGCATTTTATTTTAACGTTCTGATCACTGTTTTGACGGGTTTGCGCCAGGTTTGCACCGGGTTCGAAACGGGTCTGTCTAAATAAATAAGAGCGAATACCGCACCCGTTTTTGTTTACATTGGGACGGTAGAAAACTGAATAGATTCCACTGTTGTCTGTGGACAATACTGTGTCTTCTTAACACTTACTATGCAACACAGCAGTTGTGTTCTTATGCCTTGTTATCTATCGAAATTCCCTCTTCCGGCCAAAGGAGTCGTCTTTACAACAGGGTTTTATTTCTAATGTTTAAAAAATACGAAACACAATTATGTGCTTTTTTAAATAACTTCGTTATATCATTAGCCACATATTTCTGAAGCTTTCATTCGAACCAAATAGAACTAGATACTTAGCAGAATTTCTCAGTACTATTACAATATAAATTTTAACATTTTTGTCTCTTATATGGAGGTTTAAAAAAAAACTCCAGTAACATTTAATTTTTCACTCGCTGTAGACCTTTTTTTGGAAATCACCATATATAGTATTTTTACTACTTTATATTTTAGTAAATAGCTAAATTTAGAGCAAACCAAAACCCAAGTATGTTTAAACATTAATCATACGTAGACTTTTACAACGCCGATGGACGTTTAATACTTTTTTATCTCCTGTACCAAAATCTGTTAAACGAGGTCTATAATTATTTTGGTTGTTGTTGTACTTTGTAATGAGAAAAAATTAAAATTTTCCTTAAAATTGTGTGCAAGAGAGAATTGATAGATATTATTATATGCTACATGGTAAAATTAATCGAGGACTCAAGCTTAAGCAAACCAGAAGTTACCTGGTCTTACACTCAAGTATTTCAGCAGTTTCAACAGCAACAACAACAATAACAACAACAACAACAATAACAACAACAACTACAATAACAGTTGCCAACCTACATTTGTGTTGGCACTATTTTTGACACGCAATCGTTCGTTATACTTTCAACAAGCGGCTCACGTCTCTGTGCTAATTACGGAAAAAATAAGGAAGTCGCAGCGCTCAAAGGCCGCATGGCGGTCGGGCGGGTGCTTCAAGCTTGGCTAGCGAAATGGTAACAATGCAGAAAAAATAAAAACGGAAAATATATACGTATCAAATGTAATAAAGTTGGCAGCAAACACAACAAACAGCTCAGCCCAAAAGAAGACGCTGCTGTCCATTAGAAGTTGAATTCCAATGCAGAGCCTGTGCGACGATTAGGTAATACGAGGTGGCGGCGCATGTGCAGAAGAAGCTGCAATTAAAGCTTGTGCAGCACATCATTGCGCGTTAAGGCCCGAACAAAATAGACAAAACGCTTCGTAACGAGTGAAAACGAAACTGTTCTTTTAAGTGCATTTCAATGTTGTTAACCAAAATGGACAAAAGTAACATATCGAAACTGAACGAAATATTTTGCAATAGGTTCTGTTCCTGTTGCTATCGACTCGGCTATTTTGGTTAGGTCTTTAGCATGCGGAATGTAATGACAACGACAACAAAAAAATCTATACTTTCACTAATTTTTTTTCTTTTCTATTTTTGTTATTTATGTATATATGTATATCTTGCACCTCTTTCTTCGTTTCATTATTATTTCTTTTAAGATTTATTTTTCTTCACTTTTATTTTGCACGTTTCGCTGATTTGTTTTTACTGCTTCTTTTGCTGTTTCGGCCTCCTCGCTTGATTACGCAATCATGGCTTACCGTATTTAAGCCATGTTTGGAGTAGCGTGGCTCAGTTGGTCAGGTACATGGTTGTTGTTGTTGTTGGAATTTTTTATAATTGCAGAGTAAAACAAATTTTAAGTCAAGACGCATCGTCATCAGCAGCAGCGTAGAAATGTTGTTGTTGTTAGCACGTCCATCTGCCAGTTAGTCAGTCTGTCAATCAGTTGGCTCTTTGCTCTATTATATGTTAAGGTAGTTAGCGTGTTTAATGTTTTGGTTGTTGTTGTTGTTTCTATTTTTGTTATCATTATTGTATTACATTATTATGGCTTTTGTGTTTCTTTTTAATCATTTTTTTTTATAGATTTTATTTATTACTTTGCATATAAATTGAATTTTTATTGCTCGGTGTTGTTGTTGCATTTCAGTGTCCATCTAAGCTTATTTAATGTAGGTAAGTGTGTTGAGCCGAGTTTAGCGGAGTTGCTCTGATTGCTTTGATAGCTGAATTGAAGTTTTCCGCATTTTTTATTGTACATTTTTTTTACGTAACATTTGTTATACCCCCAACTATGTAAAAGAGATTTTTTTCTACCATAAATTCAATAAAGCATTAATATCTTTATTTTGACTAAGTTGTGACACAGTTGGGTAGGATATCGCAAGCATGTCCGAAGGACATTAGACCCATAAGTATATCATCTTTTCTGCTTAAAACACTCAAAATATTGATTGACGCTCATATTAGTTGTTACATCGACTCAAATTTGCTTTCGCAACATGCTTACAAGAAAGGTAGGTCTGTAGAAACGGCTCTGTAGTCCCTAGTAGGCTTTATAGAAAATTATTTTTTCGCATTTATTAGTCGCATTTCTAGATATCGAAGGTGCTTTGAACAATGTTCTTCCAAGGGCAATCATTAGCGCTTTCATGAAGCTTCGGGTGGATGAGTCACTTTGTGCGCTGATAAACAACCTGCTGACCAGCAGAGTTGTCAGTGCATCTGCAGGTAGCTCTCAGGTCAGGAGATTTGTGAGTAGGGGCACTCCGTAGGGGGATGTTCCATCAGCTTTTATTATGGAGCTTGGTAGTCAATGAACTACTGAGGAATATAGAAAAAGTGGGCTGCAAGGTGATTGCCTATGCGAATGACTTTGCTACATGCTGCACAAGGAAAGTTTCTTAACGCTCCAAATTCTTTCTTGGAGCTGCTTGGGTCAGCGCTCTCCGATTTCAGTATTTGGACCAAAAACTAAGGGGTGGGGGAAAGTCCAACAAAACTGATCCAGTCCTTTTTATAAGATAATACAAAATTACATAATACAAAATAAATAGCTCCGCAACTTCATAATAGTACTAAGCTATACTTCGCGGAAGAGACTATGTACTTGGGAGTTATTTCGATAGAGAGTTAAGCTGGAAACTGAACATTCTTGAGCGATCTAGAAAAGCCAATGTTGTTTTGTATGCCTGTAAGAAAGCTATAGGTAAACATATTGCACGTTGGATTTATATAGCTATAGTGAGGCGAATCTTGCTAAACGGTGTCTGTGTGTGGTGGACAGCACTAAAAACGCAGTATTATTGCAAACTGCTTGGGAAAGTACAAAGAACTGCAGGAATGTATATCAGCGGAAAGCTTAGGTCCACATCATCTTAGGCTCTAAAAGCAGTTTTGTACTTAAAATCCCTCAATATTATAATAAAAAATTTGGCACAGGAAATAGATATCCGCCTTAGAACAACCTCGCAGTGAGTTAACACTCGTAGAGGTTATTCCTTTATTATTGATCTTGCAGGAGCAGTTTCTAGCAACATCGACTACACTAGTGTCACTCCCTCATTTGAGAATGACTTTCACACAGAATCCCAACCAGAGAAGAATGAGACGGGCTTCTGCCGCTGAGCCAAGTGAGCGCGCATATTTTAACCGATGACTTCAAATTTGACAGCAAAGTCAGGTGAGGCGTCTTTTTTACTGATTTGGACATCAGAAACTTATTTAGACTACCAAATCATCGCAGCGTTTTCCAAGTGGAAATAATGGCCATTTATACAGCTATGGAATAGCTGAGGTACAATGAGATATTAGCTAGAGATATCTACATTTTACGGACAGCCAAGCAGCGCTAAAATTCCTTGGAAGTGTACTCCTAACATCACCAAAAGCTCTTAAATGTCGCTAGTCTCCTAATGCGATGGCTGATAAGTTCATCACCAATCTGGTCGGGGTACCGGGGCATAGGGACATTCCTGGAAATTTTATAACGGATGAGCTCGCTAGAGTAGGTACAACGACAACGTTGATGTCTGACAAGGAAACATTAGGCATGCCACTTGCGTTGTTGAAGCTGGGTCTAAGGCAACATGTCACAGAAATGACTAATTTCATGTTGATCCATAGCACCACCATCAAAAGAGCTACACATATGTGGCCCAGTTTTACTAAAAAATGCACAAAAAAGCTTACTCAAATGTCGATGAAAGAAATCTCCATTCACGTTGTAACAGAACACTGTCTTAAAGGTAGGTATGCGAATGACTTCTGTAGGAGTTGCAGAGATAAAGAAGTTGAGGAGACGGTATCGATTTTCCTCTGTTGTTGCTCAGTTCTATCCCGCAGAAGCCATACGCATTTAAGTAGCTTATTTTTGATAATTTCAGGCATCTTAAAGAAGCAGACATTAAGCGTCTACTACTATGTATTATTAGTACTGGATGGATTCATGACAGTTTCTAAGAAACTAGGAGTAGAGAAGTAAATTGCTTTTGGTATTACAACAGACCCATTATCTGGTCTATGTGGGCGCTCAACTACGAGTATTCCACAACTTCTTTTTTACTTCATTCCATAACATTCAATTTATTTGATCGAAACCAATCTTTCGATCAAATTATTATTAATTTAAACTTAAATTGAATAAAACTTAAACTAAACTTAAGGGTATCTTTTATGGAGTGATATAACTTTGAGTTGGCATCACTGCTTTATTTGATCACCTATTTAACAGTTGATAGTTTCTTTTTGTTTAATTTGCTTTGACATTTCATTATGGATCGACTTACACCAGAGAAACGCGTGCAAATTGTGGAAATTTTTGATCAAAATAATGGTTCTGTTCGTCAAACTTATCGTGCACTTCGTCCATTTTATGGCGTACATAATCGTCCTTCAGAGCTGCTAATTCGAAGAACAATAGATCGTTTTTGGACCACATTTACTGTTACTGAGAATGTGCATTCCGTGAGGCGCCGAACAGTGCGCACTGAAGAATCTGTAGCCGCTATACAGGAAAGCATTGAAGATGATCCTAATGAATCAATTCGTCACCGTTCTCAGCAACCGGGGTTCTGTTCTTCCACTTTATGGAAGATTTTACGAAAAGATCTTAGCTTAAAACTTTTCAAGATTCAACTTGTGCAGGAATTAAAGCCAAACGACCATCGTATTACCACACGCGCCGCCAATTCAGCGAATGGGCTGAAGCACAAATTGATATTGATTTTGAATTTCCATGGAAAATTTTATTTTCCGATGAAGACCATTTGTGGTTGAATGGGTACGTAAATAAATAGAAATGTCGTATTTGGAGTGAGGAGAATCCACAAGCTTTTGTCGAAACCTCATTACATCCACAGAAAATTACTGTTTGGTGCGCTTTATGGGCTGGCGGAGTCATTGGCCAAACGATGATGGTCAGAATGTTACTGTCAATGGTGAAAGGTATAGGAACATGATTCAAAGTTTTTTCTTACCTCAATTAGCTGACATTAATCTTACTGATATGTGGTTCTAACAGAATGGAGCCACATGCCACACAGCGGGCGCTACAATTGATTTACTCTAGGAAACTTTTGACGAAAAAATTATTTCACGAAATGGCCCAATCAATTGGCCCCAAGATCGTGTGATTTAACCCCATTGGATTATTTTCTTTGGGGTTATGTGACATCACTTGTCTACGTCGATAAACCACAAACAATTGAACACCTGGAAATCAACATTCGAACACTTATCGGCGAGATACGGCCGCAAATGATGCGAAAATTTTGTGAAAATTGGTGTTCCAGATTGCGCTTTGTACGCGCCAGTCGTAGCGGCCACATGGCCCAAATCATACTTAAACATTAATGTCATACAATTTTCTATCCAATAAAGCTCATTTCATTGATATTTAAAATACATTACTATGTTTTATTATGATTTAAACTTGTATCGCTCTGTAAAAAACACCCTTTATAAGAAATTAAACAAATTTATTCTATAAGAATAGTAAGACGACAAAGTTTGGACTGTTAAACTCTTTCCTGCTGACATCTCGATCTAGGAGAATATTTTAGAAAATATTTTTGAGAAAAATAGTGTAAATACTAATGTTGCCACAACAATACAGTTCTTTACGGAACAAATACTCTAACTTATCAGTAATTTTCTTTGTATCATGCATTTCACTCAATTTGAAAAACTACTTCTGTCACAATTTCCGCTAAACCAAAGAGGAATTATATCTATCCTGCAAAGTAGTATTTTCCAATTTATTTGCAAAAAAAATCTTTTAATGAAACTAACTGCACAGATTATGTAAAGATTTTTTGTGGCACTTGTTGCTTACTTCTTTATCGTAATTTAATCTAGGATCCACCAATAAGTTGGTATAAACGATAGAATGTGCAAAGTAGAAGATGTTATGCTATACGTAAACATATAGTTATAGCTAGTGTCCGACCGAATATTCGGTTTCGGTTACGGCCAGTTTGGGCCCTTTTTGGCAGTTTCAGCTAGTTTCGGCTATTCGGCCTCAATATGGCCTCATTATGGCCGAATAACCGAAACTAGCCGAAACTTTTGGTAAAAATTTCGGAACATTTAAAGAATAGCGACAACTATAATTTTGAATTTTTTTTGCAGATTATATGGATTTTGGCCTCCTTACTCCAAATCTGCAGGCCAAAAATTGCAGGCCGCTCGTAATTGGTTTAGAAATTATAGGCCTCCAAAGTTGAAACAAATAGCCTACAAATCTTGCTATTTTTCTAAATTTTTCAACAAAACTACGCTCTATGGGTATCATTAGAAAGGTAATTTAAGTACCTATTCAAATATGAAAATCCATGCCAAACTTTTAAAGTCGTACATTTTTAGTGTCGTGCTTTCATAAAAGGGAAACCACTAGTTTTCCAGGCAAATTGTAAATATAATAATAGGTATACCTTAAAAAGTTATGAATGGATTTTTATGTTTGATACATACCTCGTTGAATAGGTACTCGCATTACCTTTTTTTGATACCCATAACGCGGAACACTAAAAAAAACAGAATGATTTGTAGCCCATTTTGAAACTTTGGAGGCCTATAACTTCTAAACCAATTGTAAAATCCAACAAAAAAATATTAAAAAAGAGAGTTGTCGCTATTCTTGACTTATACCAAAATTTCTTGCAACACTCATTTAATTCAAATATATAAGTTTAGTTTAATAAAAATATTTACAACGCATTGTACAAAACAAAAATTATGAATTCGTCTATAATTTGATTTATCGTGTTAACGCAAAACATTTTGGTTAATTTTATGCGTTCGATACTATCATTTTCGATATTATCATCTCTATTGCAATTACCATTAAAGTTTTATAGATACTTAAGCCAAAAATTGATAATTAAACTTCCGAACGAATTCTGTATGTGTGGAATAAAGGAAAAGAAAACGAAATACATATTTCTAATTTTATAATACTAAACCTTTAAGAAAAACAGAAATACTTTGCATTGTAGTTCTAAAAAAATGTACATTGTAGGCGCATACTATTTTGAGTGTGTACGGAAGTGTGTAACAAAAAATAAAATAAAAAATGATCTCATTTAATATTATAGTAAACTTCAATTAATTATTATAAACTTCAATATTCAAATAATACTTGTTTTGTACTAGTAGTACTTTTGTTTTCTTTAAATAAAAACAATCATTTGTAAAAACTTAAATTTTCATATTAATAACCAGTTTCGGTTTCGGTTTCGGCCGAATATTATAAAATGGCCGAATATTCGGTTTCGGTTTCGGCCAAAATTCCGGTTTCGGTCGGACACTAGTTATAGCCCAAGTGTACTGAAAACAGAGTGCATTTACGTTGTCACTACATTAATAACGCCCATAGAAGTGCGTGGCAGGTTTCGAAAAGAACAACATATACAGTGGTGGAAAAAATAATAGAAACGCTCATAATCTTAAGCAATTTGCTTATAAAGATTTTATTGTTGAAATTTTCTAAAAAAAAAGTACTAGGGTGTTCAAAGTGCTGCCGGTCGTCTCCCATGGCGCCAACACTCTTTAAAGGCATGATATTTTTGACGGTTGACAACTTTAAGTATGAACACACTATAAATGTCAGATCGATCTGTCAGCGAATAGTGACGTTACAGTGATCTAAATTAAAATTTTTTTGATATTGTAATAAAAACGGATAAAGAGGAATTTCGTGCCTTGATTAAGATTTAAAAAGAATTCATTAAAAAGATACAAAAGAAAAGCTCGATAAGTATTATGGATAATCTCTGCTCGCTTGTATTAAACCGTATAATATTGAATTGCAGAGTTCAAAAGAGATCGAATCAGCACAAAAGATGAACACGCCGGGAAAGCACCACAAACAGTGACCACTCCAGTTTTTACTGGAAAAATCCACGATTTCGTATTGGAAAATCTGAAAGTGAAAAAGCGTGAAATTGCTACAGCCGTAGGCATGTCAAGTGAGTCTATGGTTCCAATTTTACACGATCATTTGGGTATGAGAAAGCTGACTGCAAGATGGGTGCCGCGTTTGTTAACAATCAAATAAAAACATGAACGTGTTCGCACTTCCCAACAATACTTGGACATGTTTTAACAAAATCTGACTGGTTTTTTTGCGTAAAATAGTAACCATAGATGGAACATGAATCCACCACTGTACACCATTATCAAGGGAATCAGCAAAAGAGTGGGTAGGTTCCAGTGGAAGCGCACCACAGCAAGCGAAGACACAACAAACGGCCGGAAAGGTGTTGGCGTCTGTTTTTTGGGATTCAAGTGGCATTTTGTTCATCGACTATTTGAGAAAAAGAAAAACAACCTACAGCGACTATTACTGCAAATAATTGCACCGATTGAACAAAGAAATCGCAAATCGAAGAAAAACAAGGGCGTATTCACGGGGGGGGGGGCTTATGGGGCAGCTGCCCTAACCTACTGTCGGCGATATGCGTTGGTACACTATCATAAAAAATTAAAACAATTTTATTTAAATAAAAATATTGTTTATAATATTATTAATATTAAGTATGAACTAACTCTTGCCAAAAATATCGGTTATCGGCGAAATAGTATTTGTCGATCGTTTTTTCACCATCAATAGCTTTTGATATTTTGCCAGCCCTATCATATTTGCTAAACAGCTGTTTACCATTATTGAGAGAAGAAGATTGGGAATAGTAATATGGATATTAGAAACTTTTTATAATAACACTACAGGTACGTAATGCGTAAAGTTATTTTAATAAAATTTTTAAATACGTATGTGTTTATTGCTCAAGTGGAGAGAGCCGCGATGGAGACATTACGGTGGATGATTGCCATGCAAACGATATTGGCAAATGGGTGTCCTTAGTTAGCACGATGAAAGCGGAGCATAAAAAGGAGCTCCTAAAGAATTGTTGGCAGCCCGACCAAAATTATAATTTTGCAGCTGATGCGACTCACTTAAAAAGAAAATTTAATTGGCCCTGGCTGGAATTGTATAAGCCGTGGTTGGTATACTCACGCCGGTTGAAAGGAGCATTTTGCTTACATTGCGTGCTATTTAAGCCTCTGAATAAGCCGGGCAAAACTTTTTCGTTTATTGTGCGCCCCTTTACACTGCCAAGCTCATGCATCAAGCAATCCGCACAAAGAGGCTACACAATCAGCAATGTTATTCTTGAATCAAACTCCTGTTGATTTGCAAATGCAGAGTGGTCATAACAAAATAATTGCAGAAAACAGAAATATTTTAAAATCTATTATTAACACAGTATTGTTTTGTGAAACCCATGACCTTCCCTTGCGTGATAAATCAAATGATGAAGGTAATACAAGTATTTAACAAAAAATTTAAAAAATATTTTTCATCTTTACACTATCTTAAAGGTGTTTTGCATGATCTTTTAATGATGAAAATATCAGTTGGGGATGGGGCACTAAAAAAACATTTTGTGCATGAAAAAAAAACGCCACGTACACGAGTCCACAAATCAAAGAATGAAATTTTGGACATTTCGGGGAAAATAATCAGAAATTACATCTGCACAGATGTAAAGAAAGCTTCTGCCTACAGCATCTTGGCGGATGAGACTGCAGACGCGGCTGGAAAAGAGCAGCTTTCGATAGGAATCAGATTTTTCGACCACAACAAACAGATTATTCGTGAGGAATTTGTTGGTTTTGTCGAACTGATGACAATGGATGCAGAAACCATCGCCGACAATATCAAAGCTTTTATTGCAGAATGAGACTTAGATCCAGCAAAATGTGTCGGGCTTGGTTTTGACGGGTGCGCTACAATGGAAGGCAAGACTAGTGGTGTACAAAAAAGATTAAAAGGCACATTTCAAAAAAGTTTTTTTATCCATTGCACCAGTCATCGTCTCAATTTGGTTGTCAATGATCTCAATTCGGTCCCCGAAATCGGAAATACCATTTCTACCATTAAAGATATTATAAATTTTTTCAAAGAGTCTCCCATTCGCAGTAAATACGCTCCAAATGTACATTCGTTTTGCGAAACACGGTGGCCCGAGAAGTACAAAAGTATGAGCGATTTTAAATTCTTTTATTGCGATATAATAGATGGATTGGAAAAGTTGTGCACAGAAGGCAATGCTGGCACAAGAAAAGTTGCCTTTCAGCTACACAGTGCTGCTACTAAAACCGTTTTTCTAATTTGTATGTGCATAATTGCAAAATACTACAGTCTTCTCCAACCAGTGGTGAATTTATTGCAGGCCAAAAACAACAATAAAACTAAATGCAGAGAACACCTAAATCATATTTTAAATGTTTTTGAAAAACTATTCTTTTGAAAAGAAGAATATTACCGCCGTGCTATTTTCATACCCTATTTGGATTCACTCATAACATCCATAAGTGACCGATTTCCCAAAGAAAATAATGCAGCTTTTGATCTCGCAGTCCTAAGTCCAATGCATTTTAAAACTATAAGCCTCGACCAACTTCAGGATCAACTTTTGCGTGTAAGCTCTTTTTATAACTTGGAAGGCATTGAAGATCGAGCTTGAACTTTGACATATATATTGGAATGAAAAAAGAAAACGACATAGATTTGATATTTGCTTATAACAAATCAGATTTTTATCCGAAGATTAGAGAAGCATTGGAAATTTTGTTAGCAATGCCCTCTACAACTGCAACGGTGGAACGATCTTTCAGTACTCTTAGAAGAGTTAAGACGTGGCTGAGAACATCTATGGGAGAAAATCGTTTAAATGGTTATAAAATAAAAAACAAAATTTCATCTTATTACATATGTTTAATTTTTCTAGAATTGTGTATGCTAAGCTCCCATAGGGCCTTATTAAAGCAGAAAATGGCTGATCTGGAGAAAAGAATTTTGGAGGAGTTTTCAGCAAATCCAAGAAGGCTGTTATTTTCATAAAAAAAATTTTGGCCCCAACCTACATGAGGACCTGGCTACGCCCTTGAAGAAAAAAATCATATTTTTGCAAGACAATGCTCCAACTCTCAAATCGATCGAAACCATGGCCAAGTTGGACGAATAATGTTTCGAACTGCTTTTTCATCCCCCATATTCTCCAGATTTGGCCTCTAGCGACTATTATCTGTTCCCAATCTTAAAAAGGTGTCTCCAAGGAAGGAGATTTGCGACGAATGAACAGGTTGAATTGGAAACTGAAGCGTTTTTCGGAGATCTTGATAAATCTTAGTTTTCAAAGGGCATCGCAATGTTAGAAAATCGTTTGATTAAGTGTATCCAGTTGGAAGGGGACTATGTGGAAGAATAAACAACAATGTGTTCAAAAGTCGTATGTTTTCATGAATGTTTTCACATTTTTCTTGATTTTTTTCAGATTTATTCGCAAAAAGTAAAAAAAAAGCCGAATTTCAATCATTTTGTTAATTTTCACTGGAAAAACTAATAGAAATAAATCACAATTTCTGCAATACTTTTGCATATTTTCTTAAAATTTAATTTTTCTAGAGCCCAAAAGTTATCCACTTAGCATTTTTTTGTTGCTCCTTTATTTTAAATCACTTTCTGACACCAAAACCCAATAGAAGGTATGGAAAACCATGATTTCTTGATTTTATTCCATAATTACTCTTTATTTTTAGCCATATTCACTCCGATTTGACGCTTTAAAACTCCCCACAGGTGCTCCATCGGATTAAGATCTGGGGACTACGAGGACAATTCCACCTTTTGCACGTTTTGAGGAATGTTTTGGATAGTTATGCTACATAAACTCCAATATTATAGGCATTTTCTTCGCGGCATATGGCAACATTACAGTACTAAATCTTTTAACTTAGTCCACAGCATACATGGTTTCGTTAATCAAGAAAAATAGGACCTAGAGTTGCTACGGAGAAGCAGCCCCATATATTCGCCATGCTTAACAGTCTTGGTGTTGGACTTGGGGTTATACTTTGTATTTTTTGGTCATTTCACATACGTAGCCCCATCAGATCCGAACATATTCACCATTGTTTCATCTGACTATAGAAAATTTTGCCAAAGTGCTCGCAAAAACAAGTCTTTGTTTGGGTTGCAATTACGTACTTTTCTTGGACATCTACTTATTTATCCTACTTCATTAAAATGATACTTGATTTTACGGCTTTTAGCTGTTGCATTTAAATCATTCTTTAAAGCCGCTTTACATTATACTACTGTGTGTTAACACATGTCAAAATTTTCATGTGTGATAGAATGTGAGATGGTGTAAACAACGGAAAGCAATGTGTGTTCGAGTCTGTTTTGATTTTTTTGGCATGTCGTTCTACATTTTATTTTTGGTTTGATTCTAATTTCATCACACGTTTTATCTCACCAGAGATGCATTTTACCATAAACTTACTTGAAATTTATTATTTAAGTGAGAAAATTTTAAACTCGTAATGTATTTTCAAATGGAATAACAGAAAGAAGCAGTTTACAGCTTATTGAACTTTGTAGAGGCTTTAAATGCAATAAAAACCAATTCATTACTCAAATTTTCACGTTTTAGTGAGATAGTCTAAAAGCGAAAAATTAATTTCTTCATACAAAAATTAAAAATGACAGCATGATGAAATTCAATAATACTTTCTATCTCACATGTCGTAACAAACAGTAGGACAATATAAAGCGGCCTTTAGTTGCTTTGAGGTGCAAAATGGGTTTTGTTTCCATTTTCGTACCAACTGCTTGTCGAAAAATGTTATAGTTTTGCGTTTTATGACCCTTGTTTCTGGTTAAGAGACTGCATAAATTGCAGTTAATAACTTTTTGCTTGAAACTTTAACTAGTTTCACTATTTCTCGTATTGATTTTTTCTTTTGCCTAAGGTTTGTTATGTCTTTCCTCTCAGAAGCGGTGCGTTAAGCTTAAATCTTTAATAAATCTTGTAAAATATACAACTTCTTAAAGAAAGTGAGTCTTTAAATTATCAATTTGTCGCTTACCTTGATCAGAAAACTTAACTACACGCTTTTGTTTACACAATTTCGTATTGTTTTTATTTTCATGCAAGTTTGTGTAATATTTTCAATGCGCTTAAACTTGACATTATATATAACAGTAAGTAAAATGATGTAAATTAGAGTTATAATATAAAGTTTCGTTAAGTAGACATAACATACAGTAGTTGTTATTCTCTTTAAGTTTGTGCTTCTGTTAATATTTCGAGTCTAAGTGTTACAGTAGAAACTGTTTCTATTATTTTTTCCGCCACTGTATATTCTTGATTAGCATCACCGTCTGAGTCGATTTAGCCAGGTTTGTTTGTGCGCATGTCTGTCTGTGTGTGTGTGATTTTAAAAAATAAAGATCAAGTTAAAAAAAGAGCGAAATTCAATGAAAAGCACCCCGACCTCTCATTTAAAGTGACTTCACCAAAACAATTAAATCGTTTAAAATTTTAGAAAAATTAATCATAAGACTACAAATTTTGCACAAATGCCTTAAGGTACTATTACAATGTGTAAAAATATAAAAATCAATTTTTGATTTTCGTTAGAATATGATTCTTTAAGGTCTTAAGAATACGTATACAAAATTTTAGAATAAAATATCAAATAGAAAAAAGTTATAACATATACTATATTCGTTTGTCGCGTGATATTCAAGAAACTTTAAATCTTTAGTCACGTTTTTCTCAAAACAAGGTTTTTCGAATCGGCTTCTAAGATATCTGGAGTTCTACATGATCGATTTCGATTAATCTTGATTCATTGTGATCCATATAGACTCTGTTAAGCACTAGATCTATAAAAAGCCAAATAACTTTTATATTTTTTTCTTGTATGGCTGAAAGTTTCGGAAAATAGGGGTTATTCAACGCATGCAATTTTTTATTGTATTTTTTTATTTTTTTATTGGAGTAGAGTTGAGTTGATTTTTTACTTTCAGATGCTTTGTAAATGCTGGAGACGAGAAGCCAATTGCAACCATTTTTTAATCACGCTAACTTCAACGCCATGTAGAAAATTAATAACAACTATAAAGACAAAAATTTTTTTTTATTTCCTCATGAATAATTCTTCATTATGTAAAAAATTTGAATCATTAAATTTTATAACACTGGGTAAAAAAAATTAATCAAAAAGGTGTTTTTTTCATAGCTGCGCACTGTAATAGTACCTTAAACTAAAAAATGCACTCGAAGATCATATCTGAGATTTCTGAAAATCGAATAGCAAACTCGCCTACCTCCTATTATTATTATTGTTCGGATTTGCACTGCAACTATTAGATCTATTGTGCGCCTTCATGGAACTTAAGAACCTTCTTTTATCGAATCTCTGAAATAAACGAAAGTTTATTGTGTAATCCAGATTATGTGGTACTGTGTTGTAACGCAGATATTTCCTGCCTACCTCCCATACAAAGTAAGTAAGTAAAATTTTTTAAAATCTGAATATTTTTTAAAGTTTGTCAAAATACAACTGATTTTCCAGGAAAAAAATTAAATTGAATATTCTAAAAATTTTGATAAGACATTTTACATGTTAGGGTAAGTTTTCTTGAATAAAAATTTCTACAAAAACGTAGATAAGACGTTGAAAAATTTTTTTGTTGATCACTAACTGACCCTGAATTACATAATTTTTATGATTTAAAAGGTAACATAAGCCCCCATATAAAAGGTCTCGAATTAAAATTTAACTTGGATTAAGAGATAATTGAAAGGGCATGAATAAAACTGTTGTTATATTTGACATTAAAATATATCTCTTACTTGAGCTAACCCAGATAAATCCTTTTGTGGGTATGTACTAAGGGATAGCGACGACAGGAAACCATTGAGATTTTTGAAGTTAGTTTTTGGTATCTTACAGAGTTTTTAAAGAGCTTTAAGAAAGACAAAACTAGCTCCTCTAACTATAGAGGAGTGACACACAAAACGGAGTTTGGCAGTTAGACAAATGGATAAAGAGCTCGTGCAAAAGTAAAGGGGACGTGTCCGACGTATTACAATAGTGCAATGAATTTGCCTACCAACCAAAGTCTTACATTTTTGTTTTGTCGATTAGCAAAAATTTTGTGACCCAAAATTTTTAAAATGACTAGCAATAAAATTGAGTGGACTTACAACAGTATTAAGAATCCGTTAATATTCGAAAAAGTTTAATACATATTGACCATTAAGCTGTAATGTAAGAGGCTGGCAGGAATGTTTTGCTGTATTTGTTGTTGTTGTTATTATTAAAAAGTTATTTTTAGGTACGCATTTCTGAAAAAACTGCTAAAGTGCTCTTCGATGACACACAAAAAATAAAAAAGGTCGCAAAAAGACCAGGTAAACAACACCAGAAAATTAAGTACAAATAAAAAAAAAACTTCATTTTAATCTGCTTTATGTGCAAACCATAACATTAATTTTTGGTTGTTTTTTTTTTACATTTAACTTTCGAATGATTTTTATTTTGTATTTTCGGGCATTTTAAATAAAACAAAAACAGTGCCGAAAAAGTGAAAGTTTTTTGGTTGTATTTATTTTATACCTACTTATTTCGGATGTTGTGCTACGCGCTGGCGCAGACGCAACGCGTCGCTGCATTAATGAAAGTAAAAACTGTGCTCAGCAATTTTTGGAGCTGCTAGAAGGGTGGCTGTAGCTGATGATAATGATGATGAAGGGAAGTTCTTCAGTGCTTGTAGCAAAGATCTGAGATGGCGTGTGGCATTCCAAGAGCAGTGAATGTGGGGAGAGGCAATTTTTGAGGTATGGATTGATATTAGGGTCAATTCCGAGAGCAGACTGGTAATAGAAGTTTTGTTATTATAACAGAATAACAGACACAACTGACAAAAGTGTGCGAAAGATTAAAAAAAAAAATTAATTGTCAAAAATCATGCTAAAAATAACAACGAAAGAAAATTGAAAGTTAATCCGTAATAATTTTTTGTATCTTTTTTGGACTTTATTGTTGGCTTTCTTTTATGTTTTCAACTCGAATTTTATTGTCCCTTTTAAGTCAGACAAAAGTCAAAAGATCAAGCCACATGTGGATTATTTACTTTTTTCTTTTAATTTCGATGTCATTTTTGCTCGCATGCAAAGTCAAGTTTAAGGAAAGCGCGAGAGTTTGTTTGTCAGTCCGTTTGAGTACTTTAAATAAATATTGAAAGTAAGTTTCGGACTTAATGCATGCATATTTCTTTAACTTGGCTAAGAGCATTAATTAAAATTTATGAACTTTCCTTTTGTCTGATACTGATATCGGCATACCAGCAAGCAATTGCTTGAGTGTCGCTAAGCTTGCGACTTAAGAAAAAGTGAACATAAAGTGTCTCCTGTGTGCTAGGTGCGAATATTACGATTTTTCTTGAACTGAATTGTGGGTAAATAGGCTTGAGATTAAATGAAATCAATAAATTTTTATTTACAATAAATAACTCAAGGTCTTTTGACAAGGTCGGCCTACGCATTCTTAATATTTTTCACCTACGCATACATACATACTGCAGAAGCTTAAGAAGTAAGAATTATGGAAAATACCATAACATGCAGCAAAAGGGTGAAGAGCATAACTAGTCTCGAAAAAAGTAAAAAAAAAATGCAAAATATTTTTTATAATTTTATAAACATGCGACTTTCTTTTAAGTTATCGAAATCAAAAATATTTCGTATTCTGAAATTTAAGCATTCCATATCATATCATGATTTTAATTATTGGTTTTCACTTTGTCATTTTTATTAGGCAGCTGTTGTCAATCAAAGAAAAAATGACAACACGTTGGCATTTTATCTACAGTATTTGTGCGACCACAGGTATGGGATTCCCGCCAAAACCCATGTGCTTATATTATTTAACAAGTCTGTTATTTAATTTAATATCATTTACCCTGTGCGGCCAATGGTTAGTTTTCAACACTATTTAACATTGCAAAAATATGTTATTTTTTCAATCAAATCGGTGTTTTATAGGATTGAATTTTGGCCGCCAAAATCGGTCAAAGGGGCACATTAGGTTTTGGATGTCAATCCTGGTATAAACATTTTTCTAATCTCCTAATAAGAGATGCGAACAGGATCACACTTTTCCAATCCCGGGATTTTCGGGATCGAATTTCGGATGTGAACACTTTTCGAGATGTACATAGGAGTATTTGAGCGATTTAGGCTGCAAAAAATTAATGTTATAAAAAGGGCTTTCCATAGTGACTGGTGGGACAGTTTACTCCAGAATCCCTAATGTTTAGACCTGTTACTTTGTATTTTGATGTAATGTATTGATCAAATAGATATTTTACAACAGATTATGAACCGAGTTATAAAACTATTACCGAAAAAAATAACTCATATAAATATTTTGGTAATATTTCATTGGTTAAAGGAGTGTGACTGGTGGGACAGTCAAAAATACCTCACCTCCGCCTTCTGCACTGCCAATCGAGATTTTAGCCCAAATACTATACATAGCCAGATGTCTTTTACTATGCTATGAAATGATTAAATAGACTTCAACAGAAACTAAAAATTAGCACCGAGTTTAGTTTCTACAAGAATGTATAGAAATTAGAAATTGTGACTAGTGGGACATCGTGTTGTGACTGGCGAAAGTTGTACGACTCGTTCTTAATAATTTTTACAGATCATGTAAATTTAACTACTATACATTGCGTAAAGAGAAAATTGGTTATAATCATAACAATTTAAGAAAATAACTCATTTTCCCATTTCCCGTGGAATACCCCAAAACACAGATTTGATAGAAAAAAAAAACAAATTTTTGCAACATTGAATAGTGTTGAATGTGTCACCGTTGGTCGTATAGTGTTAAAATCAAATAACAGACTTGAAAACAAATTACCAAATAAAATAATTTATGTGTCCGGTTCCCGTGTCGGTAAATGTCTGACCTCTGCACCGAAAGAAGTGCTAGTTTTGGAACAACTGGGGCAGGCACTATGTACGAACGAAGACCGAATCGGGCGCTCGTCAGCTTATTGTGTCCTAATATAGTCGCTCGTTTTTGCACACTTTATTGACATAATACGAACTTACTACGGTACTATTTCAGGTGACTTTCGAGGTATTTGTTGGGTATGTTTCGGGTAATATACAGGGTTGCCAATATTCGAAGCGCCCATCTGGCAACACTGCAACTTTCCGCAGTGATGCCAAATCGACTAATGACATACCGCGTTGTAAGTGTCATTCCAAGCAAATGTTTACAATGGAACAGTACACGCCACGCGAACGCTCTAAAATTGTTGAAATTTACATTCAACAAAACAAGTCAATAGTGAAAACTCAACGTGCTATCAAAAAAATAAATAAAGTGAAAAGTGCGCCTTCCAAGAAAACAATTTATCGTTTGTATGAAAGATTTACAACTGGTAATACTCTTGGTAACCCAAAGAGGCCAAATAAAAAGCGATCAAGGCGATCGGATGAGAATATTGCAGCCGTACGAGCCAGTATTGAGCAGTCACCAACAACATCCCAAAATCGCCGTTCTCAGCAGCTCGACATTCCCCGATCCACTTTACAACGCATTTTACGTGTTGATTTGAATTTGTTTCCGTACTCAATTGGTAAACAAATTGTTGCCTACCGATAAGCCACGTCGATTGGAATGGGCCCAAAGAGTCATCGAAATGGCTGAAGAAGACGAGCAATTTTGGCATAAAATTATCATGTGCGATGAAGCTCATTTTCAGTTGAACGGAACGGTAAACAAACAAAATTGCCGTATTTATGCCACTGAAAATCCACAAGAGATTCAAGAGGTACCTCTTCACGATGCAAAAGTCACTGTTTGGTGCGGCGTTTGTGCTAAAATGCTCATTGGGCCGTTCTTTTTCGAAGATGATAATGGCCACAGAGTTACTGTCAATCAGGAGCGTTATCGCGATATGATAAACAATTTTTTCATGCCAATCGTTCGTCGAAAGCGTATCAGGCACTACTGGTTTCAACAAGACGGCGCGCCACCACACACAAGCCGCAATACAATCGATTTTTTGAAGCAATTGTTCCCTGGCCGTTTGATGTCAAAAAATGGTGATTTCGATTGGCCGCCAAGATCACCAGATTTAACGCCTCCAGAATTCTTTTTGTGGGGTTATTTGAAATCAAAGGTTTACGTCAACAAGCCAAAGACCCTAGAAGAGCTGAAAACCAACATCCGTCAAGAAATAACCGCCATTCCCATCGAAATGTTGAAGAAAACCATGGAAAATGTTGCAAAACGGGCACAATATGTCGTAGAGGCCAATGGCAACCATTTACGAGATATCATATTCAAGAAATAATGTAAGCAAATTTACTTGAACCCAATTAAATGATATTCATGACGAACAGACAAAAAATTGTGGTTTCTTTGATTTATTTAAAAATAAAATGGGTGCTTCGAATATTGGCAACCCTGTATGAAATTTTTTTTCGAGTCCTCTTCCCAGTTTTTCATTAAATAGCTTTTCAAAATAAAATTGAGTCTGATACTCGGGACTTTTGTGACTGAGTAGATTGGGACGGACACACATTGTTTCTTGTGATATACATATATATTAGGCCGGGTAAAAGAAAGTGTTTGAAACTCGGTCTAAAATATTCCATGGCTCATTGTAGTACTCTCAACGAAAGTATTTTGCGATGTGTTAACCCTTAGGCTAGCTAGAATTTTTTAAAAAAGTGTCTTTTTGGGTCAAAAACAACTGTTTGTATGGACAATTTTTTTGTTTCTACGAATTGTCAAAAGCAAAAAATTCCAAGAAAAGCAAAAGAATTTTATTACCTTTCCAATGGTGATAAAACGACAACAATCGAACCATAAATAAGAAAAAAACACGAAAAAGTCGAAAAAAAAACCTAAACGAGCAGTAGCTCGTTCCTGTAACAAAATCCGCAAGTTACCGATTTGTGTGACGTCAAGCATTATCGATCCTTGGTTAGCAAATATTTGCAACCGGGTTCTTTTTCATTGCTCTAACAAATATTTTGCTTCTTAAATTTACTTCTTTTATGTAAATGGGCATTCTTTTTAAATCGCATTACCTTGAAAATTAAAACGTTTTAAATCAAAAACAATATTATAATCAGAATTTTACAATAAAAAAATGTAACTTAAGCGAAAGTAACCTTTTTAGAATATTAATTGCGAGAACTTGTTATTTCATATATACACAAGATTACTGTCATTTATACAGATCGGTAGAATTCTCACTTGCCGCAGAGTGAGTGAGAAAAACATGAAGTTTTATCGATTCGCTTTTCTTACACAAATACTTTTTTGAAAGATTTTATTGAAGTGAAATCGGAACATGTGACAACTTATCGATTTGGAACAACCGAATCGGACAGAAATCGATTCAGATTATTACACAACAAGTGTAGGTGAGAATTACGTCAGAATGACGTCAAATCGATAACATGGATCGGTAACTGCGATCATTACGAGTTACAAGAACGAGCTACAGATTTCTCCAAACTTTTTAAACTTATGGTAACCATGAAGAAGTTTAATTTTTCTTTTTTATTGCTTAGAACAATTCAAAGAAACAACAAACTTACCAATACGAAAAGTGGTTTTTCGCCCAAAAAAAGAACTTTTTAAAAAAAATCCAGGTAGCCTACAATGAATGAGTCATGAAATATTTGAGACTGAGTTTATCAAAAACTTTATTGTTTTGTATGGAGACCGACCCGGTCTCATATACATATATATTGCTCGTGTAATAGTATAAGATTTGACAATGTAAAAAAAATTTATATTAATTTTACTAACCCAGCCACAAGGAATTAATATGTTCCTCTGCCAAATTAAACTTAACTAAAGTAATCAAAAACTACGGAAATCATATTTAATTGCATGGTACCTACATCAAAGGAAGAAAAAATGTTAGTAGCACTATAAACGATGAATTCTGGAAAGAAGGGTACTTAATCCCCAGCGTGGTCGAAACAGCCAAATAGTGAAGTTTTTTTTTTTGAATCAACGAACTCTAATAATTGTTATATGGATGTTTTTTCTACTGTTAGTTATTAATGAAGGAGCAGTGTATTTGTAAATAAAATGCTATATATATAATAATGTAACTCATGGTTACGTTACGATTTATGTAATTCAAAGTATTAGATAATTTCATCCTTCAGCTTCTGAGTATAATATAATATATTTTTATAAAAATATATTTTTTTTATAAAAATATACTTATTTCTTATAAAAATGAAAAAAAAAACAAAAATATTTTAACAGTACTTAAACGATATTATCTATTATTATTAGTACTATTTCTTAAGATTTGTAATTTTTTGTTTATTTTACTTTGCAAAATAAATATATTTTTTAAAGAAGCTGCTACAGCATACTTTTCTTATTATTATGCTAGGTATGGAGAGTCTCAACTCAAAGTTTGAGCCCTTTAATTTCGATACTGAGCGAGTAGTGTTTCTTTATATCCCCACGTTTAAAAAACGTAATAGAAGTATATTAGCTTTGTCACTCCGTTTCCCTAAGAAGGCGTTCGCCGATAAGGAGGCGTGGCTGGTATAGAAAAGAATATACATTCTTGATCACCATCACCATCTGAGTCGATTTAGCCATGTCCGTCTGTCCGTTTGTGGTCACGATAACAGCTGTAATTTTTTAGCTGTTTTTTTAAGCTAAAGTATGCATTTTTAGTATAAAATTTGTAAAAGTCGAGTACAAATCACGTCTACCTTCCATACAAAGTGAGTTCATCAAAATGTTAAAATCTCTTTCAGTTCCACAAAAATTAATCTAATGACTTCAAATTTTGCACAAAACCTTTAACAACTAATATAAACTCAAGGTATGAAATTTTGAAAAATCGTCGTACGTGGGGATCTTTTAACTTCGGCCCAGTCGAAGATAATACCTTACTAGTTTTTTTCTAAAAAACTTTTTTTTTTCTGACTTTGTGCATACAAAATGTTTTTTTGTCAAATATCTTCATATTGGCTCTTGAATTCTGGTATAGAAAAAGTTTACGTCTGAGGTATTATTAATATAAGTCTAAAATTAACTCTACATTCAGCTGTTTTAAAAGTAAGATGACCGCCTAATAACCGACTTTGGCATAGTTGTGGTGTTCCTAGAATATTAGTGAAATCTTGCGAGAAATAAAATTAACTCTCTAGCGAACTTTTTAATGGGTCTTTTTGACCTTTTTCGAAAAAGTTTAAAAAGTACTCTTTACCTTTCAACACTCAAAAATATTTGTGTGTAAAAATTACTAATAACTGCGTCCATTCTACGAATTTTATTCGTAGTTTTCAGACACGAATAGGATTTGTAGAATCGACGCATATTAGTACATATTACGAATATTTTATTCGTCTTCTAAAAAAAAAAAAATCTGTCTGAGCTGGGGTTTGAACCTCGTCTCTTTTGTTTACGGGCCACTCTACTAGCAGGCTACAGTCAACCTACGAATGAATTGTTTCTACTAATATTATTTTTTATTCGTAAATAGTACGAAAGCATTAGTAAATACTACGAATGTAATGGAAAAAATTACGCATAAGAATTATGAGAAATTTACGAATAATATTATTTATATGTACACAATCCTTCGTACAATGCATTGATACGAATTGATTTATTTTTGTTTACGAATATCATTAGTATATAAAACGAATATATTCGTAGATACTACATCAGGTTGTAGAATAATGTGTAATTTCCCTTGAGTGGGCGCTTGTCGTGAATTTTACGTTATAAAGTTTTCTAGGTGTAAAAGATGTTTTCTTTTTAGTAGTTTAGAGAGAAAGTGACCATCGAATAGCGCAGAGCTCGATGCTGTCGACTAAGTGGTAAAAGTGGGGAGAGTGATAAGGCGCGTTTGTCGTAAATTTTGAAACAGCGGGCCTGCTGGAATGTTAAGGGCATTTACTTATGAAACTAAACCTAAAAAATTAATTTTTTTTAATTTTTCGATAGCTTTTGATGTGTAGAATATGTTCCCAAAGTGGTTTGGCCGATAACGATTTCATAAATAAGTAATCGCATACAAAAGGATCCCATATTTTCATAAAAGCACTTGAAAAACCCGTTTACCATATTTTAACTACTCTACGGATTGACTTGGATTTTTTTATTTATTTTAAAGTTGATAAAATTTATTAGATCCTTAACCTAAATTCATATAATACTAACCGGTTCTTTTTTAAAGCACTTTAAGGAGCGAACAATTTTGAAAAAAAACGCTAATTAAAATTCACATGTCCGCCATTTTAGAAATTTTCTACTCTTTATTGATATTGTAGGTTCAAACTTCAATAAATAGAATATAATATATAAAAATTTTTGGTTTTGTATATTAGATGATATGAAAGTATTGTGTGATGGAGACCGTTTGAGTACCTTTTTTTCAACGTGAATTTTGACGAAAAAAATATTTTCCTACACTAAGAAAAAAATATTTTCCTAAGAATATCAACAAATAACATAAAAACTCAAGCTGTTCATTTACTTCCTTCTATGAAAAAAAAAAATCAAGACCATCACCGTGTTTTTGGGCCTCTTGATGAAAACGTTTAAATATAGTTGCTTCAGTCGAGATAATGATATTCTACAAAAATATTTCTTGGAAAAATTCATTATCAGTCCTATTGGACAAGATTTTTGCTGAGCTGAGAGGTTTATCTGAAAACGCTTTGTATTTAATCATATGGAAAAAGCTCAAAGTGTTCATAGTGCAAGCTGACTCCGGGCATAAAGCTACTTTTTAAATGCTTTTCCGCGCTTATATCTCCATGCCGCTTGCTCAAACTATAAACTATAAACACCAATAAGCTCAAGAAGCTACTTTGTGATGCGTTGAATAAGCGTTCACTATTATCAAAAATAGCCAAGACGTCCACTATAGGCGTGGCCTAAGGCGTATTTCTATGCAGAAAAATAGACAGTTTTTAATTACTTCTCACCTAGAAGTGTTCATTATAAATCATTGGCATTGTCATAGCATTGCTTATTTTAGGGAGTTTAAAATTAAATTTACTGTTTTGTGTCGATGTAGAAAAATCTTTTCCAAAGAAACTTCTAGTAAAATTTTCCAAGGAAATTTTTCACCGAATATTTGTTTAAGGGTAGTTTTTAAACATATTTCGGAATAGCTTAAGAAATAGCTCTAAAAAAGGTCGCTAGTGGTTTAAGTCCACAAAATTTTTTCTTATAAGATTTCCCTTTAAGGCTTAGTATGCTGTAGGAACGAAAATTTTTAGGCATTTAATTCTACACGCGAAATTTTGGTGTAGGCTCAACACTAATACATAGTTACCATAACGCGTATGTTGAATCGGTTAGTTGAACATTATTGTTGAATATAAAATTTCCACGCCAATTAAATGTACCGACATATAAAAGACAGCGAAATTTTGACATTGTAACTCTCCAATCATGGTTGTGAACTTGGCTGCATTGAACAAATTTTTCGGTTCAACAGCGTACTAACCAACGAAAAAAAATTTCGCTACCTTTTCGCTGTTAAAAACGCAATGCCTTTCTTACGGAAGATTTCTTTTCGCTTCTACGGCATACTAAGCAAAAGCATTACGTTTTTGACAGCGAACTGAAAAATTGTTTCTACCCGCGCTCCCGAAAACTTACTTTCATTTGTAATGATGCAAAATAAGCTAAAGTTTGTTGAGAACTGAGGTGGACGAGTGGGTAAGATGACAGACCGCCAGCTGAGAGGACGCTGGTTCAAATCTGGAATTTGTCAAAAGTTTTTTTATTTCAAGTTGATATTTATATTGCATTTCTTTCTAATGTACATTCTAAAGAAGGGCTTCTAGCAGGCTTCTTTAGAGTCGCGAGAGCGGAAGGCCTAGAAAATTTTCTCGTTTAATATAAAAAAGCTTATGGGCTTGGAAACGAGCACGGAAGGGCTAAGAAATCCATATGATGGCCAGCTAGAAGCGCTTCAAAGACCTGCTTTTGCCCACTGGGAAATGCCTAAAAATTTTCGTTCCTACAGCATACTAAGTTTAAGTCTGAGAACACAAAAACTATATTAAAGGCAAATGTTGAGTTCTTTTCTTACATTTTACATATGATAATAATTTAAATAGATAATTTTGGTGTATATAAAAAAACTATATTACAAAATACACAGAACGTCTGAACTTCGATACATGTATACATTTTTTTTTTGTCTCATTTATCAGAATCCGTTGATCGAAGTTTGTAACCATTTGAGTTATTGGACTGTGTTATTATATTTAAAAACTTTACCATTTAAATAGGATGCATGTTGTTTCCACAGTTGTTGCACTTGAAATTGTGTCCATCGATTGTTGTCGTCGAGAATCACATTGTTATTGTTGTTTGTTGCGCTAGCATTATTGTTGATAGCATCGAGAAGACCATTAACAACAATGTTTGCGTTGCTGTTGTTGTTATTGTTGTTGTTGTTGGCATTATTGCTGAGATTATTATTAGGAGTTGCAGGATTGTTGTTATTGTTGCTAAGATTAATGTTTACAGCATTATTGCTATTGACAATACCATTACCGCCGCTACCACCACTAACAACAACGTTATTTGCTGCAACAACAACTGCTGCGGCTGCAGCATTATTGACATTCGCCAAATGTTGCAGATGATGATGCAACAACTGACTGCTAGGCGGCAAGCTATTTACTAGATTGCTGCCCAAATTGTTGATAGTCTGCTGTAGTTGCTGATGCTGTGTGGTGGCAACACTTTGCATGCTGTTGCGCAAAGGATTGATGGAAATGTTGTTGTTGTTAATATTATTGCTATTGTTGCTGCTTGTGCTGTTACCCAAAGCATTGCTGTTGCCCACCAACAGATGTGGCAGATTGTGCACCACCTGCAGCGGTAGACTGCTGAGCGGTGGCAACGCTGTAGGTGGCTGCATGGATCCCAGCAACTGTTGCTGTTGCTGTTGTTGCTGTTGCTGCTGCTGCTGTTGTTGCTGCTGCACATTTTGTAGCAGCTGAAGGTGTGTTTGCTGCTGTTGCTGTTGCTGAAGCTGTGTTTGCTGTTGCAAATTGGCAACAATGTTATTGGTGTTGGTGTTGCTGTTGTTGTTGGTATTGCTACCAAGCTGAAGCGCCTGTGGCGGTGGCAACTGATATTCCATTCTCATTGAGAAGCTTTTTTTTCATTCATAGAAGCGCGCTTAAATTTTTTGCTGAAAGAACGCGTAAAGTTTTCTACGCACGTGATACAGTCGTAGAAGCACGTTTTTGTTTTTGTTTTTGAATTTTATTTTAGTGTTATTTTTTTTTTTGTTTTACTCGTTCTTACTTCGTGTTTATTGCTGGTATTTATGTATCTCTCAGCTTTTCTGCTTTCTGATGCTCGCACGCAGCTAGAATAGCAAACCAGTCGAGAGCTTTTCTTAATAGTTTAGATATGATAAAATATTCTAGTAGAATGAGTGAGAAAGCAATAAAGCTTTTGTTGTCAGTTTAGTTTATGTGAGAGTGTGTGTGTGCATGTGTGTAAGTTTTTTCCATGAACTTGACTTTTAATCCAACCTTAAGCTTAGCTCAAATTATTTGTTATTGTTTTCATGCTATCGTTGGCTCCGTTTTAATGTTTTCGCTTCTGCTGTTTTGGCGTTAGTCTTTTTTACGTAAATTGCTTATTTAGGGGTAGCAGGTAAGGGTGGTAACTATTAGCCGGTCGTTGATGATTGGTGGACTGTAATCAAGCTTGACCTTGAACGTGCTTGTGTTGCTGCCTTTAATAGATGCACAAATATAAAACTAAAACTTAAAAGCTTCATTGATAACGTTGCGCTGTAGAGCTAAGCGATATGCACAAGATCGCAGAATATTATTTATTATTTATTTTTTTAGTTGTTGTAATTGTTTGCACAGTATTTGAGATAACATTTTGTTCAGCTTGAGAATGTTTGCACTTAGTTGAAAAACAAACGTTGAAAAAGAACTTGCTGTGATTAGGTTTTTGTTAAATATTTTAATTGGTTTTTTTAATAACATAAAGTTTTATTTGAGATCTATACTTTTCAGTCGATAACACTTTTTTGAAATTATTTGGAATGCAAATCTGCAGCTTATTAAAAACACACACACACAATCTTGCACTGTATCTTTTTATCTCTGTATTTTTTATCTCTAAGTTTGCATTGACGGAAGTTAAGTTTTATCTCAAATTTTTTTTTCTTCTTCACAATTAACAATGCCGTAAAATAATGAGCTTCTTCTTTGACTTAAGCTCAATAAAATTTATTAAATTTTATATCGACGCTTCCAGTCCAAAGCTTGTTTGTCTGTTTTAATAAAAAAGCACGAAACTTGAACAGAAACCGTTATCGAACCGGTGCCGCCGCCGTGCGAATCCAAAGTAAGCGTCAAACATTCAACAACAACGCTTAGCGGCGCCCAGCGTTGTTCGAATATTAATTTGAAAGTTTAACTCATTCGTGCTTTTTTTTATTTCTCATTTATTTTAATTTTTTCATTCATTTTGTCACTTGTTCACTTTTTCTTTTTGATATTTATCTTATTTTCAGTTTTGTTTTGTTTTAGTTTCGCTTCACATCATTTTGTTGTAACCTCTCTGACAAGCTTTGCAAGAGCCGTTTTATTGTGCTCAACTATATTTAACAACAACAACGAAAACATGCTTTCAATTTATTTAAGCTTGAGTTAGCTTTTGGCCAATTGGTCTCATTTGAGTTACTCTCTGAACATTGTTACAATAGGGCATATACGTAACGATCTCTTGTTCTCTGAACTAATATGCTCATTTTCTTGCTCTGGCTCACTTAATAACTCTTGGTGCCACGCCACTACTACGTCCTTCTTTCATGCATTTCCGTAAGCTTTTGCGGAAGCGGCGACATTTTAATGCATTTCTTTCATTTGCTTACTCAGTGGAATATTTACATGATCGTAGCTTTACAAATTGCTCTATTTTGAGTTTTTGAGAGATTTTTTGGCATTTCTTTATACTTACTAAAAGCTTTTTTGTAATAGTTGTTATAGATCAGTTCATGCGATACACTTTTTTATTCTCAAGCAATAGTTTTTTTTTATTGATGTTTTACTTTTTTGTTATTGATTATTTTCAACTGTTAGATATAAGTTGGAAATAAAACCGCTTATCGTAAAAAGATTAGATATTTTTAGGGCCTTCAAATTACTGACTTTTATTGCTCAAATGACTTAAGGGGATGATCAGTGTAAAAGTCTGAATTTTAAGTGTTGTTTGTTTATTTTATAAAAAGAAAACAATGTGATGTATCTATAGCAAACTTTGTACATATCTTTAGAACATTAATATATTCTTCAAAAAAATTTAATTTTTTGTTTTTTAATAGTATATTTTTGCATAATGGTCCTTTTAAAATGGCACTTCTTGAATAAAGCCTCACTGGCGTTAACAGCCATTCGTTTACATGGATCAAGTGAGGACAAAAAAGAGAAGGATTCTTAAAATATATATTATTGGCAATGGACTAGGGGATTTTCAAAATTTTCGAAAAAAGGCGACAATGTGAAAAAAACAACATTTTTACGTATTTTTCAATAGAAAATTGATTATAAAAACAAAATAAAAACAGTGAAAAACGGCTACTTCAGTATGAAGAGGCACATTTTTTAAACAAAGCTCGTTTAAAGTCGTTTAAAGTTTTGGAAGAGATAAAAGCACTCGAAAAGCATGGCTGCATTTGACACTCTTGTCGAATACTAATCGTTCGAATTTTCACTTGAAACTTGAGATACATATTCTTTGGGGTGTAAACAGTTTATGAATTTTTTGGAAAGTTTTACACTGTTCATTTTCCTTAAGAGGAGGTTTTAATGAAACTTGATCAAAAACTTTTTTTTTTTAATTTGTAGATAGCTTATGATTTGAAGAATACGTTCCTAAAGCGGTTGAGCTGAAAATGATTGAATAAAAAAGTTATTGCATACAAAAGCAACCCATACTGTCGCAAAAGAACGCGAAAAAATCGTTAGCCATATCTTTAAACGCATTTTCTGAAAAATTATGTTTTCCAAACTGGTTGTCACGATATCTCAACAACTACTATATAGATTGACTTGTATTTTTTTATTTTAAAGTAGATAAAATTTATTGGATCTTTAACCTAAATCAAGATAATATTGGCCAGTTGTTTTTTTAGAGCACTTTAAAGAGCAAAAAATTTATAAAAAACTGTACTAAAAATTCGCATGTACGCGATTTTTGTAATTTTCAACTATTTTTTGCTATTATATGTTTAAAATTTTTTTAGTTTTAATAGATAATATGATTTTTCCTTCGATCTCATAATTTATGTTTTTTCTTTTTTTTTAAAAAAAAAGACCAGAGAACCAAGGCATGCGTCTTATAGAAACAAGGTTTGGTCTTTGACCTGAAAGGAAAGAGATAGATTATTTAGAGTAATTGAAAGGAATCAAACATGAATTATTGATTAGGCGAAACAACCGTGAAAGACAATTTGAATTGCTTTTAACCGAGGCTAGTGTTATGCCTTAACCTCGGCAAGCATTTCAAGCCTTTAGTTGTTCCTGTCCATTAATTTCACATTTTCCACTTTTTATTTGAGGATTTTTAGTTTTCCATAATTCTTAAATGTAGGAAAGAATAAAAAAAGTGGAAAGAACCATGCCCGAACCCGGAATCGAACCAGGGACCTCTGGGTTGAGAGTCTAGCGCACTCTCCACTAGACTACAAAAGCCGACAACTTTTGAGTTTTTCATATCAGATGACATGAACGTGTTGTGAGATGGAGACCGTTTGGGTACCTTTTTTCAACGTGACGTTTGATGGCGTATTGACACTTCACATTACTTTTTTAAGCACCATAAAAATATTACCTTACACTTTAAGAATCAATAAATAATTGTCAAAAAACTCTAGGTGTTCATTTACTTCCTTCCATAAAAAAAAATGAAGAACATCACCGTTTTTTTGGAAGTCTAGACGAGAACCTGCCCTTAAATATGAAACTTAAAAAATTTTCAGTTACGTGCTGGCGTTGAGTTAGTTATTCGTTTGTGAACACTAGAGGGCTACGATAGAGCTCAAATTTATGTTCAAACACATAAAATAAAATTTCTTATAAATATTAACAGTTTTTGATTATTTTCTAATCAGAAAGTAATATTAATCACAACTATTTGCCGAAATTCTTCAATAGTTAAAATTGTTAGGCTTGTTATGTTCGAAATATGATAAAAATAAGTTTTAGGCTATGCCATTGGCGCATCCACTTATTCACGTGTATAAGTGAGTAACTTATAATGAATTTTTGTGTGACCGCCTTAAGCTATGCAAATTAGATTTCATTCGCAAATACAATATATGAAATATTATTAAATATGTTTATGAAAAAAATTAACATGTTTTAAATGGAATGTATTTACTCTCATTTTGACGATCTTTTCATTTTAAAACATGTTTATTTTTTTTCAGTGTATAAATAGCAAATTTTAAGATGTAAGCATAGCAAGTTTCTAACTAAAATATACATGAAAAAAGCCTTGAGCCTTAGATGAAAAGCAATAATTTTATTTGCATTTAATTCAGCAAGTTTCCCGAGTAAAAATATAAGCGGTAGAACAGCGGTCGAACATGAGTCGCATGGCCGTAAAAGGGTCAAACATGGCCTACAAATAATCAAAAAACCTAGCGGCCGAAAGTGTCGAGCAATGGCTATACAATGTCTAAATTTGGAGTCCTCGTGCTAATGCGCTGATCCCTTCTAATGTCAATAATTCTTTTGAAATTAACTTCATTGATAGTTTATTTAGTATTGATTTAAGTCAAATTAATTACTTTGTAAATTCTCCTAATAAGATTTTGGATCTTATTTTTGTCTCAAAAAATTTTAAGACTCAGTTATACGAATGTTTATGCCCGGTTTCCCCGTCAAGTATCCATCATGTTCCTCTAGTTTTAGAATGTGAGTTCTATGAATTTCTGCAATGCATGACTCCTAATAACTACTTTAACTTTGAGTTGTGTAATTTTGTTCTTTTAAATCATATTTTTATTAATACTAACTGGAATGAGTTGTTTCTGAACTTAAAGTTGGAAGATTGTTTTGAGTTGTTTAAAGCCAAATTGTTTACTATCTGCACTGAAAACATCTCTCATTTTGCGCCTAATGTGTATAAGTTACCATGTTACACAAAGGGTCTTAAAAAATTGAAAAACTTGCGCAATAAAAACATAAAATTGTATAAGCTTACAAATGAATCTCAGTATCACTTAATATACGTTCATTATATGAGAAAATTTAATTTTTTAACAAATTTCTATATAAGCAATATATCTTGTGGTGTGCAAATAATTTTAAAATTAATCCCAAGTCTTTCTGGCATTTTATACAATCGAAGCGAGATGGTTCTTACATTCCTACCTCGACACACTACTTGGGTATTCATTCTTTTACAATTGAAGATACGGTAAATCTGTTTGCTGACTACTTTAAGTCCAACTATGTTATTGTGAACTCTAGTTTTGATGGGTCAATTTTAAATAATGTGGATTCACTTTTAAGCCTTGGATCTGTAGTTTTATCTGAAGAGGAGATTTGTGAAGCTATGTTAAAAATGAAAGTTTCGGTTAAGGCAGATAATGATGGCGTTGCATCTATTTTGCTAAATAAATGTGCTTTTCGTTATCTAAGCCTTTGTGTAAACTTTTTAACAAGTCTTTATGTACTGGTACTTTTATAGACTGTTGGAAATTGGGCTCTATAACTCCGGTTCTTAAAGGGGGCAGTAAAAATGATATTTCCAACTATAGGCCTATTTCTAAGCTCTCAAATGTTTCTAAACTCTTTGAAACTGTTTTTAAGAATAAGTTATTCTTTGCAGTTAAGCGTTACATATGCCTTGAACAGCATGGCTTTTTTTAAACCTTGGATCTGTAGTCTTATCTGAAGAGGAGATTTTTGAAGCTATGTTAAAAATGAAAGTTTCGGTTAAGGCAGATAATGATGGCGTTGCATCTATTTTGCTAAATAAATGTGGTTTTCGTTATCTAAGCCTTTGTGTAAACTTTTTAACAAGTCTTTATGTACTGGTACTTTTATAGACTGTTGGAAATTGGGCTCTATAACTCCGGTTCTTAAAGGGGGCAGTAAAAATGATATTTCCAACTATAGGCCTATTTCTAAGCTCTCAAATGTTTCTAAACTCTTTGAAACTGTTTTTAAGAATAAGTTATTCTTTGCAGTTAAGCGTTACATATGCCTTGAACAGCATGGCTTTTTTATTGGTCGGTCAACGGTGACTAACTTAGCAGTTTTCTCAAGATTTTGCATTAATTCTTTTGAGCTGGACATCAAGTAGATGTAATTTATGCGGATTTTTCTAAGGCCTTTGACAAGGTCCCTCATAATGTTTTGATAGCTAAACTTGCCAAAATAGGTTTTCATTCTGTTTTCTTGAATTGGATCCAGTCTTATCTGGAACATAGAGTATGTTTTGTTGAATTAAATGGATTTAAATCGTATCAATTTATTGCCTCTTCTGGAGTACCGCAGGGTAGCATTCTTGGCCCTTTGCTCTTTACTTTATTTATTAATGATGTCAGTACATGTTTTCATTCAGCACAATTTTTACTTTATGCTGACGATTTAAAGTTATTTAGTAAAATATCTTATTTGAATGATGTTGTTCTGTTACAGAATGATCTTAATAATTTGCTATCTTGGTCTTTAATGAATTTTTTACCATTAAATTTTAATAAATGTCTTTCTATGACGTACTCAAAGTCCATTATTACGTCCATTTCTTCGTATTATCTCTCTGGTACTCCCTTACTGAATGTTAATTCCATTAAAGATCTAGGTGTGGTATTTGATTCCAAGTTCACTTTTGTTGAGCATATAAATTATCTGGTTCCAAAATCATATGCATTACTTGCTTTTGTGCGTAGGAATAGTACAGATTTTTCTGATCCTTTTACTCTAATTTGTTTATATAATTCTTTTGTGAGGTCAAGGTTAGAATAAGCTTCCTTTATTTGGAGTCCGTTCTATTTAATTCACTGCTCGCGATTGGAAAAAAATTCAAAAATCGTTTACTCGGTTTGCTATTCGTTTATTAAATTTTGTTGATCCTTTGCCTTCTTATGACGCACGAATTATGCTATTGGGTTTGAAAACACTTGAAACAAAAAGAAATATTCAATCATTAACATTTATCCATCAGGTCATATTGACTGTGCCCAGTTATTACAATTTGTCTCTTTTAATATTCCTGCAAGGACATTACGCCATTACTCGTTATTTCATTCAGAAATCCATAGAACTCTTTATGCACTTAATGAGCCAATTACTCGTGCTTTGTCTTTGTATAATGAAATATCTATTGAAAATAATTTAGACTTTTCTTTTTTGAAATTATCATTTAAGAAATTACTTAATAACTATTTTCGTATATAATTTAGAGCTTCTAAAAATATATAGAATTTTTTCTTTTGTTAAATATATATTATGATATTAGTTTGTAAGTTTTAATTTTAAGCAGTCTGTAAGGATATTGTAATCCAAAGACAGTGAAATAATAATAATAATACTAATAATAAATTAAGTTGTACGGGCGCTGTACGTCCTTTGTATGGCACCAAATTTTTCAAAGCTCCTATAAAACAGAAAACGTGTGCACAGCGATGCTGATGTTGATAGTATCGCCATCACTTGTGTGTGGCGCGAAAGAGTTTTATTGTATATAAAGTGAGTTGTTGGAACACAATGTCAACGTGAATTTTCAGTTAAAACATCATTATTTTATTTGTATATTTTATTGACTGTATTCAATATTATTATCTGGTTTTCCTTAGCCGTAATAACATAACACAAACTAATAAATTCATCAAAACTAACAAAGAAACCTAAAGAATTTACTTCTGTTTGTCATTTCTGCTCATGTTCATGGCAAAATCAATGTTCGGCCGATGTACCACTGCTGTACGCCCTTTGTGCAGTCAAGATTATTGCAAAACGTTCTCTGTAGAGCCGCTGTTTTGCTTAAAAGTCCTGCAAACGACCCTTGTATGACCCTTGTGCGGCAGAGAAAAATATTTACTATAAGGCCTTGTTCGGCCGGTGTTTGGCCTTAGCTTTCAAGTTTTTATTTTTACTCGGATTTCTAAACATTAATAATCTTTTGTAATGAGAAAAAACGGCATGAACTGCATAAGCAAGAATATTGCGGATACAAAAGCTCAATAACAAAGCTCACCCTTAATTGTGTAACTGTAATTCGAGGGTAATGATTAAAAACACAAAGACGTTTGACAGGAGACAAAACTGATGTCACGTGATGAAACGCCAAAGCCAATGTTAGATGCTTACCTGAAAAGAAAAGAGAAAAATTAGTAAAGAACCAAACGAAAGACAGCCTAAATAAACTTAAACTATACATTTATTTAATCATACGAGATTCTTTAACTTTTAATAATAAAATCAATATCAATGAGAAAGAAAGGAAGATACATATAATACATGTATCTCCTTTTCATTTTTGTTCGTTTAAAACTATGACAGCCGATGTTGGAAAAAAAAAACTATTTTCATATGACCTCTACAAACAATTTGAAGTTTTGCCAGGAGTAAAAAAGATGACAAGAATTCTTAGTGGCTGTATGCAAAAATTGATACGACAAAATCATAAACCTGAAGCACAATCAAGTTTTATGCATTTAAATGCAAAAAAGCTTTGGCTGTCAACAAAAACTTGATGTCAAAACATCAAAACCAGCAACATGTTGCTGTTGCAGAGTAGCACCCATCACGGCTAAGCTTTGCAGATCGTTTGTAAAAGATTTCGAATGAAAACGAAAGCATTTCTTACTTTTTTTCATCTTCTACTTTTTCCATTTTAAATGGCTTTCTTGTATTTTTGTTGGTTTTATCTTGCTCATTCAGCACTCATTCTTCGCTTGGTTTTACAAGCGTTGTGCTATTAATGTTGATATTGTTGTTGTTGTTGGTGTTTTCTTGTTGGCCGCGTCTGCGCAGCGCGGCATGACATGCAGACCCGTTATTTACTTCCTTGTTAACTTGGTTGTTGTCTGTTTTCTTGCATTTACTTAACTTTTATTTCTTCCCAACCTTTTACTCAGCTCAATGCTTCGCTGCTGTATTTTGGTCAGAAGAGATAAATAATGAATAAAAAACTTGCTTACACAGACAGTCTTAATTTTTTGGATTTTCGTACAACTTTCGTTTTTAAAATGCGATTTTTTTTTTATTGGAATCCAGATATAAGTTGTATTTTTATGTTTTTATTTGTGGAACCAGTTTTTAGTTTAACAAATATTTTTTTCTGTCAACGCTAATTTAATTCTGTTATTTTATGATATTGAATAAATGTTTCCAAAAAGATATTAAATATCCAAAAATATATATGTGTCATATGGTCAAGCAATAGGTGGAGTTAAATTTTAGACACGAGAAAATAATTAAGACTGCGGAAAAGCTTGAGTTTCATTTTGAAAGCATATATAATTTATTTTATCTTTTCAAAAATTATCTTCTAAGAAATAGTTGTATGTATTTTAAAAAAAAAGACTCTTCGAAAACTTTACATTTCACAACTTTACTCTTTCACAACTAAATGGTTATGACTTTCTCAATCCAAGGTTTTTTTGTGATGGTGATTTTTTTTTGTAAAATTTAACTAAAATGCATGGAATGAAAATGATCTCGGTGAAGCGACACAGAACCAGTGTGACCAGAGTGGAATATTATATTCCACTTTGGCATATTTTAGCTTCGGGAAGCATATTTTTTTTATAAAAATATGCAGCATAAAAAGTGGAATATTTTTCGTATGATTATATTTTTCAAAATTCACAAAAATTGCAATAAAAAAATGTCTATTTGGTTACTAAATGGTTGTTTTTAGGCTATCGACATTTTTTTTATCTCTGAACCACCTTGTAAAACGCAATATAAGGAATTAATTTTGTGTTTAACTTCTTCGTTGTCAATTTTATTGCAATTCATTTAATAACTTCACGCAGCTTAAAAAGTGAAGTAAATTTGCTTATATGTTTGTTTGGTTAGATTTTTTTTATGGATTATGTTACAGCAGTAAGTAATTTACTTAAGAAAACATTAGGGGTATTCACGATGTGTTGTATTTTCCCTTGTATTGTGTATTTCTGATAAATTTGATATTTGTAGCAAATTTTGTAATATAACAAAAACAAAATGCAGTTTTCAAATTACAACCCTGTGGAAAATATACAAGTTGTGTATTAGCTCAGCTGATTGTACAAGCATTTCTACTCAGCATGGAGCAAGCTAAAGGCTACGCTGTGAGTTTATTTAATAAAAATTAATATAATTTATTTTAAAAATACAATAGCTGCGTTCCATTCGCTTCAAAATAATCCAGATTATTTTTTTTTACATGCAAAGCAAAAACAAAAATAATAATCCTATAACAAATTGGATTATTTTTGCTATCCATATAAAATTGTGATACAGCCTTTAAAAAATTTCAAACACAGGTGTCGCACCTGTAAATTTCTCTGAGCTGTTATTTCATTTTTTGAATATTTTGTTTGTTTGATACAATGACTATAAGGTAGCCATGACAGCTACCTATTTTCTCACGAGCTGCGACCATCGAATGTTGAACAAACGAAAACAAAACAAACCGCGTGTGTCACACACATTGGACGCATTCAGCGGAGCCAACAAATGCACTTAAACTTTTTATATAATTGCATAATATTAATAATTAAATTAAATTATTTACAATTTTTCTGACGTTTAGAGTGAAACATATTCAGAAAAAAACATCGTTCACTAAGGTATCGCTACCATAACAGTTCACAACAGTTTTGAACGACACACGTTCTCATGGCTCCTAACAGCTATTGTATCATGATTGCTTGTTTGAATTTAATTTTTACTGCTACGGTAATGCCCTCTACGCGTCGTTTTTCTTGCCGTTCCTTTGAGAAAATTTGCTATCGCGATTATATTAAGGTGAAAGGAACGCAGCTAATATGTACTTTATTGAAGGTTCGATCACAATAATTGTAAGTATTGTAAATTTTGCAAAAATTTATCACAAATGCACCACATCGTGAATGCCACTATTATTGCTAACAATAGCTATTTCTTTTAAATATTTTAAAATGTGGATTCAAAACAATTAAGCAAAAAAAAAAGTTATTGATCAAAGTTCGGAATCTGAAGATTTATAAAAATTTGTGCTTTTCTCGCTTATCTTACCATTTAGCAATGCTGAGGTTGAGAAAATTTTTAGTTAAATGAATCTTTCTTATTTAAACGAAAATTCGAAATAGAATGCAAGAAAATCTCTTAAATAATTTGTTGAATGTAAATACATGGCTGCATGTTCAAAAAAAGTGTTGAAATGCCTATCAAATACCAGATAGCTTAATAAAAAAATTTAGAAATGCGAATTTCTATGATAATAATACAAGCAACAATTTAAGAATTGACCTCGAAGATGTGCCTGAATTTTAGTTTTGTATATTGTATATCGTTACTTAAAATTAAAAAACCATAACAATGTTAATAATTTTTTATAGGAGAAGAAAATAAATTTAAGTGCGATAGTAATCAAATAAATAAATGTTTTTAAACTTGCTTTTGTTTTTTTTTGTATATGCCTATTTAGACTTATTTAGAGATATATCTTTGAAATTGAAAGTGGAATATTTTTGTGGAATATAAAAATTGAAAGTGGAATATTTAGCATATTTTTTTTTAACAAAAAGCATATTTTTTCAAAAATCTTCTGGTCACACTGCACAGAACACGTCCCACGACTTTTGGTTCGGCGAAATTTTTTTAAATTCTGTACTCTCGCTTGTGAAGCCGAAGACATTCTTTTAATTTCTGAAGCCACTTTAATAATTTCAGCAGCTAATCCCAAGCCGTTTTTGTACCTACCGCTCTCGAATCAAGAACCTAGCCTAAAGTTCAAAATCACATAAAAACGTCAAAATATAAAAAAAAAATTGCAGAAGGCGCTGCACAAAAAAAAATTCGAATTTTGAAAAGGAAAAAATTCGGATTCTTATGATTAAAATGATGAACAAATAACTTCTCAGCCAAACAAAGTTGAAAAACTTTACCAAAATAGTTGGAAAAGTAAGCCATAATAATGTTTATTATAAAATAAAATATCCAAAAAATATTAAGAACTCCATAAAAATAGTTGAAGAAATGAACTTAAAAAATTAAAATTTCGTTTTTTAGGGAAATATAAATTTCAAAATCAATTTTATAATCATAACCAACTCGATTCTGAATGTTTTTTTTCCGGGGAATCGGAAAAATTAGTTTTCATTTATAAGAAAAAGTTCAAAGACATTTTGGAGATTTTTAATGACAATTTGTTTATCTACTGTCAATATTCATGACTGTAAAAAAATGTGATATCTTTATCTGCAATATTAAAAATGAAAACTCCCTTTTCCAACTCCCCGGGAAAAATCATTCGAAATTGGTCAACATAGTTTGCAATATGTATTTTCATCCTGCTTATTTATATGGGCATTTCCAGCGTAACTCACGCGACATGCGTACGACATAAAGCTTCGTTTTCTCGGAAGTTTATGTTATTAATGTAAAAAAATTTCTTATGAACATATGTCTTACAAGATATAGTAATGGTATTATCTACCAAAATTGTCGTTCCTGTAACTAATTAAGAATGGCAGTGGTAAATATGGGCGTAACTCACGCGACAAAAAAAGGAAGTATGTGTTTTACAAGCATGTTTAGATTGTAAAAACTCAGCGAATTTTTCCATATAATTTGTTTTTGTTTTTAATTTTTAAATAATGGGAAAACAGTGAAGTTTCATAATAAACCCACTTTACCTATGGACTTTGCTTATTTAAAAATATATTGAGTTTCCAAAAAATATTTGCCGTAACTCACGCGACATAACCCACGCGACAAAATTTCCTTAAATTTAAATTGGGTGATTAGTAATTAGGTACTTAAGTAATTATGTAATTTAGTAATTAACAAACAAATTTAATATATTGTCCTCTTCCTGCTTCAACCATTTTTCTATTATCTTAAGCCAATGCCTTCCATTTTTATTAAAACAAAAAGTTTACGAAACATTTACTAAACATTTACGAAAAAAAAAACTAGATTTTTGAAACAGCGCAGACGATTTGATCATCATGGTTAATGAATTTGTATAGAAATTTCCTAAATTAATAAATTAAAATGTTTCTCTTAATAATATTATAAAATACAAAGTTTTTAGTATGTTTTAAGTTTTTGGTAACGGTAGACTTTTAATCTTGTCACCGCTCTGTTTGTCGCTGTTGCTTTTATCACAAGTTTTATATATTTTCCTTAACTATATCTTTCTATTTTTTTTGACACATGTACATGACATATGTATATATAAAGGTGCCTTCAAAAAAAGTTATATTTTTACCCATCTAAAAATTAACCTTGATGTGTTCTATGACGATTCCCAAAATATTTTGGCAATAGCGAAAGCCTCCAGTGAGCTAAACCATTTTGCAAAAACTTCCGAAAATCATGTTTTTCGTAAATATGTTGGCTAATGTAATAATAAAGTGTAATAGTGTAAAGTAATTGTAAGAAAGAATTGTCACAAATTATTGGCCTGAAAAAGCTCTTCCAATCTGCATCAAAAATGTTTAAAAATTTGCAATTGCATTAGAGATAATACTTTTTTCGTGTATTTTTTTCACATTTTTTTATAATATATTCACTTAAATTCAAACAAATTTATTGTTTATTATTTGATCCTCGTTTTCACTTTATCGTTGGAATGGTATTGACTGCAAAATTTGTAGATTGGAAGAACTTTTTCAGGCCAATCATTTTTGAATATTTTTTTCAATTATTACACTAGCCAACACATTTGCGAAAAACATGATTTTTGAGGTTTTTGCAAAATGGTTTAGCTCACTGGAGGCTTTCGTTATTGTCAAAATATTTTGGCAATCATCATAAAACACATCAAGGCTTATTTTTAGATGGGTGCAAATGAAACACTTTTTTCCCCATACAAGTCGAGGCACCTTAATACATATATATATTTATTCAGATCTCAAAATTGTTCACCTTTCTTCGTTTTGCTTCTCTTCGTATGTTGATCTTTAAGCCCTAAGCTTTCTTTTTATTTTGCACGCTTCCGTTATTTAATTAAATTAAGTGTGCGGCAAATAGCAAATATTTGAAACTAATCATTAACGAAATATGCTCTTTAAAGACAGCAACCAAGAAATCAACGCTTTGCTGCTATACAAAAAGATGAGAACTAAGAGAAATGAAAGAAAGTTGAAAATGATCATCATTTCTTTTACGGAACTCATAAAATTAGCATTTTTTTGATATTAAAAACTTTTGATTTCATTTGACCTCTTTTTTTAATTATATCTTTTTATCTGGTTTTCTTGCGCGTGGTGTATTTGGAGTTAAATCGCAGATGTATTTGGAGTTAAATCGCCATAAAAAGGTTTTTGTAGGTGTAAGTTTATGTTCTTTCGACTTACTACAGATTACTGAAATCATTAATGTTTGTTTACGAAAGTTGACTGATATACAAATGATTACATCTCAAGGAATTCTTTTTAAAATTGAAAAATTATTGAAAAATTTGTAACTATTCTGTAGTTTTAGTTTTTTCCCTGATGATGTTTTTCAATGAAAAACAAAATATGGGAAATTGAATTTGAAAAAATATGGCCTGCAGCTCGTTTTTTTTTTGCCAGGAATTTATACTATTCATGTAAAAAAAAAAAAAATTTCTCTCGTGAAACTCATTATTGGCAATTTGTAAGAATTATTTTGTTATATAAGATTAGTGGCGGCTTAGGCTCACTTGGTTAGTGTCTGACCTGTAAGCCATGGAACCCAGGATTAAACTGCACCATCTTCAAAGAATGGTTTTAAATTAAAATTAATATTTCCGTCGACAAACAATTGCAAGCTTTGGCACGTGGAAATAACACGTTTGTTAGGCTCTAGCGTGAACAAAAAACCTTATGTATCTGAAAAATAAAGTTCCAGTTTAAAAATGAGCCAAATCGGACGAAACCCCACGTCTACCTTCCATACAAAGTGACTTTATCAAAACGGTAAAATCTCTTTGAATTTCTCAAAAGTTAATATATTGGCTTGAAGATTTGCATATAAGTTCGGATATTTAATATCCACTTTATGTATGAAATTCAACCCAATCGAAACAAAACCACGCCTATCTCCTATACGAAGTTATTTTATCGAAACGGTAAATCTTTTTAAATAACAAAAAATATTATGACTTGAAATGCTTGATAAATCTTTTGATTTTAATTTCGATGTCATCAAAGTAGTAGAACCTTCATATTAATACTAATTCACTACATAACATGCATGACTTTCATACTTAAATGTTTTCTGATTTTGATATTTGGAGAAGTTAAAAGAAAACCACGCCTATCATCCATAAAAAATGACGTCATTAATATAATAAAACTTTCAGAACTTCGAATATACTCACCCGAAAATAAACGGCTGTGGAGTTTTTTAGCTTCGGCCCAGTCGAAGATCATTTCTTACTAGTTAAATAAATATTTAAATAGTATATATGGGGAATTATACGTGTCCCACTGAAAAATTTCATCGCTCCGATTTTGATGAAACTTGGTAGTGTTGTTGTACTATCTGAATACATAAAAAGTGCCAAGGGAGGGGACGTAACAAGGACGGGTCGCTGAGTAATAGGGGTTTAAAGTTTACGTCCGCAATTTATATTTCAAATTATAAGTCAAAAATATCATTATATAAAAAAAATAGTTTGACGTTCTTAAAGAAATTTTTCGTTCTTTTTTGAACATATTTGAACAATAATTATACCGAAAAAATAAAGTTTTGTTTTTAAAGTTTTAGCTAAGTTGGGCATTTTAAATATTTTTTTAATAAGTCTTAATCGAAAGCTTGATTTTTTTCCTTTAAAATGATATATATGACTTGATGGGGCGCTAAAAATCATAGAATAATCCGAACGGTTAAAACTTTATTTATGAAGTTTTAAAAAAGTTGACTGTTGCTTAGCAATAAAGGAATGAGGCCTTAGTTTTACAAGACGGTCACAAAATTCATCTACAAAATCTTCTGCATTCGAAATTAGTGCGCACAAAATCAGTTTGTTGTCAGCAAACTCTACATTTTCAATATCGTGATCTTTAAGAACCGTCTTTAGAAAGTCCTTAAAAGGTTCTATTTCTGGACATTTTTGACAATTTTATTATTTTGAAAATATCGTTGAAAATATATGTTTCGAAAGAAAAGTCAGTGCCATAAGTCATATCTTTGAAATTCACAGCATCCAACTTAGGCTAACATTTTCATTGTGAACGCATACACAAACAGTTTGAGTACCACTGGCTCCGATAAGAACGCAGTTTCGTGGCCTTAATTGGCAAAATTTAAATAAACCAACTTTTACTTCAGGATAACTATATTTAAAAATTCCAAACAGTTCATTTAAAATCCATAAAATTAACCGCTTTTGCACTTTTTCGCGTTTTCCATTCGAATTTTTAACAAAACACAATCTTTCATGCCATGACGATTTAGTATCTGTACACAATCTAGACGATTTAGTATCTGTACGATCAGGTCTTCGCTGGTACTGTGCTTCGTGCAGGGCACTTTCCCCAGATGAACTTTATTCAAAAATAAAGCTTTTCGGGGAAAGTCTTAATACGTTAAATAACAATTTTCGAGAAATTGTCACATTTTTTAGCGAAATTAGAGCCGCACCCAGTACCAGCGTCTATGATGAAATATCTATTCCGGAAAATGTCTTACCTTCTTTGTCACAAACTGTTTCTTCCGGGACTCAAACTATTATTTTATCAGAAAAAGACCATTCTATTTCAAAAAGAAAGAGGAAGAACAAAAATAAGAACAAAAATAAGCGTCGCAAAGCATCTTTGAATAACAATACTCCAGTTTCTTCTTCGTCACCCACTAATATTTCTACTTTGTCTAATAGTCCAGTTTTACCTCCTATTGAATCCACAAATCATTTAAATTTAAGGGCAGTGTCAAGGAGGAAAAATTTATTTATTTCACGTCTTCAGCCTGACACAACTGTTGAAAACGTATTGACGTTTATCAAACATAACAACTTGTTGAGTCAAAAAGACTTTTTTTCATGTAAAAAAATAGGGAATAAACCTTCCCACGCTTCCTTCATTCTCACAGTTCCAGCTGAAGAGTTTGCAAATGTTTTAAATTCTAATTTGTGGACCGATAATATATTCGTTTCAGAGTTTCTGCCTAAGAATAAGTCTAGAAGGACGACTCAACCTGTTCGTCAAACTCAAAAAAACTGAATAGGCTATCCCTTTACTATCAAAATGTAAGGGGATTACGCTCTAAGACGCGAGACATATTTTTAATGTCTCAAAATTTGTCTGAAGATATTATCGCATTGACTGAAACGTGGTTAAATGGAAGCATTACTGACTTGGAATTGTTTGATAATAGCTTTGAAGTATATAGAAAAGACAGATACGCTGGCAATACTTCTGCTGTCGGTGGTGGTGTCTTATTAGCTGTTAGGAACTCCTTCGTTAGTTCCATTATCGATATTCCCTGCTTTTCTAATATCGAACTTATATGCATTAAGATTGTACATTGTAATTCTTATGTATATGTAGTTAATGCTTATGTTCCTCCAAAGAGCAGTGTGGAAGTTTATGCAAGCCTTGCGGATTGCATAGAATACGTTATAAATATTCTTGACGTTAGTGACGACATTTTATTGTTGGGTGATTTTAATCTGCCTGACTTGAAATGGGAATCTTCAGACGATGATACATATTTTTGTGCATCTAATTCGAAGACACGCCAAGAGCATATATTTGTTGATAATATATGTTCTGACTTACAACAAGTAAGTTGTATTTATAATAGTCGTGAAAGACTTCTTGACCTGGTCTTAACTACAGACTGTAACAACGTGATTGTTAAGAGGGCCCTTCATGCTCTAACTTCTGTTGATGACTACCATCCACCACTGAGCATATGGTACAAGTCCGACAGGGAAAATATGGTGAATTCCAATTCAATAGATAAAGTTTATGAATTCAATTTCAAAAAAGCTGACTTTCTGAGGTTGAATCATTTACTTCATAATAAACTTAATGTAATTTTAGAATATTTTAATGGTAATAATCTTGAAGATTCAATTAATTTTTTTTATATGGAAATCTTTACTATGTTTTCTGAGTCCGTGCCGTATAGCCTAAAATTTGCGAAAAATTGTGCTTACCCTTGGTACACAAGGGAATTAAAGACTCTTCGCAACAACAGGAATAGGGCATGGAAGAAATATGTCTGTAGCTTAGACTTAAATGACCTAGAAACCTACAAGCGTTTGTTTCTGGATTTTGAAAGTTGCTCAGCTACCTTATATCAAAATTATTTAGACAATATTAAGCTGAGAATATTGTCTGATCCAAAGAAATTCTGGGGTTTCATAAACACCAAAAAAAAATCTGATGGATTCCCTTCATCATTTAAGACTTCTGACGGATTTACTGACGATCCCGTTATAATTTGTGGCCTATTTGCCACTCTCTTTAAAGAGTCATTCTGTTCAGACTCTTTTAGTCCTGATGAAGTTTATTTTGAATATATGAACTCTACACCCAGGGTTTCGTTGGGCCCTATATCTTTTAACTCAGAGGATATTTTAAAGTATATTGGATCGATCGAAGAAGATTTCAATGCTGGACCTGACGGAATTCCTGCCGCAGTGTTAACGCAATGTGGTTCCGTTCTAAGCCAACCACTCTCCATATTATTCAATAAATCAATTAGGGAATGTAATTTCCCACTTTTTTGGAAAAAATCTTTTATAAGACCTATTTATAAAAAAGGTTGTAGGAATGATGTAAACAACTATAGGCCTATCGCTAAACTCTCATCGATTCCAAAACTTTTCGAGCGGCTCGTGTATGATCGTGTGAAGATTCATTGTGCGAGGGTCATAACAACTCGTCAGCATGGATTTGTTACTGGCAGATCCACTGTGTCTAATCTCCTCGATTTTACAACATTCTGCTTAAATTCAGTTTATTCAGGTAACCAGGTCGATTGTATTTACACTGATTTTAGTAAAGCATTTGATAAACTACCACACAAATTAATTGTATTTAAACTAAAGTTAATGGGTTTTCCACAATTTTTTGTAAGCTGGATTCAATCGTATCTGACAGAGCGATCTTATCAAATACGATTTCGAGGTGTGTTGTCTGGTGAATTTATTGCTGCATCAGGTGTTCCTCAAGGTAGCCACCTTGGTCCACTTCTGTTTATTTTAGCCATTAATGATGTAACCCACATCATCAAATACTCTCATCTGCTCATTTATGCAGATGATATGAAAATATACAGAACAGTAGATTCTAAAGACAATTCAGTTCTACTCCAGTCTGATTTAAAATCCTTTGAAGTTTGGTGTTCTAAAAATAATATGTTTCTTAATCCAGATAAATGCCAAACTATGACCTTTTCGCGTAAAAGGAATAATTTAATTTTTGATTATAAGATAAAAGATACAGCTTTAAATCGTGTAGATTCTGTCAAAGATCTTGGTATATGCATGGATTCTAAGCTATCGTTTAGCGTTCATATTGATAGCATTTGTAAAAAAGCGTCTTCTATGCTCGGTTTTATAAAACGCTGGGCCAAAGAATTTAATAGTATGATAACAACTACAACGCTGTATTATTCAATTGTCCGTCCTCACTTGGAGTATGCAAGTCAAGTTTGGTCGCCAAGTTACAATGTACATGTTGAACGAATAGAAAGAATTCAAAAACGTTTTGTTCGGTTTGCTCTAAGGGGCTTAAGCGGAACTGACACTTTTAATCTTCCTCCTTATGAGGATCGTTTAAAACTATTAAAAATGCAATCTTTAAATGAGAGAAGGAAGTCTGCTGATATCGTCTACTTACACCAACTCATAACTGGTGGGTTCGATTCACCAGAACTCCTAACTCTTATAAATTTTAACACTAACCGTAGAAGCAGTAGAAACGCTAACAATTTAATTTACTTACCTTTTAGTAGCACAAATTATATGGCTACTGCTCCTTTAAATCGCATGAGTACCTTTGTTAACAACTGTAGCTTTTTTGATGTTAACTTATCGAAAGGTCAACTCAAAAGTAGATTGAAAACTAATGTATGATTAGATCTATATTAACGCATGGTTAGTTGTTATGTCTTGTGTTGTCCCTGAGCCCAACCCATATTATGGTGGGTAAATTTTTCTCACTTTAGATTGTTTTGGACCACTCTTATCGATATCATTAAGGCTATTCACGGTTTGAGCGTACTTTTAACAAATCGTATTTATAGCATTTGTTATTGTTCAAACTGTGAGCACCTCGCCATGTGACCGTCGTATTAAAAAATTGTGCAGCCCTGTGATGTATGTCATTATGCGGCTGTTGACAGATCATAAAAATACGAGGTACAAAAAACACGTCTAAGGGCTGCTTTTATTTCCGCGTGCCTGCGTATTTGCGTTTGTATGCAAAGCAACAGCAAGGCAAAATGCGCTTTCGTAAATTGGCATACAAATAGCGGATCGTACAAATGGCGGACCAGCGTATTCGAACTGTGAATGGCCTTATTGAGATGTTGTAATGTTGTTTGGGCTGGTTCTTAAGATGATCTAATGCGGAGAAAGTGCGAAAAAGCTGTAGTAGCTGAACTCTATTGTTATTGCATGTAAAATGACACGACTACTTTCGTCGTGGTTAAGAAAATTCCACTTGACGTGAAATGCCCCATATACCAAATATATTGAGCATTCTTACAAAATTCTTAGAAGAATATTCTTATATATATTTACAGCCCTATTCTGGCAGCTTAACTAAGCTCACCACATTAACAAAATAGTTAATATTAACAATTTGTTAAGGTTTCGTATTCTGCTGCAAATTTAAAAGCTCTTTTCCTTACAATTTTGTTAATAACAGAAAGAGTCTTAACAACGAATGAAATGTATGTGCTTGGATAAGAAATTGTTGTGAAATTAATAAAAAAAAAAATACAAAATATAATACAATATTGAGTTTAAATACATTAAACTGAAAAATGGAAGAATTTTTTACTTATTTTAAGTGCTGATAATGAAATCTTTCAGCAGCCGTGGCAAATTTTTCTTGCGCTTGTAAAGTCACAAGCTGCACTCGAAGCATCTGTTCGTATCGCACATCTCTTCTTTCAATAGGCATATGGATTTTCACCATGCATGGTGAACTTTAAACGCTTTTTAAGCTTTTATGTTGTTAATGATTTTTAAGAATACTAACATTTACATAACATAATAATCAGCTTAACAAGAACTCCTTAACTATTTCTTGTTAAGCTAAAAACCAGAATAGGTCTGTTATTATCTTAATAATTCCTTTAACCGTAGTCCTACGTTGGTGTAGAAAACTAATTTTTTTTTAATATTTCCGAAACCTTTTAGTTTTGGGATCCAAGCTTACATGACTTTTATTTTATGCTAAGTATGAACCAAAATTATGTGCTTTAAGTATTTCAATTATTAAATTCCTCATGTTGAGGTGTAGATTAATACACCTTGCACGTTGCAGCGAGATATATCTAGTAAGGTAGTGTTATTAACAGGATTTTTTTTTCTTCTTTTTCTACTTCATGTTTTCTTCTTCTTTATTGCAAACTTGAATATAAAAAACGGCATAATAAAAGTTTTGCAGACCAAATAAAGAAGCGAGGCAGATGCTTCTTTTGCGTAGAAGAAAAAAACCAGAAGGCAAAATACAATCATGAGTTGGCCTAGAGTCTCTGCCTTAAAATAATTTTTGGAGCATATTACAAACGAAATGTTTGAACGGATTGCAGCATTGCAAATTAAATTTTTTATTTATATTTCATGCACTTAAACTTATGATAAATTTATTTTATTTCATTTCAAAATCGATTTAGATTTGAAATGATGTAGAAATCTACACCTCAACGTGGAATTATGAATTTTTTCTTAACGTAGGACTACGGTTAACAATACTCAGTTTTTTTTATCAATCTTCATCAGAAAATACATGTCAAACAAAATAAAAACACTTCATCTTTTGTTTCATTTTTTTCTGGAGCGAAGCACTGCATTTATATGTATCTCAATTTTGGTCTTGCTCGAAGCTCATCTGATTTCTTTGTTGAGCTATGCTAGCTGAGCAAAAAAGAGATTTGTAGCGAGTAATATGGAGTTTATTGAAACTCGCGCAACACAAACGCGTGAAAAGAACACGATTAAGCAATGCATTGCAGCTACAATGATTTCTTAAACAACTTTACACTTTAATTAAATATACTTATTATTAAAATTTCGAAAGGGAAATACCCCTCAAAAATGCTGTAGCACAAATATGATAATTTAAAAGTTTTTTCATAAAAATCAGCCAAGTATTTTTGGAGTTTACCTGGAACAAAAAATGTTAACTTTAATTTTATATATTAGTATAGAGTATAGATATAGAATAAGGTTCTTTTCAAATCGAACTTGTTCAAACAAATAAGATAAAATGTCAGAGTTATGAAGATTTTATTCAATAAAAAACCGACTTTTATTGACACAGAAAAATCGCATGCAATAAAACAAAGGTACAAGCCAGTTAAATTGACAAATTACCAAAATTAACATTCTTATCTGATCACTTAATATTCAGTAATTAGTTATACAGCAAAAACAAAAAAGCGTTTAATCGAATGATAATCGAACTGAGTATTTGCAAAGTTCCTTGCAAACTTGGGGATTTCATTTAAAACATGCACTTATATGAACGACTTCGTTTGACCGTTCGTTTGTTGAATAACTTTGCATCTGCTTATATCTGTACTTTCCCTCAGCTTCACCGTTGTATTAATCTTTGATTAAATTAATAACCGTATGAACTTGTACACATTTGTAAAATTTAATATTTAAATATTATAGCCAATTTTTCCAATATAAGATAACATATATTAATCTCAAACTCAATAACTCATTTATTAGTATTAAAAATCAAACAAGTTGGATTGCATTTCTTTGAATCTTTCTATTTTTGTGCTTTTCTATTGCAAATAATACAGCAAGATTCTTTCATTTTAGCCAATATTTCATATATTTGCATATGAGCCAAAATTAATTTGAAGGCCACATTCAATGCAGTCAGTCACGATTGATGTCTAAAAGCCGGCCATAAAGAAGTGCATTTGGCCTGAATTGAATTGAGCAGGTTTTTCGCGAAATACTCTTTATAAAAGTCAAAGGGGAGTATATTGAGTCGAGAGCAAAGGCAAAGGGGCGAAAAACTGTGTCTTTTTTTTTTTTTTTGATTCATAAATGAGGCTAATGTAATGAGTAGTAATGAAATTAGTTGAAATTGAAGCAATTTTTGATTTATTTATAGACATTTTGTACGGAGCTGACAAACTAGTATGTTGGCAACATATTAAGAAAAAGGTAGCCCTCATATGTATGGAAAAAAAGATGTAAGCTCGAACTGTTGACGGCATAAGCTTATAATATTCTTTTTATATTAAACTAAAATCTATAAAGTTTCATGCTGATTGATGAAGTTTTAGAACTCGCTCAAGAGCCCGATAGTTGGAAATGCTTTTTGAAAAATTTTTTTTATATATATACTAATCAAAGAAATAATAAAAACAACGCTTGAAGTATATTTTTGTAAAAACCTGGTAGGAACTGCATTATTTATTTAATTGCTCTTTAAAATAAGCTTTCGAAAATACAAAACAAATACAAAGTACTAGAGTTGTGATATTTTACGTTTCGAAAAAATTTAGGTTTCCTTTCTGTTGTAATAATAAAAAATCTAAAAATGCAAGCTTGAAAAAAATTTCTGTTTAATTTTAGTTTGTGTTTTTTTACGAAAAAAATTCCCAAACATCCAAATATGCACAAATTTTACTAACAACAATACTGATATGCTTATGGCATAGTCTTGAACTATTTTGTGCAGAAATTGCAAAAACCAAAATTCGGATAAAAAACTGTTGAAACTTTACTTTTTTTCAAAAATCCTCAAAGTTTCTGTCATTTCGAACAGAAATGATATAATAAAAAATCGAAAAAATTTATATTTCTCCTTTTAAATTACTTTAATAATTTTAAAAAATATTTCTTATTTTAGTTTAAATAAAATTTAAGAATTCCAGTCATGGATTTTTCAGGCTGCCAATATAACAGACCCTGGATTTGACAAAGCTTTTTAAAAACTTCTTTATCATTTTTGAGGTGAAAATTCTTAGGCGGCAATTTGATATTGAGGGTAAAAATTTTCGAGTCTCGCCACGAAAACTATTTAAAGTCTCGTCACGTTTTGTGTACACGAGCAATGATATTTTTTGAAAATTTTTTGTGTTTTTAAAGGGTGTCAAATAGAGTGTAGGTGTGCTTAGATGAGGAAAAATTAATAGGATCAGCTATTGATATCAACCATAACAGACATTTTTCCAATTTTTTGGTTTTTTTGTATGGGGACTCCCAGGAGGTTGGCAGATAGAGCCACGTAGTTCAAAAGAAATGTTGAAGAGGAAAAATTATTAGGAGCAGCGTACACATTTGATCCCCCTCGGGGTCATAGATTTTTTATATGAACTATAGTAGACATTTTTTTACATTTTGTGTATTTCGTATGGGGTCCTCCAAAATAGATCCTCCTACAATAAATGCAATTTTCTCACGTCGAAAATAGAACATCACGGAAATATATCTCATATTTTAGTTATCACAAGCCATTAAAATCTGTACTACCATTTAAAGCACTAACCAATGACAGTGTGAAAATTAAATAAACAAAATATTTTTCTATGCAAATTTTTACTTGTATTTCTTCTGCAAAAAACTCTTTTATTCTAAATTTTTTGAAGTTTCACCTCTTAACTGTCTGCACGCTATTTTGAGTTTTTTTTTCTACTTGATTTTAATAAAAATGCTTAAACACCAAAAACTTATTCTCATTTCCTTTTTGCAAAGTGAAAACCTCAGTTGTGCCTAGCGGTTCCATATGGGACGCTTTTCCAAAAAAATCTAGAATAGAAAATTGAAAACGATTTAATATTATGCTTTCTACAGCCAATTTATCTTAATTTATGCAAAAAAATAACAAAAAATTCAAATAAATAATCGTCTGACAAATAGGGTTAAGATATCTTGCGAACCAGAAGTAAGATAAAAGCAATGATAAAAATAAAAGTGAATAACATTATACGTCAACAATCATAAGTCTGTTGATTTTCTACGGTTTAAATATAAATTCTACATGTTTCGTAGTTTAAATTATCCTTGATTTTAAATACATAAGCATAAACATAAGCATAAAACAACTAAAGTAAGCAAAAAAGAATAGCAATGAAAAGGGTATAAAAGGGAGAAAAACAGAAAAACTGAGAAATTCACTCTAAAATCTTGGAGTTACAATAGATCCTAAACTACGCTTTAATATTCATGTAAATAAAATAATTAATAGAGCAAAAAGTACTTTAGAATTTAACGTTAAGAACGTAAACGTTGGGCAAAAGAGTTTAATGATCCATCCATAACGAAAACCTTATTCACTTCCGTGGTGTGGCCTTTCTTAGAATACGCTTCAGTTGTTTGGTGCCCACGATACGGTTATTACATAGAAAACATTGAAACAGTGCAGAAACAGTTTCTTTTGTTTTGCTTAAGCTATCTTTATTGTAATACTGATTTTCACTTACCACCTTATGAATATCGGTTACAACTCTTGAATCCTTCCATCTTTAAAAAATCGGAGAATTATGATAAATGCTTGTTGGATTATAAAACTTTTACATGGATATGTCAACAGTCCATATTTATTAAGTAAAGTAAATTTTAATATTCCTCTTCGTCCTAGATCTTTTGAGTTACTCCACATGAACTTTTGTAGAACTAATTATTTGCAAAATGAACCTCTTAGAAGCGCTTGCGGTGATTTTAATTTTGTATCTGATGTTATATCCTTAAGTGAATCCATGGACTCAATCAAACATAAAATTATAGATTACCTGCAGTACCGTCGTTGATTACGATTAAGTTCTCTCAAACATATATCAGATGCATCTGGTGATATTTGTAAACACATTAATATTACAATCTAAATGGATAAATGGACCTAAGCCTAAAATGAATAATTTTGGTGGATGAACATCTAAATAATCTGAATGCACCTAAACCTAGGATCTTCAATTGTCTTACATCATCATGATGAATGTGACAACATTTGTCGACGGTACCGTGGTGTCTTGGTTTTTACCTCCTGAAATACTACGTTAGATCGATTTGTAATATATTAATATGAGTGGCCGATAAGACCTTGTTTGTTTTGATGCCTGCGTTCGCAACTGGTTTTCTTTCTTTTATGAAAATTGGTTTGGTGAAGTTGACCTAGTTTGTCGAGTAACCACCCTGTCAAGCCAGGGTCCCACCGGCTTCAGGAAGACAGAACGATATATATTATATATATACTTATTGGAGTGGTGTTTTATTGGGCATGAGAACTTGTTTGTCACGTGACTCCGCCGATGTCCGGATACAAAAATTGTTGCTAACTTGACCTTGTTTGTCTTGAAAACGCAACCCTGCTTTGCTGTTCTGATATTATCGATTTGACTTAATTTGTTTTTTTTTTATTTATTTTTTAACTTTAATAAAATTATATACTTTAAGCAACTTATTAAATTCTTTTAGCTTGTTAATAATACATGATTTCAATCAAAATGATAATTTATATATTTGAATTTTATTAAATATCATATTTTATAATTTTAAATTTGCTATAAAACCTGTTAAGGTTTAGCAATCGAATAAATAAAATAAAAAAAGAAAAAATCTCATTGCCTCTGTGGTGCAGTGCGCTAATGCGCTGGCACGGCATTTCACGCCCGGGTTCGATCCCAGGTGGTGACATCACAAAGATTTTTGATGAAGCCTGTAGCAGGGCTGAAATTGCAATAAAATCAGCTAGTGATGTTTTCCTTTCTATATTGCAAATATTGTTGTTGTTTTCTTTGGGAAAAAATTCTTTAGAGCAATTAATTGTTCTAACCTGACCTCAAAAGCTAAATAAACGATTTTAAACTATCAAACAACTAGAATTTGTATTTAAAATCAAGAATGCCTTAAACTATCAAACATTTAGAATTTGCATTTAAATCATCGAAAATCAACATAATAATAAAAAATAGGTCATATGGAAAACTTTCAATCCTAAATCTTTTTTACGATCCGTCTTTTAGCTTTTGTGTTATTATTCAAATTGAATAAAAATTTTGTTTTTTTTAAGAAAATTTTACAGTTTTGCAGATTTTTTTAAAAGATCCTCTTAGAAGAAACGAAAAATTTATTCGTATGTCACCGTTGTAAAAGTATAGAATGCCTAAATAAGTTGTTATATGAATTTAAAGTTGACACTTATTGTGCCCTACACCAGAACAGGTGACGACAGCGTGCATTATAGAATTGGAAAAAATAGATAGACTTACTATAAACATGTAAAATACATGAAAGCTAAGTAAGTTTTATTTAAAATTGTATTTTTATATAGATATAAAAAATACCTTTTGATTAATCGGTATCAAAAACTCTAGATATTTTTTTTCAATCAAATCTTCAATCACCCTTTTTTCAATCAAATCTTTGGTCAATCCTGGCTACGGGCCTGCATCTACTCGTACCTTTTCACTAGAGTGTGAAAAGCATTGAATAGAAGTAAATATTTAAAAATATATATGCAAAAATTTGTTTTCGATTCAATTCAGTCCCATTTATGACAATAAATAAACTAAAATTTTACATTAAATTTAATTTTTTAAAAACGAAAACCATCTTACTTACTATTTATTTATTTCAGAAAGTTTCATCTTTTTCGAGATAAATTCTTCTTTCAATTTCTTTGTTCTTTCCTACATTTAAGAATTGTGGAAAACTCAAAATCCACAACTAAAATTGTGGAAAATGTGGACAATTAAAGGACAGGAACAACTAAGGGCGTGAAATGCTTGCCGAGGTTAAGGCATAACACTAGCCTTGGTTAAAAGCAATTTAAATTGTCTTTCACGTTTGTTTCGCTTAATCAATAATTCACGTATGGTTCCAATCAATTTCTCTTAATAAACCTTGTTTGTATAAGGCGCATGCCTAGGTTGTTTGATCTTTAAAAAAAATAAAAAATTTATACAAAACTAAAACAATGATATTTGTTTAATTTTGTTTCGAGCAATCCCAAATAAATCTGCTAGAAATTTATTACTGTTGCATATTTAAAGCCATCTAAACAAATTTTTATTTCGAGTATAAATATTCATAACACAGTAAATTTATTTTTTTTAAGACTTTAAGTCTATGTTAAGCAGAAGCGTTTGCTTAACAACGTTTAAATTCCATAATCTTATAGATATTTTGCTCTCGTCTGACAGAACTTGGCGGTGAATGATTGTCACGATAGAGTCATAGTTAAACTGAAAATAAGTATCGTGCACGAGCCCGGCACTTTTTTATCAGCGGCCCTTTAACATTACAACGGATTATGGTTATCAAAAGCATTTCTGAGTTTATGTTTCTGAACAATAAAAATCGACGCAAATAAATGCATAAACAACAACTTGAGTTCAATCCATATACATACATATAGCTTACTTTAGCCGGTCAAGATAGAGTTTTTCCAACGGAAACCATTTATAAATTGTAAAAAAAAATACCAAAATATGAATTGCATTAACAATTTTAAATACAAGTGTAATGATATTACGTTAAGAAAAACACAATAAATTAAAACTGATTATTAACTTTTTATCACGAATGTTTTTATATCTTCTTAAAGGGCGTCTCTAAATCAAAGTTCCACACGCGAACGTCGCGTGGTAATGTTTGATCGGCGCTTTATAATATTAGTTTGTCATTTATAATTGATATTATTTGAGAAAATCCATTGACGATTTATTTTAAAATTCAACACAACTTCAAATGTGATCGGCGCAAAAATCCCCAAGGGGATTGTACAGTGAGTGGAAGTCGCGAATCAATCTTAAATTGATCGAGAACTGACAGTATCTTCGGAAATAAGGCAAAAAGTTGTGGGATAATTTTAGTTAATTATTCATAAGATAATATTGATATTAATTTATATGCACAGGTGTTAAATTGGGTCTGTAGTCAAGAGGGGATATTTGGGATTTAACCCTCCCAAATAAGGTACAAAGGTATAATAAACTACGTTGTAGAATTATAGGTACAAATAAACTACGTAAACAATTATCTTTGACTGGACTGAAGTTAAAATACTACCACACCCGTATTTTAGCTCACATGGAGCAATTCATTTACAGAATGTAAATCTGCCCTATCACTAAGTATGTCTTATGGCGTTTTCGTTTCTCGAAAAAATGCAACATTTTTTCTGCCCTTTTTGGAAATTCTGCCCTCTTGAGAATAAAAATAGTGACCACTAAGATTGAATCACGTTCTTTTAGCGAAAGAAGAAAAATTTCTGATTTCTTAAAGATGGCAGAAAAACTGCAAACTTTTTCCGAGAAACGAAAACGCAATTAGAAAATTTACGAACGCAACCCTCCGCTACGAATACGAAATGTGAACTCAAAAAATTTTTTGGCAGACTGAATTTCGAGACTTGAACTTTTGAAAACAGCTGGCTCAATGTAAACAAACTAACTTTAGCTTATAAATAGTATTTCTTCAGAGTTATTTTGACATTATTTCATTTTTCAAATAAATTTAAATGTATTAGTTATACTTTTGGATGAAAAAAGAATCCAAAATATTTCAAATGTAGCGGAAAACATTAAGAGATGCCTGTACTTCTTTGCAAATGGATGATATGACAGTTTCTTAGGAAAATTCTAGGTTGCTAAAATATATAATTTTGCAAGCTTTAAATTACAGATTCAACTGAATAAATCAGCATTTATGCATGTGCTTAAGATGCTCAAAAAAGATAGCTCAAGTGGTGAGAGGTCGTCGTCAGTGAAAGAGATTCATGAGCAGTGCGATAGATTTTTTTAATTTATATTAAATTAAATCTTCACATTGTACTAATTTACCATCTTTTGATACAAATTAATAAAGTAAAAGTGGTTATTCCTTCTAAATATTATTTCAAAATTTTCACCGACAACAAAAACGCGTCGTACACTCAAAACAATTATTAGTAAAATGGCTACGAATGATATTCGTAAAAAAAAATATTCGTGCATTCTACGAATATTCCTACAATATACAAAGTAATTGTATTGTGATGTCTGCACGAATTCTTTTGTAACTTGTTACTTATTCCGTAATAAGAACGAATGATGAGTGTGCATATTAATAATAATATTCGTAAATTTCTCTTACGAATAACTCGGTAATTTCTTCCATTACATTCATAGTATTTACTAATGATTTCGTACTATTTACGAATGCAAAAAAAATTCATTCGTAGGTTGACCGTATGAATTATTCGTAGAATGTACGAATTATAAGTTGAGTGTAAAAAATTTAAAACCGAAATTATTCAGCCTGGTTTGTAGAACAGCTACCGAATATATCGACGTATATTAGTACATATTACGAATATTTTATTCATAAAAACCAGTAAAAAAAATTCTGTCTGAGCTGGAGTTTCAACCTCGGCTCTTTAGTTTACGGGCCACGCACTCTACCAGTAGGCTACAGTCACTTGACAATCATACACTTCCTAATGTTTTGTAGATATTCTACAAACAAGGCTGAACGATTTCGGTATTCAATTTTTTAAACTCTACTTATAATTCGTACGGTCAGCCTACGAATGAATTGTTTCCACTAATATTATTTTTCATTCGTAAAAAGTACAAAAACATTAGTAAATACTATGAATGTAATGAAAGAAATTACGAAGTTATTCGTACGACAAATTTACGAATATTATTATTAATAGGTACACAATCATTCGTACAATGCACTAATATGAATTGATTTATTTTTGTTTACGAATATCATTTGTAAATAAAACAAATATATTCGTAGATACTACATCAGGCATTAGAAAGATTTTACGAATGAATTCGTAAAGATATCACAATAAAAGTACTTTGTATATTGTACGCATATTTATAGAATGTACGAATATTTGGTTTACTAATATCATTCGTAGAAATTTTACTAATAAAGTTTTTGAGTGCAGGTGTTATGATCATTCGTAAATGTAGCAAATGTATTCGTACAATATACATTTGTTTTTGTACAAATAAGAATAAAATAAGCGTTATATGTACTAATCTACGCTGAATCTACGAATCCTATCGTGGCTAAAAACTATGAATAAAATTCTTAGAATGGATGCAGTTATTAGTAATATTAACACAAAAATATTTTTTAATGTGTGTTGGTTAGGTTAGGAAAGGTTGAGGTGGCAGCCGCTGCACGTGCCTCGGCTCACTTACGACTAAGGTCCATTGTGATGCCACTGCACACTTGGCCTTCAGTCTTCTTGGTAAAGCTTATAAACCGTTTGACGCTTGTCCTTGACAGGTCGTCAAGCTCGGAAAGAAAAATGACCCCAGATATTTATGCCTTCTTCTAGCGAGCGCAGGACAGGAACATAGAAGGTGGAATATGGTTTTTTCCACCTCCTCCCAGTCTGCAGTCTCATGTCTGCCTATTTAGCAGTGCCCTGTGGTAACGAACACTAGCGTGGTTACCTCTAGTCATCCCAGCAAAGGAAGGGCTCTCGATTACTTGTGGTCTAAAGTCGTCGAGATCGGAAGCCCTAGTTGTTACATTGACAACATTGAATCAGTTCAGAAAAAATTTCTTCTGTTTTGCTTAATACCCTTTTTCCACACGGCAAGCTTTCTTGCCAGCAAGTCGAGAATACAAAGGAAAGAACAGCAAAGAAGAGAAAAAATTTCCAGTACAGACTTGCCTGTACCAACGACTTGCTGGCAAGAAAACTTTTCGTGTGGAAAAAGGGTACTAAGCAAAACAGAAGAAATTTTTTCTGAACTAATTCAATGTTGTCCATGTAACAAGTCCAAGAAATTTTTATTGTAAAGGGTGCTTTTTAGCTACATGAAAAGTTTCGATGGTTGTTGTCTATGGTTTGACAGTTGAGAAGGTCAAACTGTGTTGACATTTCTGATCAGCAAGGTTTGGCATGTCATCATGAATCGTTTAGCGACAGAACAACGCTTTCAAATTGTGGAAAGTTACTTTGAAAAAAATAAATATGTTCGCGAAGTTCATAGAGCACATTGTCCATTTTACGGTCAACATAATCGGCCTAGTGAGCACGCAATTCATGCAGTTATTGATCTTTCAATTTTACTCTTTTCGATTCAAACCCATCAACAAGACAAAGAAATGTGCGTACCGAAGAGAATATTGCTGCTGTAGCGACAAGTGTTGAAGAAGACGTTGAAATGTCCATTCGTTGCCGTTCTTAACTTGTTGGCCATTGTCCTTCGACTACGTGGAAAATTTTACGTAAGGATCTTGGCTTACGTGCCTATAAAATGCAGCTCGTGAAAGTTATAAAGCCAAATGACCATCGTTTACGTCCCATTTTTGCTGATTGGGCTAATTTGAAACTTTATATCCAGAAGTGGTCCTGTTAACTGGCCTCCTCGTTCCAGTTTTATGGGGCTATGTTAAATCATTAGTTTATTGTCTGAAAATATATCAGCAAAATCTAGAAACAACTTCAGTAACCATGCTTTGTTAGTGGAAGACTTCCAACAGACTGTTGGACTCCATAATAATAACAAAAGCATAAAAACTAAAGAAAAGCAAAAATACAACAGCAAACATGAAAATATGAAAACTGAGAAACTGGGAGAAAAACTGAGAAATTGACACTTAAAATCTCATCGCCTCTGTGGTGCATTGCGCTAATGCACTTGCACGGCGTATCACAAAGATTTCTGATGAAGCCTGTAGCAGGGCTGAAATTGCAATAAAATCAGCTAGTGATTCTTTCCTTTTCATATTGAAAACGTTGCTGTTGTTGTTGTTTCTTTGGAAAAATTTTTTAGAACAATTAACTATTCTAACCAGACCTAAAGCTCAATAAACGATTTTAAATTATCAAACAACTAGAATTTGTATATAAAATCAAGTATGATTTAAACTAGCAAACATTTAGAATTTATATAATAATAATAGAATTCATATCAAATAAATAATAAATAAATTTATAAATAAATAAAACTTTTTCATTAAAATCGGTCCAGTTCTTTTGGAGTAAAATGATATATGTAATGTAAATTTGCAGCTCAATTTAATATATTAGTCATTTAATGATAAAGATAGATTAGCCATTTGTATGTAATGCTTTAACATACTGATTCATTGTAATGTTAATAAAAAGTTGTAAAGCTTTCTGCATGGAATACCTAATAAAGTTGCCCTGAATTAGTTTATTTAAAAAATATTTCAGAAAAAAAACTATCGTCTGAATTTGTCATTGATAATAAATGCAACGAAACATGGATGGAAGACAGTTATTAGTTTTAAGGAGAGTTCTATGAAACTGGAGCAAAAAACTAAATTTTTTTTAATTTTTCGATAGCTAATGATGTTCCCAAAACGGTTTGGCCCATGACAATTGCATTAAAAAGTTATCGTACACGAAAGAAACTCATATTTTCATAAAGGAACTCGAAAAAACCGTTTACAAAACGCGTTTTCTGAAAAATCTTGTTTTTCAAACTAGTCTCCATGATATCTTAAGAAGTACTCTATGGATTGGCTTGAATTTTTTAGCTTACAGTACATAAAGGTTTACCTTAATCTTTATTCAGATAATATTTTTTACGAGTACTTTAAAGCGCGAGAAATAAAAAAAATACTACTAAAAATTTACATGTCCGGCATTTTTGTAACTTTAAACTATTGATTGATATTTTAAATATATATTATAAATTACAAGATATTTTGGATGTTTTAAATCAGATGACATGAACGTGCTGTGCGATGGAGACCGTTTGGATACCTTTTTTTCAACCTGAAATTTGATGGCGTATTGACACTTCACGTTACACTTTTATGCACCAAAACATATTTTCCTATACTTTAAGAATCAATAAATAACTGCCAATAAACTGAAGGTGCTCATCAACTTCCTTCTATGGAAAAAAAAAACAACATCACCGTGTTTTGGACCTCTAGATGAGAACCTGCCCTTAAAACGGTTTATAATATTGTTTTAAGAAAATATCAAACATTTTCTTTTGAAAGTGTACATGTAACACAATGTGGCAGTACTTCCTACACGCGAAGTAAACCAATACACGTGAAACTGCAAGTTATTAAAACAAAAGGATAATAAAACTGCGCTCTCATTTTTTCTCTAGAACGTCAGAAATTTTTTAAATGGTGAAGCAAATCATCGTAAAATGACTTTTTTAAATAAAAAAATTGCTCATAGCAAATTAAAATTAACTTTTAATTTAGCATTAACTTTTTTATACAAGGTGGCAATACTTCCATACCAAATATGTAGATAAGTTTAATTGAATTTTGTTTTATTTGAAAATTTATGGAAATTATTTTCAATTTGCTTGAAGTAAAAAAAGTTCTTAAAAAATGCTCTTCTTCAAATAAAATGTTCACAAGCAAATTTCATTATTTAGTTCTAAACATATTGTATTTTATTTTCAAAAAATTTAGTGAGAAATTTTTAAGAATATTTAAGAATTAAATTTTAAAAGGACATGGATTTGCGCGGGTAAGAAATACAATTTATTCAAAGTCAAATACAAATTTAAAAAAAAGTCCTGAAGTTTTGAGAAAAAATGAGAACGCAGTTTTACTATATTCATAAGTTAAGGTGGATAAAAAAAAAAACATTTTTTTCGACACTCATATTCTGGGAGCTGGATTCAAGTAGATCTTAAATCCAAAAGGCTATCGAAATCGGTGGATCCGTCATACAGCGGTTGTGATTTAAAAAATCACTTTTTCGCAAAAAATCGCCGTAACTTTTTATCAATCTAAAATAACTGCCTAATAAATGGGTGCAAATGAAAGGTATCTGGCACATCAAAGTTGTAAATAGGAAGGTTTTTAAATTCAAGAAATTTTTTAGTGCAACAGTGTTCAGAATTTGGTCAGCATTTTGGGTATTTTTTACTAAAATCGCTATAAATTTGCTGTTCATTCGCTATAAATGTGTTCATTTTTGATTGTTCACCACGATAAGTGAAGCCTCTTCAAAGCCACGCCATTTTAAAAATAGTAAATTTTCTAAAATTTACTGAAAATTAGTGGATTTATAGCGATTTTTGTGAGAAATACCCTTTCAAAAATACTTTCCAAAAAAGTTTAAAAAATAATTCCACTGTTTTGATTTTTTTTATTTTTTTTTTATATATCAATAGATTACACCAAGTCTTTTTGAACAATACTTAATTTTTCCAAATTTACTCAAAAATGGCAAATTTATAGCGATTTTAGTGCAAAATACCCAAAATGTTGACCGAATTCTGAACACTGTTGCACTAAAAAATATTTTGAATCTAACCATCTTCCTATTTACAACCTTGGGGTCCAAGATACCTTTCATTTGCACCCAACTTTTGGGTAGTTATTTTAGATTGATAAGAACTTACGGCGAAAAAACCGGTGATTTTTGGCAAAAAAGTGATTTTTTAAAATCAAAACCGCTGGATGACGGTTACACCGATTTCGATATCCTTTTGGATTTAAGATCTACTTGAATCCAGCTCCCAGAATATGAGTGTCGAAAAAAAGTGTTTTTATACCCCTGAACAAAATGATCCACCTAAATATATATATATATATATATATATATAGTAAATTGCTTTTTTATAGCAAATATAACAACAATTGAAGATCGATTTAAAACTTTAATACCAACCTGAACTTGAGGGATGAAACCGCGCTTTCAAGCTGTTCAGCTGTTGTTCGTTGGCAATGAATGCAGCCGCAACAGCATTGGCAACATGTTGCACCGATGAATAGCTGTTATTGTTGCTGCCGTCGCCAGCTGGGCTACTAGAAGCATTATGATTATTATTGTTATTGTTGCTGCTATTATTTCTGCTGTTGTTGCTGTTGCTGCTGCTACTGCCACTACCACTACCGCTACCACTTCCACTTCCACTACTACTACCTCTGCCACTGCTGCTGTTGCTTTGACTTAAATTATTGTTGTTGTTGCTGTTTGGTGAGGTCTCTGTTGAGCTGAAATTTCGTTGATAAGGGCTTTCATTGTAAAGTCGCTGGTAGCAGGAAATCGTTGGAATGGTCCACGAGTTGTTGGTTTTGTAGTGAAAGTTTCCACTGCCAAATATTGACTGTGGGTTGGCGCTAGCGGCAGGCAGGTTGTGAGACAGATTGTGACTGAGAGCGGAGAGTTGAGGCTGATGGTGCGGCTGCTGATGTTCTTGTTGTTGTTGATGATGCTGTTGATGAGCATGTTGATGTTGCTGATGTTGCTGATGTTGCTGTTGTTGCTGTTGTTGCTGTTGTTGCTGTTGTTGCTGCTGCTGTTGTTGTTGGTGGTGTTGCTGCCGTTGTTGCTCCTGCTGCTGCTGTTGTTGTTGTTGTTGTTGCTGCTGCTGCTGTTGTTGTTGTTGCTGCTGCTGATGCTGATGCTGTTGTTGCTGATGCTGCTGCTGGTGGTGCTGTTGTTGCTGCTGCTGTTGTTGTTGGATATCATTCCATTCATTATTTTTGCTGTTATTATTACTGTTGCAACTGCTGTTGCTTGATTTTGATGAACAGTTGCTGCTAATGCTGTTGCGATGCGTGTCCATTGACATAGAAGAAACAGTGACGCTGCCATCATTATAGCTTTCCATACCGCTACCGCTGCCACCGCCTCCACAATTGCTGCTGCTGCTACTGATGCTACCGCTACTGTTGCTGTTGGTTACAGCAGCTGCTGCTGCAGCATTTGAGCTAAGATGCTGAAAGTATTGATTGATTGCCTGTTCTTGAAAATACCCGGAACAAGCACTCGATTCTGTGCTCATCTTGTTGTTTTAACGTTATTTAAAAGTTTACCAATTTATTGTTTACGGCCTTATGTTTTTGTTGTTGTTGGTGTTGCTGATATGGATTCAGCAAAAATTTTATTTTAAAATTTAATTTTTAAAAAAACACATGTTAAGGTGCTTATGTTCGAGAATTTGCTTAAGCTGTACTTCCTTATCAGTAAAAGGAGTTGAAGATAGTTTTTACACGAAATTCGCATTTTATAGGTTCTTATAAAATAGTTAACTGTTTCACACTTTAATTTTTTTAATTCGAACTGCTTTTCTTTTATTTTTTATTAACATTTCATTTTATTCAATGTTTGAGAGAGCTGCCTGAAGTTGCAGCTTTAAGTATTCTTTAGTCAAATTCTATTTATGTTAAGTAGAATCTCTAAGTTTATTCACAACTGTCATTTATTTGTAGATTCTCGATTCCATCTTCTAGTTTATGAAAAGCTTTTCAGTAAAGACAATAAAGCTCTAATGTTAAACAATTAACGAGTGAATGAGTAACTGATGTGTTGAATTGTGAGAAAAATAGATGTGCGAAATGATTCTGTGATAAGATGAATGTGATGGGACTTAACGCGGCTATAAAAATTATTGTTTATTTTATTTTAATGAGTGCCATTACAAAACTTATCGTGTTGAACATTGCTTAAATATCTTGATAAGCTATAAATTTCGTTACAAAAGTAATCACACTCATGGAAATCAAATTCTAGCAAGAACTTATTGGAAGCACATAATAAATTATAAAAAAAGGAATCTTGACCGTGCAAGAGAATATTTTGGTTAAATTAAAATTAGAACAATAATTGAAAGCTAGGAAACAAAATAAAATGGAACAATTTTAGAAAAAAGTTAGAGTAGATCTTATCTTGTTTGGTTATAAAAAAAGATGATACAATTGTGTCTATTAGAATCAAAGAAAATATATTTCACTTTTTAAAATAAAGTTATTTCATTTATGCATTCGTTTTCTACTGTTTGTCTAGATAATTAGATCCTGTAATTTTTTTTTATACTAAAAAAAAACTCTATTCCATAGTTCTTTATGAAGTTATTTTATCGTACCTCAACAATGATCAAGGCTACTTATACAATTCATCAATTACGATAAAGATAAGATTGCATCACTTTTGACTCTAAAGAACGCCTTTATTTAATTAAACAATTATTTATTTTGCTAAACAATTAAACTTTGCGTGCTATTTATTTATTTATAAATATGTAAAAAAAGTTGATGTATTTGACTGTTTGATAGTTATAAATAAGAAAAATTGTATGAGATATGATGTTGTTCAAAGCTGAAACACGTTTTTGCAAGAGTATTGTAACAAGAAAAAGTTGAAAGCATTTTAAGTGACCATAAATTTACATTACCCATGTAATTTTAAGAGAAAGCAAAAAAAAAATGTTTTTTTTAAATTTTAAAATTTTTGAAATATTTTTGTTTTTTGTGCATAGTCATTTATGACAAAGACAATCTAAATACAAACTTTTAATAGAACGCTCTCAAGAAAACAAAACTTCAAGCAAACAATTCAAAATATTGGGGGTTGGAATTAATTTTAAAGGTTTTTTTTCGGTTTTTGAGCATTTATTTAGAAACAACGGTACAATGTATATTATTCAAAGTATTGTCCATCGTTAGCTACAACATTTTCCCATCTTTCTGGCAGCATATGGATTCCGCGCCGGAAGAACGATTCGTCTTTTGAGGCAATCCACGAATCGACCCATTTTTTGGTATCCTCGTAAGAAGTGAAGCGCTGCTCAGCCAAGCCATGGGTCATCGATCTGAATAGGTGGTAGTCGGAAGGGGCTATGTCTGGGCTATAAGGCGGGTGGGGTAGCACATCCCAATTCAGCGCCTCCAACGTTTCCTTGACGGTTCCTGCAACATGTGGCCGTGCGTTGTCATGTTGAAAAACCACTTTGTCGTGTCTTTTGGCATATTCCGGCCGTTTAACCTTTAATGCTCGGCTCAATTGCATCAATTGTTGTTGGTAGCGTTCCCCAGTGATGGTTTCGTTAGGTTTTAGCAGCTCATAGTACACGACACCCTTCTAATCCCACCAAATACACAGCATAAGCTTGGCGCCATGAATATTCGGCTTGGCCCTCGATGTTGATGCATGGCCGGGTGGTCCCCACGATTTTTTTCGCTTAGGATTATCGTAATGGATCCACTTTTCATCGCCAGTGACAATACGATGCAAAAAACTCTTCCTTTTATGCCGTTGAAGCAGTAGTTCGCACATGCAAAATCGCCGTTCAACGTCTCTCGGCTTCAACTGGTACGGCACCCAATTTCCTTGCTTTTGAATCATTCCCATGGCCTTCAAGCGTTTGCCGACCGTTGATAAGTCGACTCCCAATGATTCTGACAATTCTTGAAGGGTTTGACACGGGTCTTCATCGAGCAAAGCCTCCAATTCCTCATCTTCAAACTTTTTCGGTTGGCCCGGACGCTCTTTGTCTTCCGTATCAAAATCACCACTTTTAAACCGACGGAACCAGTACTCACAAGTAGAAATCGATGGAGCATAGTCCCCGTAAGCCTCAGTAAGCGTGCGTTGAGCTTCAACCGCTTTTTTCTTCAAATAGAAGCACAAAAGTAAACCTTCCCGCAAATTGCGTTTTGTTGGAACGAAAGTCGACATGTTCACAGAGAAAAAAATATATGTTGTTTACACTTCAGTGGAATGACACATACTGAAAAATGAAGCTTAGACAATGTGCTTTGAAATGAATATAGTCACAGGTGTGCCCGATGCGATCTATTGATAGTTACGCCATCTCTTAGAAAACCTTTAAAACTAATTCCAACCCCCAATACATACAATAAATATCTCCTTAACTCGTGGTCAATGAACCTGGGTGTGTTACACCCGAGCTTCGATAAATTTTGCAATAATTTTTTGATCTCCAACTAGATAACAAAAACAATAATATGTATAAGGAAAGAATATAAATTAATATTTTATTGGCTTAGATCAAAAAAAAAAAAATTTTTTTATATAGCTTTTATTTGTTATATTTCTTTTTCCTCGAGTAAACACACACTTGTATCTTTTTTAACACACCCAGTTTATTGGCGAAGTGAAAAAAATATGTTCAAGGACGGCGCACATTGGTTCCAAAACAAAACAAAAGAAGGCCAAAACCTCAAAGAGTTGTCCAATCTGCATAAAAATATAGATGAGTAGGTTTTTGGGATCGCTGATCACGAATCTGAAGTCAAAAATTCTAAATTCAAAATGACGGCCATGAACATGCTTACTTTTCTTACAACAAGCTGAAAGTAAGCAATTAAAACTTTATTTAAATGGAGTTCAATTTCCATTCAAATCTAGTTTCAAATACTTGGGTGTTAATTTTAATAAACTCGTTTAATTTAAGGAACATGCCATATTAGTTATCAAAACAGCTAATTGCGTAAAAGGTATGTTTTCTAAACTACTAAACAGCAAATATTTAAACATGGAAACAATACTTTAAATTTATAATGTCATCATTCGTCCTGTTCTGATTTATGCATTCCAAATTTGGCTTTCTATTTCAACTTGCGTTGCTAAAGAGTTGGAAGTTCTAGCTCGAAAAGTAATAAAATATGAGGTAATTATCAATATCATGATAATAACCTCATTAAAGAAATTTTTTAACACCAAAAAGCATTCATATGGTATTCCTTTGTTTATCGTTCTCCTATTAGTCTCATTAATAAAGAGATCCCTGTGAACATGGATTTTAATCTTCCTCTGTTACCAAATTTTTATATATAATCACACCCAGGCTCTCATAGATATTAATTTATTATTTTTTATTCTAACTTTCTTATAAGCATATATCTATAAACATATTAGCATACATATTAAATTAAATAAACCTATCTAAATGTTTTTTTCTTTTATATCTAACATCTAATGTTTATTTAACTGTTCTTACTTTCTTCCAGTATAATGTTATATATTGGATACTTGTTGTTGTTTTTTTTTAAGTGTTTGTTTAGATTGTAAGTTTATATGAGAAACTCTCTCACTGCGAATCCAAAATGCCGGGAGCAAGCATTGTTGTATATTTTGCATGTCTGTGACTAGTTCTGTCCTTTTCTCTTTTTTCTGTGTAAGCACAGTGCATTCATCTTATTATTGTTATTAGAATAGTACAAATATAGTTTTAAGTTGTCTTTATGTTAGTGTGTTAAAATTGAATTGTGAAAAAATGATTAAGGTCTCAATCAATATTACTTATTTATTATTTTTGAAGGACTTGTTTTAAAATTTGCAATTATTTTAAAGTGCCTTGAAAATCAGAATTTCATTTGATTAACAAACTGATATATAAATGGAATGAAAAACTTAATTCGATAAAAATTTTGTTCTCCTATTTTTATGCATTTACATTGCATTTTGAGAAACGAGGCTTACTTATTTCCATTCCAAGTTAATAAAAGCATATCTCAGTTATTTTAAATATATCTTTAAATTTTCCAAAGTTTCGACTACAAGATATATATAATTACATAATTCTATTACATGTTTACAAATTTTTATAATTACAAAATTTTTGTAAGATTTGACGTAAATGAAAATATTTTATGTATCAACTGGATTGCAACCAAATATTCTGGACTGGTAACTGCGCACTTTAATTGATTTGCTTGAGACGAAGTGTCACCGCTAGAATTTGAGGTAAAAAGCTTTTGTAAGCACTTGACGATAGTCACATACAGCTCTAGAAATTAATGAACAAAGCAGCAACGCTCATTGTAATTTTAATTTCACAGCTTGTTCAGAATAATTTAATTCAATTTTAATGCATACGTTCTGTAAACGTTAGTACGTTAGTAACAACACAAATGCAAAAAATAGAGTAAAATATTTATATTGTATTATATTTAACTTAAATCTAACCAATCTACTGACACACAATTTATCTTCATTTTTTGGCAAAATAAATTAATTTGGAATATCTGTGTTTTTATTCCATATATAAAAATATTCTGGATTGCTGAGAAGGGGGAGGGGGGGTTTGAACTCCCTGAATCTGCCCTTATCTATGGTGTTGCCGATAGCTCATTCACCATTCCATTCTTCCTAGCCCTGAGAATTCTTACTAAAAGTAATATTAACTTTCAACGCACATATTTCGGGTCATAGGTCATCACTTTGAAATCGAACTTATTTCTACACATCTATGGTCGAACTTTTCAAATTATAAGCGTTTTTCTTAAGTAAATATTAAAAAGTGTACAACAACATTCGATGTTTGCGTATTAATATATAAGAAGATATATACAGGGTGCGGCTAAAGTTACTATATGATGTAAAACAATTGTAACTTCTTTGCTTGCGAGTATTAAACTTTTTCTTTTTTCCTATTTCAGAAATTAAACTTGGGAGAATATTTAAAAATGGAACGCCATACAATTGCGCAAAGAACTAAGATTGTTTTTCTATTCATTGAAAATCATCGTTCGATAATTAATACTCAACGTGCATACAGAAGATTTTATGGTGTAAGAACTGCTCCAACGGGTCCAACCATTCGTTCGTTGGTGAATAATTTTGCTGAATATGGGACTGTCGGAGATTCAAGACGTACGGGCAGACCTCGAACTGGCAGATCGGCCGAAAATATTGATGCTGTGCGACAGAGCGTCGAAGAAAATCCGGAGACATCAACGAGAAGACGATCTTCCCAGTTGCAGCTTTCTGACCGCACTCTTCGGCGAATTTTAAAACACGATTTGCACCTCTTCCCTTACAAAATCCAACTAGTCCAAAAACTAAATCCTGAGGACTTCGTATTGCGCTTGGAATATGCTAGAGCAGTTTTAAATCTCGTTGATCAAAATGAAAATTTTTTGTCAAATTTAATGATGACCGACGAAGCGCATTTTCACTTGAACGGTTTCGTAAATAAACAAAACAACAGAAAATCTTCATCAGAAATCTTTACACGCAATTCGTGTTACCGTTTGGTGTGGCATTACCGCCCAAAAAGTTTACGGTCCTTTTTTTTTTTGAAAACGATCAAGGTGTATGTGAAACAATAAATGGAGAACGTTACAGAGTAATGCTACAAAATTTTTTATTTCCGCAATTGTCACCAAACGCCAATATATGGTTTCAACAAGATGGTGCAACAGCTCATACAGCCCGTGCAACGATGGACTTATTAAGACAACAATTTCCAAATCGGTTAATTTCTAAAAACGGCGATTTGAGATGGCCACCACGATCGCCGGATTTGACTGCACCGGATTTTTTCTTGTGGGGCTATCTCAAAGACAAAGTTTATTTGAATAAGCCCCAAACCTTGCAGCAACTAAAGGACAACATTCAAGAAGAAATTGATCGTATACTACAAGAAACACTCAACAAAGGTATGGAAAATGCCATAAAAAGAGCACATTTTTGCGTTAGAGAAAACGGTTGTCATTTAACTGATATTATTTTTCATAATTAATGTAAAAAAATAACATAAAATAAACTTTCTTTTTATCATAAATTTTTTTGTTTTTTTCATTCCATTCAATAGTTCTTTAAAAAACAAATCATATAGTTACTTTAGCCGCACCCTGTATTAATATTATTATATAAGACGGACCCGTAGACTCCTTCCCTTAGGATCTAGAAAGAATACAAATCTAATATATTAGCATTAAGGCACCTACAACGGAACAGCTTAAAAAGTTGCAAGCCACTTCAATTTTGAACTGAATTGAGACCTATGCTTTCAGATCATAGATAATATAAGGACTTCGGCATGGATTGCGATTTTATGTTCGGCCAGGGCAGAGCCGGATTAACTATGTCGAGGCCCCAAGGCAATGCAATTTTCGGGGGCCCTTTACATTTTTCTAACTTCCTAAAATACATTACTTCTACCACAACGCAATACTATTTAATATTACGCTAGTTTGATGAAAGATGAAAGAAGTTTTTTATTAGTTTTCATTTTGAAAAGTAGCGTTTACCCGTGGCGTTTGATGCTATCAGAGTTCTATATTTTTCCAATGCTATAATCACATTCGGGAAAGTTGATTGTACCATATTATCAAAAATCGATTTGTACTTTTCCTCGGCAGCTAGAATTTTATCTTTCCCCATATCCATTAATTGTAAGATGAAGTACTTGAACTACACCATCTTGTCTATAAACTTAAACTCAATGTCCTTGGAAAAATGTTCACTAAACTTTGCACAAGCCTTTTTAATTTTATAGTTGGACTTTGTCAAGAAATTTGATAGAAATCCATACAGAGAAATAATTAGTCCTAATAAGTCCCTAATTCCCCATCACCTGATTAGTTGGTGTTGAAATCGTCGCAAAAAATTTAATATTATTCAATAATAATTGGAAGTATGACAATATAATATTAAAAGAGAACAAGGCATAAATATTGTCCTTGATTAATTAAATTTTCACTCGATAAAACATTTTCAAATTTTTTTCTCGGTGCGTGGGGCCCCTAGCCGCTTCTGGGCCCATAGGGAGTTGCCTACACTGCCTTATGGATAAACCGGCCCTGGGGCAGGGTTACGATGGTGCGGCTGTCATGAATGATACTCTACAAGGAGCACAAGCGTATGCAGTGGAAGAAGAGCTACAGGATGCTGTTATTAAAGCTCAAGACAACGCAACCGAATTTCGAAATGCCACAATATCGCCTCTCGCATTTCAACTTATAAAAACAATAAAAACTTTTGATTTTTATGTAGGTATTTATGTGGCCGCAGTTCCAACTAAATACATTTGTGATCAAGATTGTCCATTTACATTTTTTGTTATTTTATCCCAAAAATTAATAACTAGAACAAAAATATTTAATAAACGTATTAATCACAAGTTTAGTAATCCCGTTAGGTCATTTTTTTTCTAATTTTGCATTTTTGTATTTTTGGGGATACTCGGATTTTGGTGTCTGTTCAAAAGATCTTTTTTCGATATTGTACGAAGTTGAAGAAAATTCACAAAAAGTCTAGTTTTTGTTGTATGGAGCATGGATACAAAAATTTTAATGATTTCAAAGTTGTAGAGATTCAAATTTAAAAATATATCCTCTAGTGCAGTCACAGAAAAATAGGCATTTTTAAGCATTTTATAAAATGAACACAACAATAAACTATACATAAGAAATTTTCACAGAAATAATTAATTCACTAAACATTTAAGTGTCCCCATGTCGGGCTCAATACGTTTACATACTTCGTTGGTTTCTCATTGTAGTAATGAGTACTCTTTGAAGACTTTCATTCATTGAATAATCAGTGTCCTACCTAAAAGGTTCCTACCTAATTGAGTCCTTAAAAAAATTTGATCCGTTTGATTAAACTAGTGTCGCCTGTGGCCGAAATTCGACCAACTTTCTGAAATTTCTCTCGTTTTTTTTTTCTCATTCTGAGACGATGACCTTGCTTTAAGAAAATGTGTTGTTCTGAGAAAATCTGAAGTTAAATCATAATAATAAAAAACTGACATTTTTTGTATCAAAAAATGATATTGACATTTAATGACATTTTTGATATCAAAAAACTGACATTTTTTATCAATATTATCTGAAAAACATTACCCAAAAAAAAAAAAACTTTCGCACACCGTTATTTTTCTAAACCAGGGCTTTTCATACAAAAATATGTTGTACTGAAAAAAGCTATAGTTTTCGAGATATCATCATAACTTTGATGTCAAAATAAAGGAAATTTTTCAGAATTTACTTTTTGTAAGAAATTTTACCACCACAATATATATTCATACATGTTACATTAAAAAATGCTTAATGTAGGTTATCCGTAAGAGATAAGTAAAGGGAATTTTTAAAAATTTACTTATTTGTAAGAAATTCCACCATTACCATATATACTCACACTTGTAACTTCACAAAAAATGCTTGTTGTAAGGTATCCGTAAGAGACGGCGAAAAATATCTGAAGTATTTCTTGTACATCAATGTCTAAAATTCCCTTTTACATTTTCTATCACTTACAGTTTAGCTTTTATTTAGTAAGTGCTCTTTTTGCACTCATATTTCAGGTCGTAGGTCAGTAATCAACAATGCAAGTATACTGTGCAGCCAGACCTTTCATCTGATACCTCGTTCACTATTATACCTCTTCTTAGCCTTGAGATTCCTTACTAAAATTAATATAAAACTTCAACGTTAAAATTTCGGGTCAGAGGTAATCAATTCAAAATTTAACATCATTCGGCACATCTATGGTGCATTGTGCTCACTTTGGAGTGGTTTGAAATATTTGAACATTTTTTTCACAGGAAATATTTCTTGAGCTGTAGAAATTTGTAAAAAAATGTAAAAACAACATTTTGAAAAATTAAATTTTCATCAAAAAAATCATGAATTTCAATGATAGAAAATGTTTATTAAATAATGTGTCAAAATGAGGCAATTTTTGCAAATAAATGATATGTCCTATGAAAGATTGTGAAAAAAGAAAATGTAATAAGAAAAAAAAAAATTAAAACAAAAAAAAAACGATTGTCTTGTTTTTTGAGCAAAACCTAAATATTTTAGAGGTTTTTTAAAAACAATATAAAACATTGAATTGATGAGATAACGGTTAGTCTTTCCTTGTTTCTCCGAAGTCATTTAATTGATCTTTCAGACAAAGGAAATTTGTTGAAAATCGTTAAAAAAATGGCTGATATATTTGCTTGCAAGGTCAAAACTTAAAATTTCAATAGTTTTTTTCTCATTTTGAGGCAATGCTTCAAGAAAATATGTTGTACTGAGAAGATATAAATTTTTCGAGATATCTAAATAATTTTAATGTCATTTTAAGGGGATTTTTTTAACATACTATCCGTGGAAAATACTACCACGAAAGCTTTCGTATACCATTATATTCCTCAACCAACGACTTTTCAAACAAGAATACGTTGTACTGAGAACATCTATAGTTTTCGAGACATTGCTATAATTTTCATGTCAAAATAACGGAAATTTTTCAGACTTTACTCTTTGTAAATTTCACCATCACAATATATATTCACTTTTGTTGTTTAAAGAACATGCTTATTGTATGTAGGGTATCCGTAAGAGATGACGTAAAATGCCGGAAGTATTTTTTGCACACCTTATCAATGTCTAAAATTCCCTCTTACATTATATTCTTCCATCTGTTACAGTTAAGCTTTTATTTAATAAATGCTCTTTTAACGCTCATATTTCAGGCCAAAGGTCAGCAATCTAAAATTTGATCATACTGTGCAGCCAGATCTTTCCTTTGATACCTCATTCACCATTCTACCTTTTCTAGTCCTGAGATTCCTTACTAAAAATAATGCAAACTTTCAACGTTAATATTTCGGGTCAGAGGTCATAAATTTAAAATCTAAAATTATTCTGCACACATAGGGCGCAGTATCTTTCGAATGATATAAGTTTCATTGCCCTTATTCTAAAATAATATCGAAAAAGTGTACGACAACATTTGATGTTTGCCTATTAATATATAAGATATTGAAGACCGTTTGATTAAATATTGTAAAAAAACTAAAACCTTGTATGGAAATTAGTCCCTTTTGTTTAAATATCTTCAAAAGAAATTTTTCAGTATGCATATTTAGGCTCTTTTGAACAGAAACATAAACTTTTATGCACAAAATATTGGAAAAATTTACGATTTTCTTAATTTTTTCTTTTTTGTGCAAATGATAGGATTAAATATTTTAAGAACTACACCATAGTAAAACAGCTTTTTTCAAAAATGTTATATAGGAACTTTTGAACAGACCCTCCTCATTTGCATTAAGTGTTGTTTTAAAAAATATTTCAACATTTCATTGCAATTTCTCAAATTTGGATTTTTACAATTTTTTGTTATTAAAAAGAAAAATATCACAACTCTGGTACTTTTAATCCGATTTTTATGTTTGTTTACTCATTTAAAGAACAATTACATTAAAAACAAAATGCAAACCGGTTTTTTAAAAAAATTTACTTCAAGAGATGTTTTGAAATCTTGTAAAACACTTCTCCATTTATTGCTCTTGAGCTAGTAGTTTTAAAAGTCTATCAATCGGCACGAAACTTTATAGATTTTGTTTTTATATCAAATCGACTATTTTTAGTCTATGGCGTCAACAACTTGGTCTATGGGGAAGCTAACATTTAATATACATATAAAAATACCTTTTGTTTATCGATATCAAAAACTATCAATATTTTTTTTTTAAACAAACCCCCCCTTGGGAAATCCTGGCTACGGGCCTGTAAGAAAATATAAAAAGATAATAGGTTTTCTAGACTCATTATATTTACAAGCAGTAATAGTCGAATACTGTTATAGTGTTAAGGAATAAATATCGTTGTGAGAGCAAAACTAATGTGAAACCACTATTTTTCTTGGCCATCAGAACAAATTTTTTTTTTTTAAATTAATATTTTTGTTTTGTTTAAGAACAATTCAAATACGAGTTATTCCAATCTCTGTTCATACATTTTCTGTATTGGATTAATCGCTTTTTTTATTCGAAAGTGAACAGCTTTTTTTTAAGGGTGTAAATTTTGTAAAACTTTAGTGGACACTTTTTTGTTTTCGTTTTCATACCTTTTCTTGTTTTAATTAAATTATATTTTTCATTTAAGCGATACAAAAAAGGTTTATTTTGGACTTGTTTATAGATATTTAATTTATGTGAATGTGTTGTGGTTGGTGTTGTAATTGTTTTCAATGTAAAGCATATCATATGAAAAGTTATCCATGACTTAAGCAGCTGCCTGCAGATGTTGTCGTTTAATATTTTCACATTATTTAAATAGATCAAAACTATTTATTGTTTTTTCGTTTCTTTCATACACAAAAGACACTATCACAAGAGCTTACACCGCGATATCTGCGTAGAATTCATGTTATATTCCAAAATAGATAACCGTTACTTATAACGCGTAGGCCGGTCAAAGTTTAAAAGAAAAGCTCAGTTTACATAAGAAATCATGTCAATTGCGTTGTAATATTTGCAAATATTTTATTTTGTTTTTTTTTTGAATTTGCAAATATGCCGAGCTATGAGCAGCTAAAAGTTTTCCGCACCGTGAGCTTGCGACGTTTCAATGACTATTGAGTGGTGCGCTTACCGCGATGCTTACAAATGCCGGGCTCAGGCAATCCGGTGAATCGGATTCTAACTGCATGAAACGAATGGAAAAACGTGAGTTTCTGATTATTTTTTTTTTGTTTTTTGTATCTTGGTGCATTTGGTTGTTTTTTTTTGCTGTGCTGCGCAGCGTTGTGTGCCTGTAGCTGACAGGGAGACACAGAGACTGCTACGGAATGTCACTGCCGACAGCGCTGCTGGCTGCCGACAGTTCAGTCGTCATTATGGACGTCAGCTGTATCTGTGCGCAACGCTCAGTTAAGGTAATGATATTGTACGCAGGTAAGGAAAGTAAAAAAAAAAAAAACAACCCAACAGGAAAAGTGTATCAATAGCTTTCAAAATAAGTTCTGAACATAAAGTCTTGAGAAAAGTATGTTCTAATTTAAAAGTTTTATTCACAGATCTTTACAACATACATATACATTAAGGGGATTAAACAGTGTAAACGTCTAAATTTTAAGTTTGTTTTTTTTTGCTTATTTTATAAAAAGAAATCGTTTTGTTGGATTCTCTTTGAAACTTGTACACATCTTTAGAACATTAAAAAGTAAAAATGGTATTTTTTGCAGTGGTATATTTTTGCATAATTTTCCTGTGAAAATGGCACCTCTTGTATCTAGCCTCAGTGGCGTTGACAGCAATTCATTCATATGGATAATCTTAGGACAAAAAACAAAACAGATTCTTAAAATATATGTTATTGGCTTTAGCTGGGCGTAGAAGATTTTAAAAATATTTAAAAAAAATGGCGACGATTTGGGAAAAAATTCAACATTTTCGCAAATTTTTCAATAGAAAATGGTTTGTAAAAAAAAACAGATGCGTCGTTGGACACATGTGAGAGGCGAAACTTTTTCGCAGTTTTATAAGTTTGGCATTTAAATGGTTTTTTTAATAAAAAAATTTTTGAATTAAAAAATTTGGAATAATTTTACTTTAAGGCCTGGACCCGAATTTTTTTTCAAAATGTGTATTTGGTGGTCCTAAATTCGAATCCGCTTTCATAAAATGTCGCTCTCGAATGGTTTAGGAAATAAAAAAATGACTATTTGAAATGAAAATGTCCACATTTTTTACATGTACATGAAGTTCTAAGAAAAATATTTGATTATTATAAGGTTGAAGTGTTCTTTTAAATGAGATATCAACAAATAAAAATCTTTTAGTACTTTAAGAAATACAAAGGATATATCGTAGCACCAAATGTGAAAAATTGCAATGCTTTTGCAATACAAAATATAGTGAAAAATGCAAGTTATTTTTAATTTTCACTGTTATTTTAATGTGTTTTTCCCCAGAAGAAATTCTTTGGAAATTTGCAAATAAAAGAAGTTTTGTATGAGTTAAATTTCCTGCTAAAATTAAAGTTATTTAAAATTTTCGCGCAGTCATGTTGTCTTTAAATTTAACAGACATATTTTCTGCTTTTAATTACAATAAATCAGTGAATTTACAAATAATTGAACAACCGCAAGCGTGAAATTTAATTGCTAAAACTCAGACAATAAAGTGTTCGAATGGCCATTACTTTAAATTATATTCCAATTCAGAAGCCCAAGATGGCTTTCAATGGCGGTGTAGGGAGCTTTTTAAAAATAAAAATAAAAACGTGTGGAATGTGACGAAAAAAGGTCGATCCGCGCCGATACTATTTTGAAAAAAGCCACCTGTCGCTTTACCTTTGGGGTTGGAAAACACTTTGCAAAAATTTATTGTTAAAAATTTAAGAATTTCTTCCCGGACTGCCATGGACTAGGTATTATTTAATCGTGAGGTTGTGATCCATAAAATGCATACAGTCCACGACAAAATCGCCGGTCTGGGAAAAATTGTGGAAATAGATGAATCCAAATTTGGTAAAAGAAAATACCACCGTGGTCATCGGGTCACTGGATTTTTGGAGGTGCCAAGCGGGAAGGCGGAAGGTGTTTCCTAGTCCCTGTAGATAGTAGGGATTGGGAGACCCTTGCAAGCGTTATGAAAGATTGTATAGAGCCTGGTACCACGATTATATCCGATTGCTGGAAGGTATATTGCAGATGATCTTTTACATAAGTATGGCCCATAATCATAGTCAAAATAAAAGTCGACTCTAAATTAAGTGCAAGCTTTTTGACACTGTCAAAAATGCTTATACTAAATTAAGAGTCAACTTTTATTTTGACTATGACTATGAGCCTATGAATTTAATAACTTTGTAATTTACTACCCCAACAACACTCAGTTCGTACACCTGAATATATTTTAATATAAACACTCTCAACTTTTGTTTAGATTAACAAATCAATGTTTTTGATGCAACAAAGTTTGCTATATTCTTAAAGCTTGAAATTTCATTTCTAAGACCGCGTTCATAGTTTTTTTTGCAGAGCTGAGAGGTTTTGCTGAAAAATACTTTGCGTATAAGCATATGAAAAAAGCTCAGTGTTTATAGTGCAAGATGACTTCGAGCATAATGCTACTTTTTAAATGGTTTTTAGCACTTATATCTCTTTCCGCTTGCTCACACAAGCAGAAAGCACGCACTATAAACAGCAAGAAGCTCAAGAAGCTACTTTGTGAAGCGCTGAATAAGCGTTCACTATGATATAAATAAACTCTGCAAAGCTGCTTTATGAATCAGCTTAAATAAAAGCGTCCACTGTGAATGTGGCCTTAGAAATGATATTTCAAGCTTTAAGAATACAACAAACTTTGTTGTATCAAAAACATTGGTTTCTTAATGCAAATAAAAGTTAAAAGTGTTTATATTAAAAAAATATTCAGGCGTACGAACTGAGTGTTGTTGGGGAGGCGTACGACTCCTTGGATGAAGATGGTTACATCTACCTTACAGTTATTCATTCACAAAGCTTCATCGACTTACGACTTATTAGTCACTTATTGGTCGACTTATTAGTCGACACAAATATGGTCGAAGGAATGTGGAGGCACCCAAAAGCATATCTATCGCATTATGGGCAAAAAAAAATAAGTACGAGCTGACATGGCATTACAAATTGAAGCAGAATCCTCTGAAAGTACGAATTCATCAGATTTTGAATAAAAATCCTACTATTTTCATAAAATTTAACAGGAGTGGTTTTATTTATTGTGGTGTAAGTGGTATTTTTAATGAGATTTATGAAGTTATATTTGATTAAAGGTAAAATCGCCATAGGCAATGAATTTTTCTTAAAAATTGCGCGATTTTTTTCGTATGTTTCCAGTATGAGCTGACATGGCATAAAAAACTGAGCCAGAATGCTCTGAGTATATAGATTAATGTGATTATGAATCACATTAAAGCACTTGATTTTCATAAAAAGCAACTTATTTATTTAACAATATCGCATAAATGTTGTGAATATTAACGTAAAAGGGCAAATTAAGTGCCAAGCATTTAAAAAATTTGGACTGAATTTTTAAGTTTGCGCGAATTTTATCTCCTAAGCCAATCGAGAGAGACAATTTTTGTTTGAATTTTTGCTCTCAAGAAGTCCAAATAAATTTAATAAAAACAAGTAAAAAATATATAAGGAGGAATTCGCTTCCAAGCACTTAAGATTTTCCACTAAATTTTAAAACTTCGAATTTTATCTCCAAAGCCAAACAAGACCGTCAATTTTTGTTTTCATATTTAGGCTTAGGAGGCTCAAGTACATTTAAAATAAATAAAATAAAAATATTCGTGTCCGGGCTATAAAGTAAAATTATACCAAAAATTTTAAATACCATAATGTTAACTAAAAAATAATAATAATCCCACCAGTAAATTTTATTACCTTACCTTATTATATAATACTAATTTTTAATTATTTTTGTAAGTGTTTTCAATTATTATTATGGAATTTTATTAATGAAATTATTGACTTTTAATATCTAAAATAGCAAACGTATGTTGTATAGATGTAATGTCATCCATATTTCTAGCAAATATTACATCAATAGTTCGCTTATCGTTCGTTAATTGTATAAAACCGACATTGTTTAAGGCCTAAAATTTTTATGAAATTGTTTTTTTTTATATTTTAAAAGTATAGTCTTTCTGACGTTATTTTCACTTCTACAGCCCTTTTAGTAGGTATGGAGCCACAGTGTTTCGTCTACATTCATTCTCTTTATACTCATTTATCTCGAAACTACGTTTTTCTGCATGGTGTTGAAGAAAAAAAAGTATTCAGCCGAATCATCTGAAATTAAAATATGCTATTCACATCAGTGGCCATCGCTGAAACTAGAATCGAAGTTTTATTTCAAAAATATCGTATATTTTACACTTAATAACCGGTAGAAACAAGCTGCTTAAGAACTTAATTTTTAAAAGTGCGTCATTCTGTCAATTTGCAATATTTTTTTAACTTTCTGATTTTACCCATAGTTGCATTCATAGGGATTAATAATATTCTGGGTTTTTTCAGATAAATAGAAAAGTCAAAATCTACAACACCGCCCACTCCGCTTTTCTTTGAAAGCCTCTCATTGAGCACCATTTTGAACATGATCAAAAATTTTTTATAAAAAAATATAATTTTTTTATGATAAATGAGTGTTACAATATACCTTAAAAGTTTAAATATCGTTGTTCAATGTTTTAACTTTTTAAAAAAATCCTAAAAATACCTTAAATTTTCGAGCGCTAGACCACCGGCCTTGACTTTGTGCCTGTTAACATTCATGTCTGAATTCGCAATTAAAATCTACACCTAAAATAATTGGCATCTTGTGATAATTTTCAACCAGTTCAGTGGAAACTTGTTTTAATAGATTATACACGAATACACAAAAGTTTTAATAGATTATTATAAACTGCTGCAACATAGCTTCACGCATTCACATGTAGGATAGCTAATGCACAATCCTTTTAATAAATTCTTGTCATCTACTGCAACACAGCTTCAGTTAATACTTAATATTGAATGAATCACATTTCGTAACAGAGGGCTTTAGAATAGTGGTTAGCGTGTAGATTTGTCGATCGAAATGGTGCGAGTTCGATTCTCACTGCTTACAAAGAAATATTATTAATTTTATATACTCTTGTTATAATAGACGCACGTAAGAAAACAACAATAATTCTAAGAAAAAGGTAAACGGAAAAAAGAGTCGTTTTAAAATTTCACTCAAGCAAATCACAAACGAGGCGTAAAAAGCATCGCTTTTTATGTATAAAAAAGTGTATAAATAATAAATACAAAATATTTTTACACAGATTTTATCAAATTTTTATTTCAATGAAAATTTCTTCAAAATAAAGAAGGAGAGCAAGGAAAGCACATAAGATAAGAAAAAAATCAGAGGGGGTAGATAAAATGAGTACATTTAGCAATACGTGGATCCCATTTTTTTGTCGAAGACATGGCGATGCATAGTCTTGCAAGTAGTTTTGCTAATTTGTTTGAAAATGTCTTCGAGTACAGCTATGGAAATAGATTGATCTATCATCTATGTTGAATCAAGAGTAGGGTGGTTACAAGAAATCACTTTTTACAGTTCCCCCCTAAAATGTGCCAATAGACTAGAAAATATGATTTACAAAGTTTAAGCCCAATCCGATAATGCTAACACGTGCCGGATTGAGGTTCAAGTTTGCAAAGTAAAGTAATAAACCTTAAATTTAAAAAAAATACTAAAAATTAACGAGTCAACTTATTCCAAGTTTTAAAGTGTGAGTTTATTGAGTACATAAACAAAAGTATTTAAGGTAAAAAAGAGGTTGATCAACCAATAGTTGTAGCTTTGGTGTCGATTTTAATTTTTAGTTACTTTTTGAAAAAAAGCCAAGTTGGCTTATTTTACTTTTTCTAATTTTTCGACTCTTAAAAAAATTTTCTAAAAATTTGTTCTGTGGAAATCTCATTTGTAGCAAAATTGTGAAGATTTATTGCCCAGAAACTATAAAATAGGTTGAGGGGTTCACAAGATACGCCTTTCAGACACGCGGACAGACGGACACTACGAGTTGACATAAAAAATTTCAATTACGCATGTAGTAATACTTTTTTTGCAAATAAACATGTCCTTTGGGAAAATTGGGAAATTGGCAAAATTTTATATGGTCAGATGAAACAAAGGTGAAAAACTTCAATTCTGATGGGCCACATATGTGAACGACCAAAAATAATACAGAGTATAGCCCATACCTGTGAAGTACTAAGCATATACTTTATTCAGTATCGTGTAAGTACAAGTACCAAGGTACTTAAAAAATAAGTACCAAGTACAAGTACTTCCATACTTATACTTGAAATTTTCGAGTACAAGTACTGTACTTTCAAGTATTTCTCAAGTGCTTTGTTAAGTACTTGGTGATTTTGGCAACACTAAAATTAAAATTATTTTAAGTACACGGTCAAAAACCATGGACTAAATTTAAGTCCCACTAAAATATTATTGCATATTTTTAAACCATGCGGTTTAAAATTTTAAGCAAATACTTACTTATAATTAAAACTTTTCTGTATTAAAATTTAAAGCAAAGAAATATTACAGCGTTCTTTTTAGCTTTTTGGTTTAAATTTGAGAACAATTCTGTATTATTTTTTGTTTTTAATGCAAATTATACTAAATTCCACTACATGGATACTAAATTTAGTTTAATTTAGTTTAGACCCGTAAAGAGTTAGCCTGGCAATGCTGAGACTCAATTGCTTCCTTTACGTATAGCGCAATAGCCCAGTAGTTTAGTAGTGAGCTCACAAATTGAATAATTTAATTTAATTTCAGCAAACAACTTAATATATTTAAATAGAGTGGCTTAATATATTTAAATAGATTTTAACCTTATTTTAACTGTCAGCTGAAAACCATGAAGCTCTTTATATATCACATAGTTATTGCAGAAGCCACTCGGCATGCAAAATTGAGTGACTTCTTGGTAGATCTTGACAGAGCAGTCACTGGACATCAGGAAGAGTTTTTGAGTTTGGTAAACCAGGCAGCCTTTTAACAAATAAAGTTTTTTTCTTTCACATTTCAACATTTTTTATGTATGTAGATTTTATGTATGTTCGAGCGAAGATTTTATGCCAACTCAATCCACATCAATGCAAATTGCAGACTATAACAACATTTTTTGTTATGAAGAGCAATTTTTTAAATACATCAGTGATAAATCTTCACATTTTGAGATGTTGCAAGGTTACCCTCTTATGAAGGACTTAGCAATCAAGATGAACACACCTCTTATATCTTCCGAGTTTCTTTTCATTGGCTAGTTTTGCTTACAGTCCCAGAAGGGGCAATCTCTAATAGATTTTTCTTTTGAAAAATTATTTTTGACTGGCCAACACTAACTAATAAACTTTAAATGATATTTTAAGGGTTTTTTGCTCATTTTTTACAATTAAAAATAATAAGAAGTTGCTGAAATCTTTAACAAATTCATACATTTTTATTTTTTGAAAGAATGTTGTACAAAATTCACCAAGTACTTAACAAAGTTCTTGATGAATACTTGAAAGTACAATACTTGTACTTGAAAATTTCAAGTATAAGTATGGAAGTACGGTGGAAGTAGAAAGTCATGTCAAACACCTTAGCTCGGTCATGGTCGAAGCCTACGAGGTGGCATGCCCAATACTTTCAGTAGACGATGGTGATCCAACGCCATGGTGGTGCACGGAACTCGAATCTCTGAAGAAGAAGGTTAGGAAGGCCTTCAATCTGCACATGAGAGGGGGAACCCCAGAAACATGGGCAAATTACAAGGCACGGAAAAGGGAACTGAAGTACCTCATACGACAACGGAAAAGGCAGTCGTGGAGAGACTTCTGTTCTGGGATGGAAACTATATCAGAAGCATGTAGGCTTCAGAAAATGGTTTTAAAAGACCCATTCTCCAAAGTGGGACTGATCCGGAAAAAGGATGGAACCATGGCAGAGAACCTAGAGGAGTCCATGGAAGTTCTGATGGAGGTGCATTTTCTTGGAAGTTTTAAGTCTGATGACCCGAGGACACCCTTGAAGAAAGGAATGCACAGGGTTGACAGGCTGGAAGCCGAAAGGATGATCACTATGGACGGGGTGAGGAGTGCTATACGCTCATTTACTCCGTACAAAACATCAGGGATGGACGGTATATTCCCTGCTATGATGCAATAGGGGGAAGATCTCATTGCACCTAGGTATATTCGTTACTTGCCTAGCGACTGGGTATGTTCCGAGAGTCTGGAGAGAGGCGAAAGTTGTCTTTCTTCCGAAGCCCGGAAAAAAAGATTATGCGGAGGCGAAGTCGTTCAGACCGATCAGCCTAACATCTTTTCTCTTGAAAACGATGGAGAGAGTGACGGTTGACTGTCTTGAGAGCACCTCGCTGATGCAAAATCCTCTGAGTAGATGCCAACATGCATATAGATCAGGTAAGTCTACGGAGAGTGCTCTTAACGAATTGGTAAGAGTGACTGAAAAGGAGTTATTTTCAGGAGGCATTGCGATGGCCACATTTATGGACATCGAGGGTGCTTTCGACAAAATATGCTTTGGAAGGCTGCGGCAAGCCCTGACAGAACGCAATGTAAGCCCAATGATAGCAAATTGGGTGGACAATATGCTCAAACACAGGGCTGTCAACATGCAGAATGGTAGAGTAAAGACTAGAGGTAGAGTAAGTAGAGGATGTCCCCAGGGCGGGGTGTTATCGCCAACCCTGTGGAACATAACTGTGGACTCACTACTGGTTAGACTGGATGAATCGGGCATACACACGATAGGGTATGCAGATGACATTGCGTTGGTGGTCCGCGGCAAGTTCATTGACACCATCTCTGACATCATGAAGGGAGCACTCCGAATGATGGAGGAGTGGTGTCGAGAACAAGGCCTTACCGTAAACGCAAGCAAGTCAGACAATATTCTCTTTACTAGAAAGAGGGTAGGCCTGAGGACAGAACCACTCAGACTTTTTGGAGCTGAAATCAACATGTCCACGAAAGTTAAATATCTAGGTAACCCTTGATAGCAAACTGAACTGGAACGAGCATGTAGAAGATAGGGTTCAAAGAGCCAAGAGGGTTCTGTTCCAGTGCAGACGCGTTTGTGGTCTCAAATGGGGGCTAAACCCAGAGGCTATGAAATGGGTTTACACTATGATGGTTAGACCTGTCATCACGTATGCTTCGGTGATTTGGTGGACAAAAGTCAGCCAGAAAACCATTAAGAAGAGACTGGACAGAGTCCAACGGCTGGCGTGTGTTGGAATAACAGGTGCAATACGCACCACTCCAACAAGCGCAATGGAGGTTCTGTTAGGTATGCTGCCGTTGGATTTAGAAATAAAGAAAACAGCGGCGCTGTCAGTCCTCAGGATGTTGCGAAATGCTACGTGGAATGGGGCAACGACCCTGCGTGGTCATATTCGCATCCTTGATATTGTACAGAGAGATGTCAGGGAGGCGTTTATGCCTATGAACGGAAGGCAGAGAGTAAAAATAACAGAAAAATGTTATAAAACTCTTATAACGGATGGAGCCGTTTGTGAAGAAATCGCTGGTAGCGATATCAGTATATTCACAGACGGCTATCTGATGAATGGCCGGGCCGGGGCAGGCGTGTACTCAAAAGAGTTAAGCCTATCCTGTGTACTGAGGTTGGGGAGGTTTGTGTCTGTATACCAGGCAGAAATGCTTGGCGTAGTGCATGCGCTGGACCACCTGATAGATGGCCGGATCAGTGGCAAGAAAATTGTCATCGCTCTCGACAATCAGTCTGTGATTAGGTGTATGCAACGGACAGACATCACTTCCAGGTTAGCCATAGAATGTCTTACAAAACTCAATAGGTGCGCCCAGACGAATGAGCTCACACTTATGTGGGTGAGAGGACACTCTGGCATAGAACAGAATGAAGAAGCTGATTCTTTAGCAAGAGCAGGATCAGCAGAAGAATTCTGTGGACCAGAACCACGTATCGCCATAGGCGACAATATGGTGGTAGGCCTTATTAAACAATGGACGGACTCGGAACACAGTAAAAAGAAGCTGTTAACTGCAGGCAATCAAAGGCGGCCGTGAAGTGGTCTCGTAGTGAGGCAGCAAAAGTTATCCGATACAATCAATGGACTTTAAGCTGGCTTACTGCACTGGTCACAGGACACGGTCCCTTCATGTACCATCTCGGGAAGATGACTCTGACCGAGGACGATGCGTGTAGGTTATGCCTAGAGGAGCCGGAAACAGCAGCACACATTCTGTGCCAGTGTCCGGCGCTGGCAAGCATAAGATTGACCACTCTGGGACGCCAATTTATTGGCGAAGCCGAGATTGGTCAACTAACCTACAAGGATATGCTTGAGGTGACAAAGGATGTTTACACAAGGAGCATGCTCACGTAAGAGTACTCCGAGCAGTAGTACCCTTTGTCCAATGGGGGACGAAAAGGGACCCACTGTGGTCTGCTTCGGCAAATCCCCAACTTATTATATTTAATGGAAGTACTTATACTTAGTACTTATTTCTTAAGTACCTAGGTACTTGTGCTTATACTTGTGCATGTACTTATTTTTACTGGTCTGGTATAACCCCAGTAAAAATATGAAAGTTTAATTCAGCTGGCTTGATAGAAAACAATTTTACAATAAAAGGGTAATTCAATTTGGTACAGAAGTGATCCAGCTGGGATCCTTTTCAAGCATGATGGTTAAAATGGATGGTTCCGACAAAGAGGCGCGACACCGTAAATAAAATACTGTATATGGCTTAAAATTGGTTCCATGATTTTGAAAATCGATACATGGGTGGATATGAGCTTTTTTGTTCATTCTGGAGAGTTGATGTAAAAGCATCTTGAATTATTTCAGCTGCAGAATGTTTTCCACATTACATTAAATTTAATTGATTTGCAAAAGCCAATTCCTCTGTACTAGCTAATTTTCTAATTTTTTGTTTTGCTCTCTTGCCAGTCTTTAAATTTTTAAATGGTCTGCCACGTTAAGATAGCCCTAGGCTATGTGCACCTTATTTTTTCAAGAAAAACAATGCACAGGTCTAGCTAAGATCCATTTTTAGCTTTAAGCTTTGCTTAGCTTCTGGGACTTATTTTTCAACTTCTTTCACCTTCTTTTATACATGTGATCAACACAGTTTGAGTGTTGAGTTTAAAAACATTTGGATTAATTATTATGAATAAAATTAGTGCATTGTAGCAGTCATTTCATTCCAAATCCTACTTTTAGCCATTCCTTGAAGAGATGCATACAAGTTGGTACAAGATTCTGTCCTGTAAACTAAAATAATATTTAAAATTTAAAGTTGAATGCATCCAGTTTTTATTTTTTCTACAATAGAAACAAATATAATTATATTTTGAGCAAAGTATGTAGTATCTGCATAGTTATTTATTTATTATTTGAATTGCAAGTTAACAAAATAAAAATCCTTGCAACTATCCTCTTTTAATTTACAAACGAAAAGTAGAGAATAAAATTACAATAAGCACTCATTTATAAGTAGAAAGTACTTAGGATATAGGTAATAATTAAATAAGATGAGTTAAATAAAATTTTACTAAATTGTTGCCAAAAATTTTTTTGAATATCGATAAATCTTTGCGATCTTCGAATCAATAAAATTTTTCCATTTTAAACTTCTTGTTCTGCCTACTTCTGTCCATTTCAGTCCTTAGAAGAACTTTGATTGAGTTTCTTATGTTCAATTGTATGTCAAAAAAAGATATTTGTGTATTGATACTCATTAAACTGAGAACTACGAAAATATTAACATCTAAAAGAGCAATATTTAGAGCAAATTACTTGACAAATTCCAAAATTTCGATGATAGCATGACAAAAATGCAGTCAAACCCGGAGCAACACGTTGATCACACTGGTAAAGCGCTTGTTTTGCCATGTTTTGCTTAGTAACGAGAGTAAATAAGAAAAAAAAGCAGACATGAAATTGAATGCGAGACAAAAATCACTCGCAGCTTTGAACACTGTCGGCAGCAGCACGTTTTCTACCACCCAAACCACTACGTTGCGCTACGCTGCGCTGCCTCAACAGTGCAAGCTTTCAAGCACACACAAACACACACGCACACCTACACACAAACATCAGGGGAAAAAACACAGCAAGTTTTGATAGTCACGCGGATTGTTGTATGACCAGAAAGATGTACGTCTAGCAGCGTTGTTCTAAGCACGTGTTGCGCCATAGAGACGTTGAAACATGTTTCAATGAAATCAATTTAAGTGTTGGCCAGCAAAAAACACCTATTTTCTATTAATGTACAAATATGAGTGAGTAAAAGAACTGTTTGTGGCTGTGTGTAAGTCTAAGAATAAGATGAAATGAACAAACACATAGAAAGACTCAACATTTAGAGCCCAAATAAGCTAATAACGCAGATAACAAGAGTCATAGCTGTAGGACTAGCAATACTTTTACGTTGCTCTCCTAAAGGTATTGATTGAATTTAGAAACTCATTCGCAATTCGAGTCGAGCTGCCGCAAAACTATCAGAAAATCGCCTTTTTATCAATAGAATAAATTAATTATAATACAAATCAATGGTTAAGCAAATAGTCACGTGAAAACTGTAAGCTAGAATTCTAAACAGTTTCGACAACCATAGAAATTTTTTTGGATTGTCAAAACAAAATAGCTAAATTAATTGCAAGACAGTAGTAATATCATACTTTGGCGAAGCTTTTTAAAAAATTTACTATAATTTTTATACATGGCGTATACGCAACATACAATTACTAATCGTATGTTGTTTAAAATTAAATTTTATCGTGCTTTTCCCTTCTTTATTTTTGTAATTATTATTGAATTTATTTATTTGAAATAGAACACGTTCGAACTTTAACATAGCATACTCTTATATCAACGCATAATTTGTTAACAATATTCTCTTAGAATAGCTGTTTGAAACAAAACTCTTAAACTGCAAAAAAAGACCATGGAACGTCGACGTGGTACACTTCTAAGGCAATAAATTTAAAAAGGAAAAACTTGCGAAATATTTACAATAGAGCGGATAGATTGTTCAAAAACAAATTTTGATTCCTGGAATTATTCATTTCCGTACTCTACGTTAGATTCTAATAAAAAACACTTTGGTAGCATATGAAAACAGTAAATTTATTCTCTCCAAAAGTTCGTTATAATATCGGATCATATTAATCGTATTTAATTATTTTTCTATCCACATCGTAGCCGTAACTCAAAGTAATAACACTTCATGTATGTACTCAAAGCTTTAAAACCTTACCTAAAAGTATGCATCAAATTTGTTCGAGATGGAATTAATTTGACAGTTCAACAGCAATTGCAACGTTTAAAAATGTCTATTATTACTGTCGCTTTTCGTTTCATCGAGTTTCAAATCACAATAGTGCTAAGGAAGTTTCACTTAAAAAAGCAAATTTTGCATATAAAAAATATTCGTGTACTCACAATCGTCATTTACAATAAAATGTCTAATTTAGGCATCACCTTGCATATTTGATTCATCCACTTGGATATCATCTGAAGAGAGAATAACAAATAAGTCTACACACGTGATAAATTGAGATTAGACGAGTAATCTATGAGCAGTAAAAAATATTAAAAAATATAAAACTACTTACGATGATCGTTTTCACTATTTTATGTAGTTTATGTAATACACCGTTCCACAATTATCGGAAAAAATTTTCACACACACAAAATAATTGATATTTACGTCAAATTAGAGTCAAGGAATAGGTAAACTGAGTTCTCGCTCTTTCCTTAGAACTTCATGATTTTTTTTTAAAAAAGGTTTTTTAAATTACAAAAAGTATTTCTTTAAATTAAATGTAAATACTCAAAAATAGAAGGAATCATCGTAGGTACAAGAAATTTAGTATGTGTCATATTTAATAAATATAAAATGCCTCAGAAATTTTCTTCAAGATCAGTCACGCAATTCGCCTACCTCCCATACAAAATTAACAATAAAAGTGCAATATTTAGAGTTGTAGAAGGTGTAAAAACCAAATTAACTAATTTTTTTATTGACTGGATACAAAAAATTACCATTTAAAATTAAATCAGTATTTGCCACGCCCTTCACCGACCTCCCATACAAAATGAACAATTAAAGTACTTTATCTTGAGATGTAGAATATTAAAAACCAAAATAACAAAATTTTTTATTGACTGGATACAAAAATTACCATTTAAAAATTTCGTCAATATTTTCCACACCCTTCACCCATCACCCATAAAAAAATTAAGAATAAAAATGCAACATCTTGAGTTGTAAAAAGTATTAGAAAAACAAGTGAACAATTTTTTGTATTAAAAACATTCATATAATTATCATATAAAAAATTTTCATCATGATCTTCCACGCCCTTTGCTCACCTCCCATACAGAATTGAGAATAAAAGTGCAGCATCTCGAGTTGTAAAAAGTATTAGAAAAACAAGTGAACTATTTTTTTATTAACTACATTCACATAATTATCATATAAAATATTTATCATGATCTGCCACGCCCTTTGCTCACCTCCCATAAAAAATTTAGAATAAAAGTGCAATATCTCGAGTTATAGAAAATATTAGAAAGGAAATGAGCTATTCACATAATTATTATATAAAAACTTCATCAAGATATGTTACGCTATTTGCCCACAAAATGAGGAATAAAAAAGCAATATCTCAAGGTGTAGAAAGTGTAAGTAAAAATATTTTTATTTCAGTACATGGTTTTGTTGAAATGTTTTCACAAATCTTAAGAACTAGAGAAAATTATTGACTGTCGTCAGAATAATTCGTAGAGTGTCATTCGACACTAAGCCAGGGTAATCGAGATTAGAAACAAAATCAATTTTGGCATCATTCATATCACGATCTGCATTTAAAATGAATTCATTGATCTCATTATCATTATTCTTGTTTCTCAAAAGTTTTTACAGGAATGATTTAAGCTCATTTTTCTAAAATCTTTTTGACCGGCTTCTAAAGCAATACAATTAATACCTTTACATATTAAAGCACTATTCACCTATTCACTAAAATTCTGTCCCACGAAGATCTTAATGATTCAAAATGACAGCACAAAATTAAAAAGATTACATTGTTGCCAAACTTAATAATTCTAGTGAATGTTTTAGTCAAACTCTAACAAACAATTTAAGATGAGCTACAATGAAATCACATGCGTATAACTAGAGAGTTCCTCACCCTGGCTGAAAACGATTTTTTTTTTGACACACTTCTTGCAGGAAAGGGCATACAAAATAAAAATATTAAAAATTAAAGTGTTTCCTAAATGACCTCTATATTTATTATGTTGACTTTATATGATTTAAATACAAATTCTAAATGTTTGATAGTTTAAATCATACTTGATTTTAAATACAAATTCTAGTTGTTTGATAGTTTAAAATCGTTTATTGAGCTTAAGGTCAAAGTTAGAACAATTAATTGTTCTAACGAATTTTTCCAAAGAAACAACAACAACAACAAAGTTTTTCAATATGAGTTTTTCAATAAAATCAAATGCTAGTGATTTTTTTCCTTTCATATTGAAAAACTTTGTTGTTGTTGTTGTTGTTGTTTCTTTGGAAAAATTCGTTAGAACAATTAATTGTTCTAACTTTGACCTTAAGCTCAATAAACGATTTTAAACTATCAAACAACTAGAATTTGTATTTAAAATCAAGTATGATTTAAATTATCAAACATTTAGAATTTGTATTTAAATCATATAAAGTCAACATAATATTAAAAATTTTTAAGATTTTTTGTATTATTTACGTAAAAAATAACAAGTTTCTATGTATTATAGACTTTGCGCAATAAAGATTTGAATCTTTTTTAGTTTCAAATGTAAAATGTCACCCTGTCGTGCATTTTTTGATGTGCAATTGCTGCTCATGATGCTTTAGAAAAGTGATAATGAAATCCTTATTTAAAAGTAGCCTAAAACCAAATTTTGGGAGTGTGTTAAGAAAGACATATTTTAAGAAATACTTAAAAATAAAAAAGCACAAAAATGTTTTTATTTTGTAATTGTGCTTGAAACTTTATGAAAAATTTGTACATTTTTCATATAAATTTGCGCATTTTCGTCAAAAAATGCTACAATGAACAGGTCATAAAATCCTTAGTTTTCATATTCGGCTTCACAAATTTTGAGATTGTATTGAGAAAAAGCTCTTTTAAGACATACTTATTTGATGATATTTTTTGAAACTTTATGAAAAATTTGTTATTTTTTCATATAAATTTGCGCATTTTCGTCAAAACATGCTTTAGAAAAGTGGCTATAAAATCTTTATTGTAATGTAGGCTTGGACCAAATTTTGGAAATATGTTAAAAAAAAAAATATATTTTAACACATACTTCAAAAAAAAAAAATTAAAAAAAATGTTTTTATTCTTTAATAAGTATATATTATAATAAGTATTAATAAGTATATAAGTATATAGAAATTTAGGTTTTTTTGGATTTTTAAGACCTTTTTCGTGGTATATGAAATTTTTTTTTATTGTATGGTTTTTTTAGCAATAACTTGTATATATATTTTGTATATATTATATAATATATTTTTGCTTAAGTTTCATATATGAGTTACTAAGCAAAAGTTACTAAAATTTTTGGAATTGTGGAAAATATTCAGTAAAAAACCATAAAAACTGAAATTTCGTAAAATTTTCAAGGCAGCATATAAAGACCATAGCTACAACTAACGTAAAGACATCAAATAATCCTTCAAGATTCACATAACTAAGACTCCCAACTATAAATGCGATTAAAATTAATAGCAAAAGTGAGGCTTCATAGTTTTGTCCGTAATGCTGCTGCTGTTCCTGATACTGGATATGCCTTGTTATAATTCTGCTTCATTGTCAATTTCCATTAAATTTGTTTATCTTAAGTTTATTTTTTCCATGTTTTTAATTTCTCTCTGCTTCTTACTATTTCTCTTTTCACTTTATCTATAAAAATTTTTTCTGCCTTCTTTCCTCTGTCTACCTTCAATGTTTGACCCTAGTAACTCATCCTTATGCAGTAATAAAAATTTAAAATCTTTAATCAATATTTTGTGTAAGCAACATGGAGGACTTCATATTGTTCACTTTAGCGCTCGAAGTCTCAATATGGCGAAACTGGACTATATAAAACATATTATTGAAAATTTGCTAGTTGATATTATATATGTTTCTGAAACGTGGTTGACAAGTAATATATGTGACTCTTTCTGTTGTACTAATAGTTATAATGTGTTTAGAAATGATAGATCTGTTAAAAATATTTTGAATGCTAAAATTCTAAATAAATCGAATGGTCCTGGAATTGAGTATATTAATATTAATATATCAGATAATAGTAAAAAAATTTTGTTGTCTTGTGTAAATAACCCTCATAAATATCTTTCTGTTGATCCCTTGTTTACTGATTTGTTTAATCTTCACTTAAACCATGATACAATATTGATGTGCGGGGATTTTAATGTAAAGATTCACATCATCAAATGATGATAGACAAAATATCTTCGGAAGGTCTATCTGTTGTAAATGCAACTGAACCGACTCTTTTTTGTAATAATGCTACTCCTAGCCTTTTAGATTACTTCATTGTGTCTGACTCTTCTCTCGTTTTATTGTTTGATCAGTTATTTTTTGTCTCAGATCACGACTTAATTTTTTAGCTCTTTAGCTCACATATACAATAAACGAAACTACCCAGTAGTTCCAGTCTTGAAATCTCAAATGAATCATGTACGATTTTTCTTGATCCTTGACGAAATATGCTGATTTGGCCATACATTTCATTGACGAAAATTTCATATAAATGTTCCAAATTCGTGCAAGACGCAATGCAGAAACGTCGGGATTTATCATGCACGAACCCAATATTGAAATATTGCGGAAGTTTTCTTAACGAAAATTAGACAGGAATATAAAGAAAATTCGTCAAGGAATTAAAATCGAAACTTAAAATCGAAAAATAAAATTCGTGAAGTAACATTCCTTCCGAAACGTTGAAGAAGTGAAAACGCTGTATTGTTGCAGCTTAGCCTCTGAACGATTCGGCGAATAACAACAATCATGAATATCTTCAAGTTGTTGTAATAGAGTGGAAAAAGTTAGGCGCTGACAACCGCTGCTTTGCATTATATTTTGTATGAATTTTTTTTAAGTCCAGTAGCTCATGCAGAAACTTCTTTCAAGAAATCATCACGAAAAGTTCGTCAATGATGCCGCGAACTACTGGGTACGCAAATGAATTTGATTGGCTTATCGAGAAACAACGAAATACAAACAAAGAAACAGTCAAACTGCTCTCAAAATAAATTGAGCAACATAGCTATTTTTTGTGAAGGGGTCAACACGGAAGTTAACACTCCAATAACCCTCCAGGAAAAGTGAGCATTCCCGGATGACACCAGGAAACATTCCATGGAATGTAGGAAGCATTCCCTTTGTTGTACACTCCATTGCTTTTTTAACATAGCATGTCATTAGAGGGAAACATTCTTCCCCGCTGTGTTAAAAAGTCATGTGGAAACATTCCTCTACGCTGTCCTCAAAAGTTAGTTTGAAGCAGTCCTCTCCCCTGTTTTAAGAATTAATGTGGAAACATTCCTCTCCCTTGTTATGAAAATGGATTCGGCCAGGATTCGAACCCGGGACCCCTGAGCGACAGTCGAGCGCGCTACCACTAGACTATCGAATTCTACAATAAGCGGCTAGAAAACAATGATATTAATATTTTCTATTGTCATTGCTTGACAATAAATAAAATTTTCCACATGCATTCTAAAAGAAGCGGTTTGGAAACAATATAAATACAAAACTATACTTAAGCTTCCAAAAGATACGGTGGGGAAATAATATAAATACAAAACTACCCTTAAGCTTTCAAAAGATACGGTGGGGAATTTTTCTTTATCACTTTTAGATGGAAGCCTTCTGATTTTTCCTGGAGGGAAGTTATAACATTTTTATCAAAGATAGTAATGAACAATATTTTTATTTTTTCTGGACAAGCGTTATTTTTTGATTTATAATTGTTTCATTTAAAAAATCCAAGATTTTATAAGAAAATGAGGAGATTTTTTAATCAAATACAAATATAAACAAATTTTACTACGTTTTTTTCAGTCAGTTTGACACTCTCTTCTCTTACACTTCTGACGTCACATGCACTTGCTCACAAAGAGAGTGGACATGCGCATGGCAGAATCTTGAATATATAATTCTTGTCAAAAGCTATAAAAAACTCATCTTGCCTTTGGTTTACAGAGAATATTTTGAATGCAATAAAGAAAAGAAACAAACTACATAAACTCTGGAGAAGTTAACCTTCTTGTGCCAATTGGGAAAATTATAAGGTGGCTAGGAATGAAACGGTACACTTAACCAGATAGTCTAAGACCCGCTATTTCACTGCCAAGCTTAATCCTTCGCTTTCCACTAGAACTTTATGGAGTAATATACGTACCCTTGGAGTGAAGAAAAAAAATTCCCCATTATGTAATATTGACCCGGACTAACTAAATGATTATTTTGTTGACAATGGTGTTCCTATAAATAATAATATGAAGTCACTTAGTACTTTTAATTTTCCACATTTGTTTAAGTTTACCCCTGTGTTAGTGAACTTGAGGTTGGGAATTTTGTGATGCAAATAAAGTCCAATGCTATGGGTGAAGATGGTATTCCCATCAGATTTATAAAGCTCGTATTGCTTCACACAATAAGTCCGCTAACGCATATTATTTACTATTGCTTCGCTTCTTCTTCATTCTCTGGTATCTGGAAAATTGCAACTGACCTTCCAGTTGCAAAAAAAAAATCTAACCCTTCTGGTCAGAATGATTTTAGGCCAATAAGTATTTATCTTCTTTTTCTAAGGTTTGTGAAAAACTTGTAAGCATTCAAATCAATAAGTTTCTTTCTGCAAACAATCTTTTGTCGCCATATCAATCTGGTTTTCGGGTGGGGCATGGGTGTGGTTCAGCAGTTGTTAAAGAACTCGATGATTTACGTCCTTAATTTGATGCTGGATTATTGTCGCTACTTTGCCTGCTCGATTTTTCTAAGGCTTTTGCTAAAGTAAGACACTCTTATTTATGTTATAAGCTTAAGTATCTTTTTGGATTTTCATCTAGTGCTGTGAACTTGATTTCTTGTTATCTGTCGTACAGACCACAAAGAGTTAACCCTCCGATGAGTGAGGTTTGCCTTTTCAAACTGAAATTACTCCTACTTCGGCCACTACAACCCCCCCCCCCCCCAAAGTTACTCTGTATTCCAAGAGTATTTTGTTTCGCATCTTTTGGAAAAAAATCAAGCCGATCAGATCATTACTTTAGGAGTTATTGAGGTTTTAGTGAGAATAGTACGCGGACGTGTGAATAGGTCCGTATGGACCTTGTACTGAATTTCACTAATAAATGCATGTTTTTGGGCATCATTATAATTTTTTTATTGTTTCAACACATAATTTACTTGTTCTGAACACAAAGACCTAAACTCAAAGACATTAGGGATGATGATAAAAACAAAAAATTCTAAGAAAAATTCGAAGACATGAACTTTATTGCTTTCAAGGAAAGGCACAATATTCTAATTTTATACTACTAGCAATAAACCAGTTCTTAGAATTTTTTGTTCTTAGTATTTTGTTCTTAGTATTTTTTCTTAGAATTTTCTGTTTTTATCATCATCCCTAAGAGCCCGAAAAGAATCAGGGCGGATGTCGGTTGTCGGATTCGCCGTGCTACAAATTACATGAAAATATATGCAGCCGCCAAAAATGAAATCGCCGTAGAAATGCATGACGGAAAAACGCCAGAATAGAATCTATTCTAATTTCTCTCTGACGGGTGTCGGATCTCTCTCTGAGTGACTTAAATGTTGCCATATTTTTGCTAAAGATTGGGTACGTTCAGTGTTATTTTCTTAGTTTTTACTATGATCTGACATTCTGTTTTTGTGCCTGTGTTGCATTCATGTGAATTCAAAGCATAATATAAAATAATTTGTATCATTCCCAATATAAAATGCAACCGTGATCCGACAACGGTTGTCGGTTCTGGATTCTCATATTCTGGACGTGTTCTCAGAGGATTTCGCAGAGAGAGGCCCGCCATCCGACATCCGCCTTGGTTCTGTTTGAGCTCTAATGTCTTTGAGTTTAGGTAGACGTCCGAAAGAGTATAAAAGAAGTTGTAGTTTCGTAAACCAAATCAGTCAAAGTTTAGACAGCGAAGAGTAAAATCGAGTAATTTGGACGTTGCTGAAATTGTTGTACGCCGTAGTACACGTTACCAGCAAATGACTGCGGATGAAAGGCGTGCAGCTGATAGTAGATTTGCTGATTTTATGGACGAAGACATGGATGAAGAAATTGATATTGCTGCAATTGATAATTATGACGTTGAGGATGATGAAGATCACACATACCAACCTGCTGAAGAGTCAGATGCCGAAACTGAAGGATACGTCGAGCTAAATGAAGATACTGATGACGACAATGATGAAGAGGAAGAAAATGATAGACAGGAAACGAATGAAAATTGGTAAAGATGGCACCCAATGGAGTAAAAAAGCACCACCAACATCACGCACTCGTAATCATAACGTGGTCGACTTCACAAGAAAGAAACCAGGACCAACAGGAAATATACACGACCCCTATACAATATGGCGTTCAATCATGACAGAGGAAATAATACACTTAGTGCTACGTGAAACAAATCGTAGAGGCAGGAAGGTTACAGCTGCATGGAATTTGGCGAATCCCACGAAGAAAAAGGAGTGGAAGCCAGTGACAGTGAAAGAGTTTGACGTCTTTGTAGCTATTCTTTTGTATGCTGGACTCACAAGATCAAACTATGAACCAGCTATGGAATTATGGGGCGCGACGCGTTGCCCAATATACAAAGCTGCGTTGTCGTACGATCGCTTCATGTGTATAAAGCAATTTATTCGATTCGACAATGGAAATACTCGACAACAGCGACTCATCAACAGCAAAACTGCGGCTATTGACGATATTTGGCAAATGTTGCAACATAACTTGGCAGCAGCTTAAACTCCTCATGAAGCACTAACAGTTCATGAGCAGTTGTTCCCTTACAGAGGCCGCACCCGCTTCACACAATATATTCCGTCAAAGCCAGCTAAGTATGGTTTGAAAGTATGGTGGTTATGCGACTCACAGAGTTATTATCCTGTGAAGGGAATGATATGTTCTGGAAAACTGCCAAACCAACAACGGTAGATAAACCAAGGGCAGAACGTAGTGCTGGATCTTGTGGAAAAATATTTAGATGCTGGCCGTACTATATACGCGGATAATTTCTTTACCACTCTTGACTTGGCGCGTAATTTGTTGAGGAGGAAGACCGCATATGTTGGTACAGTGCGCTACAACAAAACATTCATTCCACAGGAGTTCAAGAAGAACCCGAAGCGCACCATCAATAGTACATTATTTGGGTTCAACGAAGGGGATATAGAGTTATGCTCATACGTGCCGAAAAAAAATAAAGTGATGAACGTGCTCTCCACAATGCACTACACTTGCCTCGTTGACGAGCAAACCGAGAAGCGGAAGCCCTATGCCATATTAGATTACAACGCCAACAAATGCGGCGTTGATACCATGGATCAAATGCTAGGCACTTACAGCTGCAAAAGAGCAACACAACGATGGCCGTTGGCCATGTTTTATAATATGCTGGACGTCGCTGCATTGGCTGCTTTTACGATTTACAACGAAATGAAGCCTATAAAAAGGAGTGACAGACGGCGGTCGTTCTTGTTACTGCTAACGAAACAATTGGCCACACCAAATATCGAAGAACGTGCCCTGAACAACCATATAACCTCATATCCAAGGATACGCAATGCGATGGAAGCATTCGATGTCAGGGTAAGAAAAACATCTTCAAATTCAAGAATAGAATATATAGGTTTTTGTTTTTTATTTTTCTTTTCATTTCAGGTATTATCAAGACCGATGGAAGGCAATGCACCGTCGTTTGCGGCTAGGTCAAGTAGAGCGTCATGTCGCCTTTGCCGTTCTGAGTACGGGCGGCAGCGGAAAACGCGGGCATACTGCTTCGGCTGCGGCAACGCTGTTTGCGGAGAACATAGCACACTTTTACATCGCTGCAACACTTGCGCACAGGGCGGGGGACAAGAAGTACACGCTCAACAACAATAATTTTTAAACTTTTTTATAATAAACTTAAGAAAATTCAAGCAAAAAAAAAAATTAAAAAAATTAAAAAAATTATTTTTGTATGTAGAATTTAGTTATAAACAATAAAAACAAAAAAAAATCAAAAAAAAATTTTTATATGAAAAAAAACATGATTTACAAAAAAGGTCCGTAGGGATCTTTTCACACGGCCGTGAAGTTCAGAACTGTCACTCATCGGAGAGTTAAAGTTGGTTAATTCTTCTCACGCTATAAGCCGGTCTTAAGTGGTGTTCCACAAGGCTCCATTCTTGAACCTTTTCTTTTCACAATCTTTATTAATGACCTCTTTACTGTTTGCAATTATGTTTCCTTACATGCTTACGCTGACAACATACAACTTTATCTTTCTAGTAGAATTGAACATTTAGATGAACTCTCAAGAAAATTTATTGCTGATCTATGTAGGACACATAAATGGTCGTGTAGTAATGGTCTTCAACTTAATGCTGCAAAATCTTATGTCTTATCTATCTGTAAAAAAAAAACTTCTCTTGATGCTGTTCCTGACTTATTTATTGCTACTTGCAAGCTTAATGTTGTGCCAAAAATTGTTAACCTTGATTTTTGTCTTAATTCATTCCTTTCTTGTACTGATCATGTTGATAATGTTGTCCAAAAAGTTTATTATATCCTACGTAACTAAATAATATCCGCCAACTCATGCACTATTGAATTAAAAAAATTACTAGGCAAGCAACTTATCATGCCCGTTATAACCTACTCTGATATAGTATACTTACTTACATACTTAGTTGGCGCTACAACCGTATGTCGGTCTTGGCCTCATGTAAGAATTTGCGCCACCCATTTCTGTCTTTCGCTTGCTGGCGCTGGAGATAGTATACAGTAAATTTAATTTTTCCTCTCAGCTGAAACTAAATATTGCTTTTAACTACGCCACGCGTTTCGTAGATGGGTTGAACAAATTCGATCATCTTTCCGGCTTTAGAAATGCAATACTTGGTTGTAGTTTGATTGAGTATTTGAATGCTAGAAACTGTATCTACCTCCATAAAATTATTCACACTAAAACTCCTTATTATCTTTATGAAAAATTACAGTATATTAGTATATCAGAAGATTTCAATTACTTATTATCTCTAGACACAGCCCTCTTACGAGTTAAAATCTTTTTTTCATTAATGCTGTAAGACTGTGGAATGCGTTGCCGCGTGGTTTAAGGGAAATTACTAGGGTAAAAACTTTCAGGCAATCTGTTCTTTCTCATTTTTCTGCTACTTAATTTCTGTTTTCTTTCCTTTTTTATATTCCTTATCTCTATCTTATAATTTAAGTTCTAATTTAATTTATATACGCTACAATGTGTTAAAAGAAATTTATTTGTCTTAATGTTAGTTATAAGTCAGTTAGTCTGTTAGTGTATAAGCATCGCAATGCCTTGCGCTAATTTAGGTTGTAGTTTTGTATACCCAATTTTGTTTATTATTAAGCATCTATTGTGCTGTAAAATAGCTAAATTCTTATTTGTATTCATTTTCACTATAATAAGTAAATAAAATAAAATAAATTTGCATACCTACTTTTACAAATGTATGACTTTTTTTTCCATACCTACTTTTGTCCACCTCTTTACACTGTGTGGCACATCGAACCTACACTGTCAATGTCAAGACATTGTTAATGCCTGTGGAAAAAATCGGGGAAACGTTCGAGTCCCACTGTAAAAGAACTTCCTTTTAAATCTGATGTTATTTTAGTTCTTTGTTTTTATTGTAAGCTATTTTAAAACACCATTTTTTACTTTCAAAATAATGTTAATATTACATGTCATTAAAGTAAGAGCAAACATATTTAAATATTTAAATAAATTTCAATAATTTAGACACATTTCAAAAACAAATACACTTGACTTTTATTTGAAAACATATGAACTTTTGAGGTGTTATTGTTTTTTTTTTTGTATGTATGATCAAATGTTTTCAAACGTAGTCCATATTCTGGATTAAAAAATATGCAAGGATATTGCTAAAAATATAAATGTGGAAAATTTTATCAGTAAGCTACTAAAACTCATCATGTTCCTTCATCATCAACATTCTTAAGGAAATAAAGACCACCTGCGGTTTTAAATACTCCGTGTCAGAAAAATGTGCATACAACTAATAAACAAGTCAGGCAAAAGGTCCTTCAAGAGCAGTCCGCACAATAACAATAGCCAAATACGGCAACAAGTCGCTACATAAAACTTTTCCTATTTCACATCAGCACTCAAGCACACAAATACGCACGCACGCAAGCACGTTGCTTCCACATGCGTCTCCGTGTTGGGTGGATTCTGTGGGTGTGTGTTTAATGGATGATGAAGTGAAGAAGTTGTTCAAGAGCTGTGCGCATTCTGAGTCGGTCATGTGCAAAAGAACAATGCGCTCAAAAGGAATCGCAATTCGATAGTTCTGCAACAATTGTAACAGTAAAAGCAGCATTTTACGAACAAAAAATTGCTGCGAAGCTATCACAGCTGCAGCAGAATCGGTTGCCAATTGCAACATCTTAATTTGTGTCATAGTCACATGCGATGACTTTGAAAACGTATCAAGCTACTGCGTTTATATGCAATGGAATCAGATGTAGTTTGGGCTACCATGGCAGCCAAAGAAGGGCGTTAATGAAAAGAACAACAACAAAAATGACGACTGGAAAACCAGCAAAAACAACGCTTAAAGGTAAACGTACACAATTGTTAACTATTAAAAAGCTTAGAATTATAAGTGGGTGAAAGTGAGAGACAGAGAAAGAAAGAGTGACTGCAAAAGCACCCTCGCTCAGCTTATTAAACAGCTCCACCCTTACCATCATCATACACGTAAACACTAATACATTTACAAACCCATTCGTATTTATTATTATGATGCACCTTCGTGGCTTCACCATCGACATCGGAATCAAACATTGACGCAGTTGCGTAGCTAGGGTTGCTGGAACCCGGGGCCGAAAATAGAATTTGAAACCCCAAAAGGGGTTATCCTCATCCATATCTAAAATCTCAATACAAAAAAAAAAATGTTTAAATACCCTGTAGTTCGGCTGGTGGCAGCATATCCCTTTTGATATACCATTTTTCAAATCTTTACAGGTATGGCTAATGCTAGCAACTCATGATATTAAAAAATAAGTATATTTGCTACTTAGAACACTGAAAATTAAGTATTTGTATCATATTTAAAATAAGTATAAGTAAGTATATCACCTAAGAAACAACATTTTAATATTTTCTTGATATTATTTACTAATATAAAAACCAATAGAACCCACAATATTTCTTCTCGAAAAGTTTTGTGTAGGCAATCTTACTAAAACCAAAATTCTTCAGATAAAAAAATTAATTTTATATGTTTGCAGTTCTTATACCCAGTGAACCAAAACTTTCTTTTTTTTTAATTCATTTATAAACTTTCTCGGGTAGAAAAATTTATTTTCGACACTCATAAATGAACCTTTTTGAACTCATTTGTTGGACTAAAATGCCTCTCAAAAGCGAACCTTTTTTTCTTCAGAAGAGAGTTAATAAAAGAATCTTCAACTGTCTATTTTTTTGTTCGGAAGCGAGTTGAAAAAAACTATTGAAAAGTTATTTTTCGGCACTCATACATTAACAATTTTTAACTTAAACTCATTCGCCGGACTAAATTGCTTCTCAAAAACGAACCTTTTTATTCGAAAACGAAGTAAAAAACTAACTATAGAAATGCACTTTTTAATAATTAACATTTTGTTTTGGAATAAATTTTCACGAATTTAATCTTCTCTAGCAAGAACATTGATCATACAAATCAAAAACAAAAATTTACAAAAAAAAAATTCTTTCCGAAAACGTACTCAAAACTATCACTTTCCGTAAAACATTCGCATATGGTTCGGTGGGCATATTTCATATATATAAAATAGTTTGAAAACAAACAAAAGCATAACAAAAAGTTAAAAGTAATACGTACTTTGAAAGTAGTGAAATAAAAATAAAATAAAAAAATCAGAATCAAATGAATTAGGCTGGGTCGATTTGCAAGCCTATGTTGCCTGGGCGATTTTCGGATCGGGCATGAAAAGTTATTAAAAAAAGGTGGACGATAGAGGTGCACTTTACCCTTTCACATCTTCAGTTTTGTGGATTTTTTTCTTTAGGAATTTTTTTTTCCAAAAATTTTTGTGTATAAACGTGCTCAGCTAGAACAAAACTGATGCCAAAATCAACTTTAAACCGGTCCGGTCTCACATTGCTACGTTTTAATACAAAAATTTATCGTTTTTTGTTTTTTAGATCCCCCTAGGTGGCGCTGTGTTCGATTTTTATCGGTTAAATACAATTTTTTTATAAATACAATATTTTTTTAAACTCCATTTAGAAACCGATAAAAATCGACCACAGCGCCACCTAGGGGATCTCAAAACAGAAAACAATTTCAGAGGACCACACAAACACATGTGAATATAAGGTGGATAGCTTTTGTGGTTCAGCCTTGATGGTCACAAACCTTGAAGTTTGTGAATTTTTTTCTTTAGGAATTTTTTACGATCAATTTTTGTTTAAAAACGTATAAATGTGAGACTGGTTTTAGGTTAAGTCGGGTACGAGGATTTCATTTTTGGCATCATTATTGTTCTATCTGTGTACGTTTGCATACAAACATTTTTGGTAAAAAATTCCTAAAGAAAAAATTCACAAAATTGAAGACGTGACAGGGTAAATTGCATCGCTATGGCCCCTATCGTCCAGGCAACATCAATTTTTTTACCTCCAAACAAATCGACCCAGCCTAAAATGTATACAGAAATCAAAGCAAAGTTATCATCATTCGCCCTCACTGTCACTGAATTGACTCACTACATTAACTGGTTTGTTTTATTTTTGCTTGGAATCGTATTTGTCTTGGCTGGAAATGTTGTTTAATATGTCAAGTCTTCTCTTTAAAAATTTGTAAAATTCGATACAGCTATATTCAATACTATTTTTTACATATAAAATTTACTCCAGTGTCTGTATTTTTAACGCTGTTGACTCCAATTTCCAAACTTTTTACGCTTTTGCAAGCAAAAGTTCAACCAGAACTGAAAGTAAGCATGAATAAGTATAAATCTTAAAAGTAAGTATTCTTATAAGCATGTAATTTAAGTAAGTATATGAAGCTGAAAATAAGTATGATACTTACAAAGTAAGTATAGTTGGTAACATTAGGTAAGGCCCAATGGTACAGGAGAGCTGTAAAGACCATGGTAATGCACGTTGGTTCCGTTAACCCCTGTCAATGACATCGGTGTGTTAAAATAACGTACAACATAAACGGCAAGGGGCATGTCCTTACCACCAGAAGTATGTGAATTCTAATACCAATTAGTAGGTCCAAATTTCAACTTGTTCAAAGTCTAAACTTGGACCTACATATACAGAACTACTGGGTACATATACAGGACTGAAAGCGGCTAAGGTGATCGTTGGTAAGGTGGTTATCAAATTGACAATCGCTTTTAGCTATCGATCTTGTGCGACAGCATTTTAATTGTCGTTTTCTAACGTATATTTGTAATGTTTTCATTTTTTACTCAAAAGAAAATAAGTGCTAAAATTAAAAAAAAAAACCATCGCTTAAGTAAATAACTTCAAGTGTACTTTCTGTGTATTCTGTATAAATCAATTCCAGTGGGCATATTAAAGTGAAATGTTTTCCTACTTCATTAGGACTATTAAAAGAAAGGAATGCAGAAAATAATAATTATAAAATATACATCTTCTTAGAACAAATCTAAGAAATAAAGGAAATACTATGGATTTCCGTGAATAAAAGTATAATTATGAAGTAATATAGGCAAATCCACAGAAAGTCGATCGTGACCAAAAAAAATAAGGCTTTTTATAAACAACGAAATGGCAAAATCGAGGGTGGGTGGTATAATTTACTTTAAGGCTTACTGCGACGTCTACTGCGAAGTGTTATGACTTTATGTTTAATGTTTAATTTCAATTTCAATTTCAATTCAATCTATTTTAAGAATAATGTTGACATATAAGACAGAAGCTTTTTAATGCAATAAGAATCGATAAAATTACAACAATGAATGAATTAATTAAATATTATAAAAAGGTAATAATAATTCTTATGATTAATAAAGATAAAGAACAAAGAATAAGGACATAAAGAAAAAGCTAGAGATTAGAAGAAATATCGGAAAATTTAATGCTTAAATTTGCTTTTATTTGAGATAGTTATGATTCTAAAAGGTCGCGAGTTCCATCGCGTTAACAAAAAAAGTTAATACGTAAGTTTTGTAGTTTGTTCTTCATAATGTTAAAAATTGTAATAAATCGTCGCATGCATGCCAAAACCATGAATGTGATCACGGGCGTCCGCAGGATTTGTTCTAGGGGGGTGAGGGCAAAGGCATAAAGGAATCTAGAATGAACATAAACAAAATGTAACCTATATAATGCTACTTACTAGGGTTTTTGGCACTAATTTTGTAAACATTATTTATTTTGTTATTTCATCAATCAGAGCAGTTTATCTTATTGACTACTTAACAATTTATTATACTTTGTTTAACCTACTAAAATTAAATTTACCATTAAATAACAATTATAAATTATATTTAATTAAATATAATTTAAAGTTTAAATATGAACGTGCTCAAGGAACTTTAATACAAAACAATAAAAATTTTGTAAGGATATATAAAAATTGAGAGATAATTAAATTAGGCATCATGGCACCTGTGGACATTATAGAGTATTCTTATTTATTAGATTTCCTGCATACTGAGACATGAACTCTTATAGACTAATTATGTTATATTCAAGAATATAATAAAATTTAATATAAAATAAAATAACAGTGGGAAATTATGTAAGAAGAACACAGTAATAAAAATATCACAGAATTATTATAAAACTAACATAAAATAAATAAAAGTGTAATATGATATTAATTGGACAGAAATTAATAGCTCTACGAGACATGATATATTTGGAGAAGTTTAAGGTTAATTTTAAAACGATTTCTGGGAATATTATCAAAGATATCAATCATAGACAAGACCCGATTAGCTTCAATATTGCAACGTGTAATAGGCTCGTTTTGAGCATAAGCAGCTCTATGGAAATGTACACGAAAATTAAATTGACTCCCAAGGAATCAGGATGGGGTATTAAAATCTAGTGAGTCAAGCAGAGCTGGACACTGAATCTGGTGATGGAGTAAATCTGACAGACTGAATTTTACGTCTAAATTCAAGTGAGAGAATACCAATTAAGGCACATCTAGTATTGTAAGGTAAAGGCTGAGGGAGGTTTCAGTTAAGTTTGAAAACCATGAACTTGTGAATTTTTTCTGAACTCTTTCGATTCTAAGAGATTGAGTGGATGAAGCAGGATTCCATAAGAGTGAGCAGTATTCCAAATGTGGCCATATTAGTGCAGCATATAAACTTTGTAGGGTGTAGGGTAGAGTGGGGCGATTAGTATGGAAGGAAAAAGTGTTAATGGACGCTTCGCGTTTCTAATTCTTGGGATTGTATTGAGCAAAAAAGTCCACTAGACCATACGTCTACGGTGAAAATCGAGCTTTCAGATTTTGACTTGCAGTTTTTTCTCAGACTTTTGTCACGTTTTTTTTGGATATTTTGGCCTATAACAGCCAAACCATTGAGATTTTCGATCCAATACTAAGACAAAAATCTCAATGGTCTGGCTGTTATAGGCCAAAATATCCAAAAATAAACGTGACAAAAGTCTGAGAAAAAACTGCAAGTCAAAATCTGGAAGCTCGATTTTCACCGTAGACGTATGGTCTAGTGGACTTCTTTGCTCAGTACAATCCTAAGAATCAGAAACGCGAAGCACCCTAGTGTAGGGGTCATTAGAATCTTTAGAATTCCTTATTAAGAAGCCTAGCATGGAGTAAGATTTATTGATGAAAAGATTGATGTGATCTTTAAAATTTAAACAGGGGTCTAATAGAATTCCAAGATCTTTCTTTAATGTAACCCTATCAAGTTCACATGAATTTATATTAAGGGCTAATTAAAGGAAATGATGACCTGCATGAAGTGAAACATTGGCATTTGGAAACATTGAGATATAATTTATTTAATTCACACCAGGTAAAGACTGAGTCGACGTCTGATTGAAGTAAATTTACATCAGCGCATGATTTCATAGATCGGAATAGTTTAAGATCATCCGCAAAAAGAAGGCACTGGGAATGACGTATGACCGTGGGCAAATCATTAATAAATAGAAGGAACAGAAGGGGCCCTTGATGGCTTCCTTGAGGAACACCAGATGTAACTTCACAGATGCTAGATGTGATATCCTTTATTATAAACGACTGGATGCGGTCAGATAGGTATGATTTGAACCATCTTAATAGATTCGAATGAATTCCAAGGGAGGCAAGTTTAAAAATTAGATGTTTGTGGCAGACTTTATCGAACGCTTTCGCAAAATCGGTAAATATAACATCAGTTTGAAGGCCAGCTTCAAAGCTTGTAATAACAAAATTGCAAAAGAGTGCCAGGTTTGTCAATGTTGATTCACCGATTAAGAACCCATGTTGTTCAGAGGATATAACATTTTTGACATGAAGGGACAATTAATGAAAGGTCATAAATAATTTTATCAAAGACTTTAGGGGTATAGGAAACTTTACAAATAGGTCTATAGTTTATGATATCTTGTTTAGAACCAGATTTATGGATTGGGACGATATAAGAATGTTTCCAATTATCTAAAAAATAACTCGAAAAGGGGTGATGCCAGAGAAACGGCGCAGTTTTTCAATACCATTTGAGCTATGCCATCAGGGCCTGCAATTGGGCTTTTTTAAAGGTTTGACAGAGCATATTTAATATCTTCAATCGAAAAAGAGAAATCACCAAAATTTTAGACTGATTCAGAAGGGCTGAATAAGTGATACTGGATCAGGATTAGAAGCCGGAGAATAAACAGATATAAAATAATTAGCAAACAAGTTACATATAGTTTCCGTACTGTCTGAAGAGGAGGCAAGATAAAACATAGAGCTAGGAATCCATTAGATTTTCTTTTATTGTTGATGAAAGTTCAAAAATATTTACTATTTTCCTTGAGTAATTGTTTAGTTGAGGAGATGTAGGAGTTGTAAAGGAATTTGTTAAGAATGTTGAACTCATGATTAAGAGACAAGTAGATGGATTTTAGATTCAGATTTAAAATATCAGTTCTAAAGCGCTTAAAAGTTCTTAAGAGCCATTAAACCATTCCGCGCTAAAATGATGTTCAGTTAACCAAGTTTCAGAAAATAAGATAAAATCATACTCTAATGCACAAGACGATATGAAAATATGATTAATTTTAGATCTAAGGCCCCCAATAGTCTGGTAATAAAGTGAATACTTAATAACTGATGAAGCAGCAGTCGAAGTTGAATCCGAGTTTAGCAGTTTTTCAGAGTAGGTAGCATGTTCCTTAGCACGCGCTCACGAGGTCGTGCAAATCTTGTTCGAGGTATAAATTCATAAACTACCGTTCCAACTGGCCATAAGCTCTATTATAATAAGGAGTTGAAGTCTTAGTCGTGCACCAATAATTTAAAAGATGATATTTCTCGATATTCATGTGATGAGAGTTTATAGCAGATAACAGGTGCAGATAGAGATGGAAATATACTGTTTATGTGAGCTTTGATGTCATTTACAGATGTAGAAGCAGACAGCCTGGAGATGAACAACATTCTGCACGGCGGCCTTTGAACAGAAACTAGATTGTTTATGGGAGGAGCGGCAGCATGCAACTCATTAGGAGTTGCTATATCCGCAGAACGAGGCAGAGCTGCTACAGGAGCATATGCTGCAGTCATTGTGGACATATCAGCATATCGAGGCGGAGAAACTTCAAAAGCAGAAGAGAAATTTTCGTCTGATTGAGTAGATGTTTCAGCAGAACGAGGCACTGACGGTTCCAAGATAGAAAAGCTCGATGGAGACAAGCAGCTAACAACTTCATTAACTATCAAGTTATGATTTGCATCAGTTAAACTAGATGTTTCAGCAAATCGAGATAAATCTGCTTCCGTAGCAAGTTGTTCTGATGAACCCAATAAAAGTGACGGAATCTGAGCAGCGTATGCTTTAGCCGATGCACGCGTTATTCTAGAAGCAGAGTTCACCTTAACAGAGGCAGTATTCACAGAGCCTTAGAATTGCTAACATGCAAAGTCTCACGTAAACTTGCAAGAGCGATGGAATAATTAGATAGGTCATCCTTAACACGCTCGAAATTCTTCACCAAACTATCCACAGAGCAGCAGCATTCCAGTAGTGATTTAAGGATGACAGACCTGGAAAATTTTCTGCATTTGGTGCAGAACCATTGCAGATTATTTGGCGTAGTATTTTGCAGAGCATCCCCAATGCGGGCAGTGAGCCCCGCGCATTTAGGATGAAAGAGGTTGAAGCAGTCAGTACACGAGATAAAATCTTCATACATGCTCCATAGCGATTTGCAAATATTGCAGCCAGTTGGCTTATCCATTGCAGAAGAAACAGAGAAAATATTTTATTTTTGCTATATCAGTTTGAGGTTATGTTCAGCTTATGCATGCTACTGAATTAAGAAGTATGCTAATATGATGATAAACTGTAGATTTTTACTTTAGAGCCAATTCTTAATAAATAAAGCCCTTTATTTAGCGTTATTTCAGAACTTATTAGCGCGAAATTTTTCCAGATATTAATTAAATTTAAAAATATTAAATCACGAGCAAAAAATTTTCAATGTTGACAGTTTGAAGAGTTGCCAGAGTAATTTGGTAACATTATACGCACACATTATACGCACACTACACCGATTGGCACACTCTTTTACACATAAGAAAATCTAATATATTTTAAAGATCGTGTAAAAATCTTTCACGTATCATGTCCGAAATATTTAAAAATTGTATTTAATTTTTTTTTTTTATGTAATACATTTTAGTAATTTTTTGCTAAAGCCAATATTCTTAACAGTTTAATAAATTCAATAATGTGAGGCCTATATTCTTAAATAAAATAGCATTAATTACTATTGAGCTCCAGGTTTTCAACTTTTAAAATAATAATACAAAAATTTCCTAATAACAAGCAATATTTTTTTGTTGTAAAACTGAAAACAAACTAACTAAATTTCTAGGCCTTTTATCAATTTACAGTGTGTAAAAAATTGGAAATCTTCTTGGATATATTCGTTAGAATATAGGTCCTTAAGGTCTTGAGAATACGTATACAAAATTTTAGAAAAAATACTAAAAAGAAAAAAAGTTATAACATATCTTATATTTGTATGTCGCGTGATATTCAAGAACCTTTAACCCTTTCAGTTGACGCGTACACAATTGCGTACATCACTTTGTATGGCGTTTGTATCGAAATGTGTTTCATGTTGGACTCGTTTCAATTGGAAACTTTGTTCTTTAGGATGTTCTCTTTGAGTTTTTATATACACATACAATGAAAATACATCAAGATTCAGGTTTTTTCATAATTTTCTGACATAGCTTAGATCAAGTAGAAATTTAGTTCCGTGAACGTACTTAGAAATACATTTTTGTAGGGGTAAAGGAATCCGTATAACATTGAAAATGTGATTTTATGAAATAGAATTCTTTCAGAAATAATAAAATATATCCTTTAAGTCTCAAAACATTTATATTTATTAAAAAAAATTAGCTTAAAAATCATGTACGCAATTGTGTACATACGTAGTGTGCTTTTATGTAAGCAAATGTGAACATGTACTCAATTATGTACAAACAAACTGAGCATATATAGAAAATTCTGAAAAAATTAGCATATATAGTTAAGTCTGTGCAAAGTGTTACCGTTATTGGAGAGAAATAAAACAGAAAACGGTTAGAATTTTAAAAATTGTAGTCGTAACTAATTGTCAGAAGCAGTCTGAAAAATTAATTCAAGCGATCGGACGTGCAAGCGTAATATAGTTGGTTACATTGTTTGGCATTACAATTTGAATAGTACATACTTATAATAAAACTATACAGATAAAATGGCTTCAAGAAAAAGATTTTGTGAACAGGAAATTCATGATCTACTGAACGCTATAGACTCAGACTTAGAGTTGTCAGATTTTTCTGAATGTGAAGATGATTTTATAACTTCCAAAGAAAATGCTGAAAAACCAGTAGCTGATATAATTACAACAATTCCTCAAAGATCTGCAAACTTACTTGATACAATTATTTGAAATCTTACTTCAACGGAAAATCAATGCAGCAGGTGCTATAAGAATAAACCGCTTCAGCAATCCACCATTTATTTCAGATGGGGAATTGAAGAAAAAAGGACGTGGTTCTTCTGATGAACTAGTAAGTCGCTATGATAAGATTGTACTCATAAAATGGCTGGACAATAAGTAATTTAAAGGCAAATATGATGAAAAATGCGCCCGACGATTTGACAAAAAATCAAGAGGTAATATTGAAATACAACAACCAAATATTGTCGCTGCTTATAACAACGGCATGGGAGGCGTCGATCTGTTAGACCAACTTACATATGTCATATTACAGAATATTTATAAAATCCAAAAAGTGGACCTTGCGCATTATTTTTCATTTCGTTGACGTTGCTATTTGTGCAAGCTGGATAGAATATAAAAAGGATTGTATAAACCATAAACTTCCCGAAAAGGACATTATAAATTTGCTGCAATTTAAGCAGATATTGGGACGTAGCCTAACAATAGTTCACCAGTCCAAAGGCCGCAAAAGAGGAAGACCATCAAATACATCTAGAAATACGGCACCAAATATGTCAACGCCAAAAAAAATTGTCAGGGGAGAAGTGCGGCCACTACAAGAGCCTCAATATGTTGGAATAGACGATCTCCCAACTCACGATGACGCAAAAGAAGCCACTAGGTGCAAGAATCCAAAGTGTTCGGGTAGATCTCGTATAATTTGCTCGTATAATATAAAGTGCAAGGTACATCTCTGTTCGTCGAAGGATCGAAATTGCTATCATGAATTTCATACAAAATAATTATCAACATTTATAGAAGTATATTATAGAATACAGAAATTAACTTATTTGAATTAACTTTTAAGTTTTTATAATATTATATTTTTGTTTTTGAGTCCTAATTTTTCTTTTTTATTGTCATGCGTTTTTTAATTACACAGAAATAAATGAAATACAATTGTTTTACAATATTTATAAAATCTTTATTTAGTACTGTAAGAAATTACGCTTGAGTTGGTATGTACGCAATTGTGGACATCCTGGAAAAAGGTCAAGGAGCTACCGGATTTTTTACCATGATTTTTGAGTTTTTTGGACGTTTATTCAACAAAAAAAACTAATAAATAATTTTTCACAATACTAGTATTAATTCCCACCTCAAAGGGTTAAATCTTTAATCGCATTTTTCTCGAAACAAGGTTTTTCGAATTGGCTTCTAAGATATCTGGAGTTCTATTTGATTGATTTCGATGAATCTTGATTCATTGTGATCCTTATAGGCTCTGTTAAGCATTAGACCTATATAAGCCCAAAAAACTTTTTTTTTTGTATGGAAAGTTTTGGCATGCCATTTTTTTAAATAAGCGTAGGTTGAGTGCTCAACTACAACCCTTAACTCAAGAATGCACATTGATTTTTTGTAAATGCTGGAAAATAGAAGCCAATTGTAATAATTTTTGAAACACGCTAACTTCAACGCCCTGTGGAAAATTTACAACAACTATGAAGACAAAAAAAAAACACAGTTTCAATAGTATCGTAAATAATCCTTTTTTATATAGTAATAGAGAAAAATTTTGGTTTTGTTTTTCATTTACATTTCTTAAACTAATTTTTCATTTGATATTTTTAAGGATGAATTTGTTGTTTTTGTTCATTTTCATGTGCGTTTAACTTAAAAGTAATTCAAAGTGATGTTTGATAAATGGAAAGAAATATTTCGGAAAAATATGAATTATTTATTTTTTCTGTAGTAAATAGCATTTTATTTATATGTATATTTTAATTCTTCTTTTAAGTTTTGCTATTTTGTGACTTTATTAAAGAACTCTAACTAAAATGTTGGCGTATATTTGTTATGAATATTAAAAGCTGTAGGTATATTCCAAAGTATCAACTAAAATTCTTAAATGTGCTTGGAAAAATTTGTGAAAATGACCCCCATACTAACGGCGCTCTAAGACGTAATTCTACCTCAAAAAATTTTTTTATTTCCTCATGAATCATTCTTAATTATGTAAAAAATTTGAATGATTAATATTAATAATACTAGGTAAAAAAAATTATAAAAAAGAGGTTTTTTATAGCTACACACTGATATGCTACCTTAACTTCTAAGCAAATTTCGAGCGGACTGAAATTTTTCTGATTTGGATTTAAGAGGTCAAAATCCATATCATTCGAGAAATTAAAAATTTGAGTTGTCGCTATTCTCGAAATGTTCCCCGCAAGCTAAGGGAGATCTTTTTCACCGGATCTCACACTGCATTGACACTAGTCTACTAATTTTTTTTCTTACATGAATCAGTTCTAGCAGCTTACAAGTTCCTACAATCGAGTATGGAAACATACCTATTATCTGACTAATTTAAAAAATGTATTTTTTTAATTCAAAGCGTATGAATAAATAAATAAAGAGGTACATGTATATACATACATATTCCAGAACCTCCCTGCAAGGCTTGATTCTGAATTCTAGTTTAATATAAGCACGTGACGCAAAAAAAGGTCCAAAAAATTCTCAAACTGGGTGGGCGCCGCTAAATAATGTGAATTTTAGGAAGTAAAAAGTTTCAAATCGAGTTTCTTATTGATGTTTACTTGTATCGCCTGTGGCCGAAATTCGACTTAGACTCTTAAAAATTCAACTTTTTGGTTTGTAGATTCATAATTCTTATGCATATATTTTTAATTTTTTTTATTTTATGAAGTTTTGATATAATTCATACATTTTGCCAATATTATTTGCATTATTTTTGTCCTATTATTTGTATTCATAAATTTTTTTAAACTTAATTCTTTGAGGTTTTGATTATAATTTTAATGATTCGTATAAGTTAGGATTTAATATTAAAACAAAACACCTATAAAACAATGTTTGATTTTGAATCGCAATGCGATTTCTGTTGTGCAGAGAACCTTTCTTGCGAAGCAAAATGTGTAACTTACCACTGCAAGCAAACTAATATATTTTATTTACTTACAAGAAAATGCTGGAGCAATAATGACCTAGAAGAAATAGTGAACAATACCAATGACTAAAAATAAAAAATAAACACATATTACAGTATGTGTGGAGGTATAAACATACAAACTTGCAAGTCTAGGTAATTGTTACAACTATTTCGCTCAGTGTGCGCTATTCGAGAGCGCACCAATACTAACAAGACAAAATAAAATGTGACTGTATTAGAATACCCAGCCCTGATCTAAATCCTTTTAAGTGCGAAGTGCTTAACTAAAGTTTCGCATTAAATGCAAGCGAGCGATTCAATGAGTTTATCATTTTAAAATTCACGAGCAGCGTTGCCGTTTGGCTACAATTGTAGCCAATTGGCTACATTTAAAATGAAAAGCTACAATGCTTCTTAAATGGCTACATTTTCATAGTTTCAATAATTTTTTTGTATTTTCAATAGAAAAATTGTAAAAGGAACACTTTATAAGTAAAAACATAGAAATAAAATTTTGTTCATGCCTTAAGTGCATTGTATTTATCCTTGAGCGCATAAATCAATTGTTAGTAAACAAATTTTACATTTTCCTTTCCATGTGTCAAAACTATCAATATAATTATGTGAAACGCTTAGCACTTGTTAGCTGATGTGAAATGGAAAAATAAATTAATAGGTATATTAATTATTGAATTTTAAGAGCAAATCAAATTGAGATTTGATTTCACAAGAAAATACTTGGAACTTTTAAAAATAATAACTTCAATCGAAGTTTTATCAAACAATGCCAATTAAATTTTGGATCTAATTTTGTATTTTGAAGACTTATGTTATGTTGATTGTGATAATATTGTAACTCAACGGACTTTATTGAAATTAAGTAAACAACTTAAAATGTGATATCGATATCGATTCCTTATTGGAAAAAGTATATTTTTTAAGAATGGACAAGGTGAGCAAATGTTCCCAGATCTTACAAGTTTCGTATATAATTTACTTTATTTGCCTCATTGTTCTGCAGTCGCAGAAAGACAGTTTTTGTCCTTTCGACAATTAGAGAAAAAACGAATACAAGAAATAAATTGGAAAAAAATAATCATAATTTGTGAGGAATTAGTGAAAAAAATTGTATGGATGCCCAAGAAAGAATTTTTGCAAATTTAAATTTTATTTCTGAAATTTAAATTTTTGTTGTTAAACTTTTTTATGTGGCAGGCTGTAGTTCCACTTTCGTATTATCGTAACTTCATTAGGGTATTGAAATACTCAATACTCAATGACATATAACTATATTTTATTTTATGAATTAACTTTTTGATAAAAACAAATTCTATTAATGAGCTGCCTTCAATTACACAGTGCGACAAAATTTACTGAAAGCATGCCCTTTTCAAAAGACCTAGCGTAAGTCATAGGTCTAGTCGAGTTTAACACGAAACGCTGCATAAAATTGTCTAACATCCTCAAAATTTTGACTTAATGTAAAAAAACTGCGTTTGAACTCCTTCAAGAAAATACAGATCTATCAAATGATATATAATACTTTGTAAAATTTGAATAGTTTCGACGTATATTTATCAAGTAAATGTTAATTTTTTTATATATTTTCCAACTTATTTACCTTTGTCGATGTTTTTACGATACAATTTCTTCAAAAAGCATAGCAATCGTATTAATATTAGAAAAAATGTTCATTTATTTTACGAGTAAATTGAGTGTTCGTTATTCAAAATAGACCAAAAGTTGACAAAGTTATGGAACTTTATTTAAAAGCGTTTTTTTAATCATTTTTCATTTAACTTGTTGAATTTATTTGTATCCAATAAATTGTAAAGTTGAATAAATTAAAATGAAAGAGTATATATTATATATTATATTAAAACTGGTTTTTTGACGGTAAGTCAAAATTTTCAGGGTGTTAGACAACTTTTATGCGCTGTTTTGTGTTGTACTCGACCAGACTTACAACCTACACTAGGTCATTTCAAAAGTGCAAAATGACTGTTACATCGTGTTAAGCCAGGCTTAAAATTTTTTGGCTACATTGCAGCAAGACTTGATACATTTTTTGCTACGAAGAAAATGCAGTGAGTGGCAACACTGTTCACGAGCGATGAAAACTCAACATCTCTCATCAACACGACGTCGCTCTTTTAAAATTTCTCAGAATACAAACTCACGAACGAGGAAGAGCCTGAACAGAATCAAAAATCGTTGCGGCCGACGATTCGTTGTTGGAACATACATGCAAAATGTAGAAAAAAACGCAGCTCGTTTTCCGCAACGATAAATCGCAGACTTAGAATCTATGCTATTTCAATCGTCGGTCGCATCGATTTCTGATTCTGTTCAGGCTCGAAACATGGCAGAATTAGAGAAGGTATATGCATTTCAGACTGTGCTCTCTTTCTCATAGCCAGAATTGTCAAACTCAAGCATTTTGCTATTCTTGCCTATTTTCGCTTTCTTATCGCATTCTCATCGTTTTCAGATTTTTTATGAGCTGTCAACTTCGTTTTGACAGTTGCGGCAGTCTCCCTCTCCAAAATGCATATACCTTCTCTAATTCTGCCATGGTTCGAAAGCAGTTGAGAAGTTATAAGAAGAGTGAATATTTTATCCGCATACGCTCTGAAAATTAAAAAATGATAAACTCATGGCCAGTGTTGCCATGAACAAAATTTTACAGCGTAACTTTTGCACTCTGCTCGTCAGATTTCTCGTCGTATTTGTGAAACTCTGAACACAAGAACTAAGAAATTTTCAGTCGTATTTAACAACAAAGAAGATAAATAAAATATTGCATTTTATTAGACGTTTGACGCATATTTAAGGTTTATTTATTTAAATAAAGCACATGTTTTTCAAAAGTCAATTCAATAATCATTGAAAATATAGAAAATATATTATAATAAATTACAATTTGAAAATATTTTTGAACACACAAACGAAGAGTAAAAATCAAATTAAATACATTTGCAACACAGTTTGGTTTAATGTAGATCTCTTAAATCTTAGTTGTAATACATAATTTTTCAAATTTAACTCTATAAATGTAAAGTTTTTGCTCCAAGTAAATAAACGGAAAAATGTTGTTGTTTTAAGCCAGCAAAAACTACAAAAAAAATTAGATTTTAGTGAAAAAAAAATAAGTAAAAAAAATATATAATTTTTTCGAAGTCATATATACATTGCTTATCAATTTATCAATTATCAATTTCAAGACTAAAACCGTTAAAAGATTTCATACGCACATAATCTTTTGTATTCAGAGTTCCTTTCATTGTATCTAACTCTAATCTATTGCGAACTTTTATTAATATTTATTTGACTAAAAGTTCGCTCAACTTTAGCTGAGGAATTCGGTAAGCTCAACAATTCAAAAATAAATTTTCCCATTATTGGAAATGCAGAAGTACCATCGCATCTTTTCATTTTAAAGTTGCCATCAATTTTATTATATCTACTTTTTCTGAAATCGTAACATTTTGAAGAATTTTGGTCAAATATCGGAACGTCGGATTCAAGTATTAAAATCGTAACATATCCGATATATCGGCCCATATGGCAACGCTGCTCATAGCACAGATAACTCAGAAGAGCGGGAGCGCATTTTGATTGCTTTACGCACCCTGCTACAACTCTCTAAAGTTTTGACTGCAGCTAATATAGAAGTATTACACTGTGCGATAGCGTCACTGTCACCGTCGTATGCGACGTTGCTGCCATCGTTAACGTCATCGTCGTTGGCTTTGTTGACGCTCTGCTACTGCTGCCGCTACATCACGTGTTTAGACCACGTGCTGACGTGTGGTGGGCCTGGAACCAGAAAGTGGGAGACGAGCAAGCTTTAGACTCAACAACAACAAATATAACAGAAACAACAACAGGAAAAAAATATAAAATAAACTAAAAAAACAACAGTACGAAAACCTCTGTATTGAATAGATACAACGAGACCGAACCAAGCCGAACACAACTAGTTGTGCTGTAGAATGAGTTGCTATAAGTGACGAATTTGGAGGAGAAGTACAACAAAATAACCACACCAACAGCGACAGTAATAATTGCAATAACAAATGCATGTAGAACACAAGTATTTTGATTGAAATATGTATTTTCATAGGTATTTTTAAAAACTTGATAAAGCTTTATTTATTTGTTTTTTTTTTTTTTTTGTTATTAAAATATAACGATCTATGCTATTAAGAAGGTCAGGCACGTACGCAGGGGAGGGGCTAAAACCCCCCGAAATATACGAATTTTACGAGCACCGAGAGCAACTCTCAGCACAACATGGCAGCTATTGTGTGTTTATGATCACGACAAAGATATTTAGATGACATTGCACATTAGAAATAAAAAAAAAACTCAATTTAAGGTAGGTTTAAGACGAGCAATTTTTTGAAAATCGAATTTATTTTTTATAATTGATTATTGCACGAATATTCAAGAATATGTTAAAAAATTGTAAATCAATCTCGCTTAAAATACAGATGGTATAGCGCTTAAAACCCGGTGCGCCAGAGTAACTTTAAACGCGTTTTTTTCGAAGCATACTTTTTCAAAACGGGCCACACTACTACTGCAAACAAAATAATCGACCGATTTTATTTTTTTTTTTTAATCTGTTTGTATTGTAACTCTACACATCTTTTACCAAAATCAGCGTCTTTGAAAAACTTGTCTTGTTCTTACACGCAACAATATGGTCAAAAATAACGTGCATTTTTCAACTTTTTTCCACGCCTCATCATTTTATCAATTTTTCATATTTTCATTTCATTTTGGTAAAAGATGTGCTTTCAAGGGTCTATTTTAGAATGCATTTTTGTTTTTATTTTCAGACGTATTAGAGCTATGGTGTGGCCTGGTGTTCACCTTTTTTAAGCACACCAACTTAAGCTCCATCTTTACACACTGTGACAAATATGTGTTGATACAAAAATAAAGTAGTTTTTTTCAAAAAAGAAATATGAATGCACAGAAATATGAATGCATATAGAGTTTAAATGTTTGATTTATATGGCAATTACTCGACGGCCAGCCACAACATGCCGAAGTCAGCAATCAAAATTGTTACACGCAGCACGCACTACTTCCATCGGTATTTGGTTCCAAACATCAATAATAGCAGCTTTAAAATCCTTCAATCTATTGTACTTATATTCTTTAAGTCGCTGTACCATACATCCCCATATGCAAAAGTCTCAGGAATTGCAGTCTGATCAGCTAGGACGCCATTCATCTTTAGGTATAAAATCTGTTAAGTTTTGCTCACACCAAAGTGCGCCATCTTGCTGGAAGCAATAATATTTGGTTCATGGCAGCAACGCTAGGCTTCAAATTTGTCTGCAAGACTTCTTCTAAGTAATACTGAGAATTTATTTTTACACCTTTGTCAATGAAGACTTGCGGCAATTTACCTTTTCTGTATATCGCACCCCAGACCAAAATGGATGACGAGTTTTTTATCTTTTCACATACTTTTTGTAATTTGAGATGTCCTTGTGTGATACTGCCTATAATCTGTCATTTTTCGTGTGGTGCAGTGCCTCCAGAATGCAAAATTTTTTGTCGAAAAAAACGATATCATCGCCAGCGTGCCAAGAAAGGATAAGTCTCGTTCTTTGCAATCGCTAGTCCATGGTTACGTTAGTAAGGCCATGCATTTTCTTCTTTTTAAAGGCTTTCATATTGAGGTCACAACACAAAATTAACCTTAAAGATTCTCTGTTCATTTCTATATTTTTGGCCGTCTTTCGTGCTGAACGGTCACAATTTTCTCGAATTTCCTCGTTCTCTCACTATTTTAATTGCATTCGCGGTACGGACGTTCTATTTTCTCCCATTTTTCTTACGGTCTTGTATGGAACTAGTATCAAGAAATCGCTTAATCGTATAATATACGTAATTTTTCTTCCCTCCTAAATGTGACAAATCGCGGAAGACAACTCCATAACTTAAACCACTTTTGTATTTATTTACAATTAAGAAGCGTATACCAACCATACTGAATAACTTTTTACTGTCGCGACTGAAACAATTTAAATGTAATTTTGTATATAACTGAAATTCTAACGAATATTTTGTTATGCACATATTTATAATATTACTATGTTTCCAAAAGATACAGTGCTACGAAGTTTTGTATGAACACATATTTGTCATACTGTATATAAAAAGCATATGGGCATTTCCACAGTCGAGCACGCGACATACGTGGAATTTTAAAGTGCAAAAACATAAACAAACCCCACAAAAAAATCTTTATTTCTTTCGATAGCATTTTAGTACTGGTAGCATTTTGGTTAGTACAAAAGGTAGGGTCTGTATATTTTATGTTTCCAATATATGCATAAGTAATTAACATGAAATCTAGCATGCGACAAAAAGTGGAACTAGTTTTCGACTGCATCTAGAAAAAAGCAGAAATCTGCGAAACGCAACAAAAAATTTTAATACAAATAATTTTAAACTGAAATGGGTTAATGTGGCTTCCCAGTCTTAGTTGTTATGTGGAAATACTTGTATTCGTTTTTTTTTTTAAAGCATTTGTTTAATTTAGCACTCCACATATTCGAACATCTTTTTTGTTATAAGGATTATTACAAGTTATTTCAACTCAAGATTGCATTAACTACCAAAAACATCGTATATATTATTATGAGTATTACATTACTAATATTAATAACACTCTGTGCCAAAATCAGAAAAAAGTTCTGTAAACGGCATTCCACTATACTTTTCTAATAGATTTGAGCTTTCTATAGATAAAAACGAAAAAAGTATTTTCTATAAAGAGGTTTTTTTTTCGATTACACAGTGCAACACGAAAAAAAAGAACTATATACGGACCCCACTACGTGATAAAAGACCAAAAAAAAGACCCCTGTCTCCCAGTTTTGCCCAAAGTCCTCCAGGTTTTTTTTATAGGCCCCCAAAGATGTAGGGCCTCGGTGTCATTTTTGCAAAAAAATTATCATTTTCTCAAGCTCATATCTTGCAAACTGTTCGGAATTTTGATTTACTCTCTGAGGCAAAGTTGTAGCTCTTGTCATAAAGAATAAAAATTGTGAACAATAAAATAAAAAACTTAATTTTCAAGGTCAAAATCGAAAAAAACTTTAAAAAATGAGCGAAAAATCGTCCAAAAAGCGTTTTTTTTTATTTTCCGCTTTTACGAACAAATTTACTTTATGAAAAATGCGGCAATTTTCTATGGCCTGGTAGGGCTTACAGCGCTGATTAAAACCCCAAAGTTTTTTTAAGGAGCCCGATCCAACTTCTTGAGATATAGGCCTTTATAGCTTGAGTATATAGTCGCTTATATCTCACCCATTTCTTATCCGATCTGGTTGAGATGGGTATCGTTGAGAAGAATTTTGAAAACGCTATAAATCTGTATAAAAATATGTTAATTTTTATTAACTCATTGGGCAAATTAGAAAAAATTTTTTTAACCTCACTTTTTTAATAAAAATCTGGTTTTCTCAAAAAACAGCCCTAGTAAAAAAAAACAATTGAAGTGTAAGAAAATAAGCGATTTCGTAAAAAAAAGTTGATTTCAAAACTCTGAACGTAAATAATTGTCAGTCAGGAGGCCGAGTGTGTGAGTGCACTGTACCTTCACTGATAGTAAGTGCATTCTAATAAAAATTCTCAAGCTGGTGGGTGAGTTCCCGTGCCCAAACTGTCAAACAACTACCTGCAAGCAAACATCTGCATTGAATTCACATAAAACAACCCAAAATATAAAAAAAATACCTGAAAACACATTTTAGCTCTTGTCATAAAGATGAAATTGTGAACATATAAAATCAAAAAAACTTCTATCAAAAAACTACCTGGAAGCAAACATCTGCATTGAATTCGCATTGTAGCTCTTGTCATGTTTAATGTCTTGTATGTTTAATTAACGCTCAAAAATTAAATATGCCTGGCCAGAACCATGTGTTTGTCCAAGGGTTAAAACCGTTTAGGTAGCGCTTAGGTATCACGCGATCACGCACCGACCGCAGCAGCACAGGCAATTCAGTAAGCTCAGCACACGCAACAAGGGACGCAGCACACAATATAAAAGCGACACGACGCTCACATCGAGGCATTACACAGCGCAACGTAAACGAAAGCTCAGCGGTGAAAGTTATAAAGTGAAAGTAAAAAAAGTGAAAGTGCTACAGCATAATTCGCACACAACATTGGCAACTGACAATTTCAATATGCAATGTGAAAATATTGATTTATTTTGCTACGTTTGCGGTCATCAAATCAGAAAAAAAGTTCTACAACATTGCAAAAGGAAAAGAATCTTTTAACTAGTCAATTCAAGAAAGCATATGTCGAAAGTTGTTTTTCGACGAAGTAGACTTGACCGGTGAAAATTACACACCTAATACAGTGTGTCGCCAATGTTATAGCATCTCATGGAATGGTTGAGTGGAGGCAAACATAGTATGAAGTATTGTAAGCCTGTAAACTGGATTAATCTCGCAGGTGATCATGATGAAACCAGTTGCTATGCATGCGTAAATTACACATGTGGTCTTAATCGATATGGTGAGAGGAACAAAAGTTATAAAGCAACTGTAACAGCCACACTACCAGTGCTTGCACCTGAAAATATTGTATCACCAAGGCCGCCAACTCCAGATCGTAGTACAGAATGTACAGAAATGACTAGAGCAAGTGGTGTTGCTTATGAAGATCCATTTGATACCGATTATGAGCCCCAACAGGGAAGAGATGGACCACAACTAATAACACAAATGGAAATGGATTTCATTGTGGCCACATTGGGACTATCGCAGCGACTTGCCATATTTTTGACAGCGTTTTTAAAGCAAAGAAAACTCACACATGGTAATGTAAACTCTACGGCGTACCGCAAACGGCAAGCTGAATTTCAGAGCCTCTACACTCTAAATGATGACATTTCGTTCGCTTACTGAAACGATGTAAAAGTTTTGGTGGTAAAAATGGGAATGAACTACATCGCTACTGAGGTGAGATTATTTATTGATGGTTCTGTTTCAAGCTTGAAAACAGTGTTGTTGCATGTGTCGAACCGAAAATCTTCCATTCCGCTAGCAATGGGTATTAACATGAAATAAAGCTATGAAACATTGAAAGATATAATGGAAAAAATCAAATACGAAAATAAATGGAAGATTTGCTGTGATTTTGCAAGGGATCATCGATAAGGGCGGCTTTCCAAAATTCTTTTGTTTTCTTTGTAATTGGGATTCGCGCTCACCTCTGAATCAATACCAATGTAATTCGTGGAGACCAAGAGGAAGTGTGGAGGAACAAATGAAATAATATAAACTGAGGAATGCACCTTTAATAGACAATACTCAAGACATCTTGCTGCCACCGCTCCACATAAAATTGGGAATTGTTAAAAAATTCATCGAAGTGGCCGTTGTAAATTGTCCAAACGCATTCGACTATTTGAAAAGCGTTTTCCCAAAGCGTAGCGATGACAAAATTAAAAAAGGTATTGTAATAAATTTAAAATGAATTTTATCACGCAGTGATGTCCGTATATGGTTATTTTGCCATGACATAAAAAATTACACACTGTGTTATAGTTGCATATATTTGAACATATCTCGGATACCACTTATCCAATTTTTATAACTAAGCCTATCAATTTATGCCTAATAAAAGTTCCTACATATTTGTTCAAACAAATTTTTCATTTGGATGAGTAGTTTTTACGATATGAAAAGAAATATTTCGTGAAAAAAATAATTTTTTCACGTAAAAATGGAATTTAAAAATTTTCTACAAAAATTCATAAAAAATCGAAAAATGCAACTAATGAGAAATCATTTCCTTTGATCTTAAAAAAAACATTTAGTAGAAATAGAGAAAAAAGCTCTTGTTGAAAGATATTCGTTTAAAAATAAGGGCAGGAGATGCATTTAAGTGAAAGTACTAAAATTTGACATTTTACTGTTTTGTAGATTTTTGATTTAATTTTACTTTCAATGAATTTTTTCAACAGGAGTTTTTTTTCTCCAACAGCCTTCTCAATAGTTATTGGTTTTCTTTTGCCTTCTACAGTTTTCCGGATATGTTTGTCTAATGAGCAGCAAAATATAGTCCCCAATCATGTTCTCATTCCAGGTACCTTTATAGTGTTGCTCCAGGTTTTCATTTGCTGATGAAAACGTTCACCATGTTCATCTTTTACTTCGCCAAGATTTAGGGGAAAGAAATCCAAATGTGATTGAAGAAAATTAATTTTTACTGATATTTTTGCATTTGATGTTAAAAAAAAACAATGTTTTTAATGAAGTACAGAGTCTTAAGTAAATAAGAATCTTTTATACCAATTTTTGCATAAGTTCCAAAAAGCCAGAAACCACCAACAGAAACGAATTCTATGCAGATTTTTCTTGAAAAGATAAGAACGCTTGGAATTCATTGCTACATATCAATTTTTCGATTTGTGGGCCATCGAACACACCTTTCGTGATTTTTCCCAATGACAGTTTTGGAAAAAATGTTTTTAAGAAAATGAACGCTCCTCCATCCTTCTTTAGAGTTTTAATAAAGTTTTTTATTAGCTCCAATTTCATGTGCAAAGCTGGCAAAATTATGTTTTCTTTTATGACCAGAGCAACATATTTGACGTTGTGGCTTTCAACTTTTATGTCCTCTCTTTTTAACAAAACGCTCGGCACGAACTCGACTGTCCCAAAGGCAGAGACAACAAAAGTATTTTGTGCAACCACCTTGAAATCCACTCAAAATGGCAACCCCTTTCAAATCGCAACAAACTTTCCACTTATGCTTTTCATACTTTACACATTTCTCACGGACTTTGCAAAAAAGCCGCTTTTAACTATTTGGCACCTGAAGCTTGCCTGATGTAAAAATTTAATTGACTAAACATTGATTCTGAAAGCCAATGAAAATATCTAATCTAGCTATTTTTAGATTTCACCCAAACAAATGGTTTTGATGGTTTTTTTTTTAACTTGAAAATATAAAATTTTGAAAATTTTAAGGAAACGTTTTTATTCTTTCTTCTAATAACATTTATAAATATAATAATTTTCTAATTTAAAAAAATGTTATCATAAGCATAACTTTTAAAAACATTTAAAAACCTTAATCTATGTTGAACTAGTATACACTGGTGGACGTTGTCCTGCCACACACCGCCTTGCTGCCATATATAAATTTTAGTTTTATTCGTAAAAGAAATTTTCAAAAAGTCGCCACATGAAATTAGCAAATTTAAGTCTAATTCGACCAAAATATAGAATCCGTAAAATTTTCGACAGTCCGAAATATAGAATTTTTGTTGATTTGTGGTCGGTAAAAGATGGTGTAGCAAATTTCTGTTCTTCCTCATACCATCTCGTACTCGAAACAAAAACTCGAAGGTAACCACACAAACTAAATTACAAATTTTTAGTTTTATACTATCAAACCCATCTCAAATAAAGAATTTTTATTGATTTGTGAGCGGTAAAAGGAGGCATGTACACAGTTAATTTTTAGTACAGTTGCCGACAATAACCATGCAAACTGCATTACCAAATGGTAGTCTTCTACGACCAAAACTGTCTGAAATATATAATTTTTATTGATTTGAAGGCGCTGAAAGGGGGCTTGGAAAATTTTTTCCTTAAACCATCTCGTACTCTGAAACAATCTACTACCAAAATTTCAGCTCAATTAGGCCCGGTTGTTTTGGATTCTTAAGATGTGGGTGAACGTATAGTGCGACTGCTCCGATTTTTAATACAATTTCCGAAAGTAAGCATATGAACTAAATTACCAAGTTTTAGTCTTATAATAAAACCGAAAAATGCAATTTTTATTGATTTGTAGGCGGTGAAAGGAGGTCAATAATTCACGTATGGTTCCAATCAATTTCTCTAAATAAAAATATATTTTTCCTTTTAGGTCAAAAACCAAACCTTGTTTGTATAAGGCGCATGCCTTGGTTCTTTAATCTATAAAAAAAAAAAACCATATAGAAACAATCTTGGAAACAATCTACTTCCGAAATTTCAGATTAATGCGTTTAGTCGTTCATAAGGGATGAAGCTACCAACGAACAACATTTCACTTTTATTATATAGATGTGAGGAGTTTTTTTTAAAATTTTTATACCCGTTTTGGCTCAAAAACGCAACGTGAATATTTGGGGAAACTAGGAGATTTTCCAATTTTTTTTTTTAATTTCTTTTAATTAATTAGCCCACCAGAAAATAAAAGGCGAAATTTAAAGTCTCTAGCTCAACTGGAACTGTTAGCCACCAGAAAAGGGTTAATGTTTTTAAGCAATTTTGACATTGTCTCATAACGAAGACAAACTAAAATACAGACTTTTTCTCAAGGATGCCACCTGTCTTAAGTCACAGATATTTTTAGATCGACTTTTCTAAGTTTGATATGACCAAAAATGTAAAAACAGTTAAATGTCGAATCTTAAAACCTTCACTCAAATGCATCTCCTTCCCTTATTTTTGCAAAAATTTCTTTCAACGATAGCTTATTTTCTCTATTCAAAATATATTTTTAAGATCAAAAGAAATAATTTTCCATTTTTTGCAGTTTTTGATATTTTATGAATTTTTGAAGACATTTTTGACTTGCATTTTTACGTGAAAGAGTAGTTTTTCAAAATAGATATTTGTTTTAATAGCACAAAACTACTCTCCAAATAAAAAAATTTGTTGAACAAACATGAACAAAATTTTATTAGGCTTTATTTGACTGGCATAATTATATAAATTGGATAAGTGGATATGTTTAATTACAAGGAACTATATTCGAAAAAACCAAAAAAAAAAAAATTTAAAAAAATAAACTATTCATATGTAACTTTTTTTTGCAATATTGGTGTTAAGGATTCCTAATCTATAGTAATAAAACTCATTTTCTGTTTGTTTGTTGTTTTGTTTGTTTGGCCTTAATACAAACCTAAACAGCTCAACGGATTTCGCTCAATCTGGGTATACATATTAAGTGTACTCTAACTTAAAATGTTACATACTTAGATTTTGCCACGCCCCAAAATCATCCAAAATTTTTCAACTAACTGTAATTTTGTAATTATAAAATTTTTTATTGAGTTTTTTGTGTATTTTAAAATTGTTTTTTATTTTGACATAAAAAACACTCACATATATTCAAAATTGTTGAAATTTTCCTTACAATGATTTTTTCATAAAACGTGGTTACCTAAGAATGAGAAAGAAACGACATAAAAATCAAAGTTTGGTCTTTCGATGCAAATATCTCCGCTGCCCATTAATCTGTTTCATTCAAATTTTTTTGTTCTAAAGTTCAACAAAATCACTTAACACAAATAGGTTGAACTGCACCGTTAAGTCAGTGTATATATGTTTTATGATTATGTCAAAAAAGGTCCAAAAAATTGACTTTTTACTCAAAAAATTACTCAAAAATTGTTTTTATTTTTTCCAAAATGTTGTTTTTATATTTCTTACAAAAAAATAAAGTCTCAAAAATAATATATGTGAAAAAATTACCCCAATATCTCTATCCAATCAAAAGTTATGGCTAAAAATCTATTTTTTCATACAATTGACTATCTATAGTAATAAAACTCATTTTCTGTTTGTTTGTTTGTTTGTTTGTTTGTTTGTTTGTTTTTTGGCCTTTATACAGATCTAAACAGCTCAACGTATTTCGCTCAAACTAGGTACATATATAAAGTCCATCTCAACTTAAAATGTAACTTATTTAGTTTTTGCCACGCCACTCCGAATTTTTTCAACTAATAGTAATTTTGTAATTATAATGCTTTTTAGTATCGGAGTTTTTTGTGTATTTAATTCTAAAAAATTTCTGTTATTTTGACATCAAAAACACTCATATATATTCAAAATTGTAGAAATTTTTAGTACAACGACTTTTTCATAAAACACCGTTACAAAAAAGTCAAATCTCAAACATAATTTATGTGAAAAATTTACCCCAATATCTATTTCCAATCAAAAGTCATGGCTAAAAATTTATTTTTTCATACAATTGACTATCTATAGTAATAAAACTCATTTTCTCTTCGTTTGTTTGTTTGTTTGTTTGTTTGTTTGGCCTTTATACAAATCTTAACGGCTCAACGGATTTCGCTCAAACCAGGTACAAATATAAAGTTCATCCTATTTTAAAATGTAACATACTTAGTTTTTGCGACGCTTCCTTCAAAATTTTTTTAAATAACGGTAATTTTGTTATTATAATACTTTTTAGTATCGGAGTTTTTTGTATATTTAATTTTAAAAAATTTCTGTAATTTTGACATCAAAAACACTCCCATATATTCAAAATTGGAGAAATTTTCAGCACAACGACTTTTTCATAAAACATCGTTACTTAAGAATGAGAAAAAGACGACATCAAAATCAAAGTTTGATCTTTCGATGCAAATATCTCTGCTGTCTATTCATATATTTCATTCAAATTTTTTTTTTTTCAAAAGTTCAATAAAATCACTTTACAAAATGTTGAACTGTACCGTTAAGTTAGTGTAATTATGTTTTATAATTATGTCAAAAAAGGTCAAAAATATTGACTTTTTACTCAAAAAATGACTCAAAAATTGTTTTTGTTGCAAAAATTAAATCAATTAAAAATTGCACATCTAAATACCTTTCATATGACACAGCATGTATTTGCAAAAATTCTTCCAGCTAAGCGCAAAAATTATTTCAATTCAAATAACAAGGGTATCTATAGTAAGATAGTAGTATTACTAGATTTTTTACACCCCCTTTGATTTTTTTAGCGTAATTTTTTTTACCAAAATTTTGTTTTTATATTTTTTACAAAAATTTCAAGTCTCAAAAATATTTTATGTGAAAAAATTACCCTTATATCTCTTTCCAATCAAAAGTTATGGCTTAAAATTTATTTTTTATACCAGCTATATTAAAATTCTCTTTTCTTAATATCTTCCTTATATTAGTACGTCTACATTTTCGTACTCTTCCAAAGCGTGCAGCAGAAAACATATCGGCACTTCATGCACTGTTCTTGCAGTTTTTTTAGCTGGATTTATGTCGATCAACGTTTACGTCGATAATTTTGTTGCTGTGTATACTAAAATTTTAAATTAAAAAGCGACTGCTTTCTTAACTTACACCTTTTTGCTAATTTACATTAAGAAACGACTGTAAAATTTTTCGCATAAAAGAGGAATTCTGAAGATTTAAGAAATTGCATCAGCTATCAAACTCAGTTTATTTTATTTTTTATTTTATCAAAACAGTTATCAAAAAACAGTTTTTTATTGTGAAAAAGCAGTGATAAAATTATTCCATCGTTAAAAAAGCACGGTAAATTTTTTAACTAATATTTTTATAGTGGTTTCAAACTTAAATTCAACACATTTTCACAAAATTCCAAAATTTAAAAAAACATTTAATCGAGAAGTGTATATTAAAATGCAGGGATAGAAAATAACGATTATTTCCAAAAATTAAATCGAAAAAAATCAACATGTTCCCATTGCCGGAGCACATTTTGGATAACTTCATTATGCTGCTTAATGCAACCTCTATCGAAATAAGATATGATTTTTATTTCTTTAGTTTTACCAATAAAAATTGAATTTAATTATTATTCACTGATTTCTATTTTTTTCATCAAAAATAAGAGTTATTTTTTGATTTTTATTTTTCTGTTCAGGAATAAGACTTATTTTTGAGTTTTATTTATATTGCTCAAGAATAAAAATTGTTCCTCAATTTTTATTTTTTTCGCTCAGAAACAAAAGTTATAACTCAATTTTTATTTTTATGCCCAGAAATAAGAATTATTTGTTGAGTTTTATTTTTTCGCTCAAAAATAAAAATCATGTGTCGAGTTTTACTTTTTTTCCTCAAACATAAAACTCAAAACACCACACAGCTTTGTTGTTGCTGGCGCATGCTCGCCTTGAGTGTGCCTTGTGTGCGTACGTAAAAAGTGTGTTTGGGGGGTTTCAACATATGGCACGATTACGATAACTCGGGCGCCGTAATTTTAAAGAGATTTTTTGTTAAAAACCACAAACAAATTAATTTGGTCGAACAAAAAATCGATAGCTTAACTAGTTATCGAGTTATCGATTTTTAAATTTTTTTCCCTTGGTAAAAGATATGTTCAATAAAATATATATATCTTTTCCAAAATATAGAAAATTAACATGTCATATGAAAGATAATTTAATAGTCTATTCGAATATTTTTTTGGAACTCTGCACAGACGTATACTAAGTTTTGTTAGTAAAATCACGAAAAATGGATATTTATACAAAACTACAAACTAGTACTTAATAAAAAATAAAAAATGCAGAAAACGTTTAAAATGTTTAGAAATCAATATATGTCTCTGCAGCGTAAAGGTAGTTATACATTGACTTGTTAAAATTTTTAACGTTTTCTGCATTTTTTTTACATTGAAGTAAACATACAATTTCTGGAAATGTACAGAAAATACTTAAATGCAATAAAAAAATGACACATGAGTTCTTATTTATATAGTTCTTTTAATTAATCGTATTGTTATAATATTCATTATTATTTGATTTTGACTATTTATATATTCTTAGCATATGCTTATCGAATTTTCTTCAAATGCAATTTAAAAATTATGGCTTCTTATGTTTAATGTAAATTAATCTTCAATGTAAAAAAATTTACAATGTAAAATGTTTACTTCAATGTAAAAAAAATGCAGAAAACGTTAAAAATTTTAACAAGTCAATGTACTACCTTTATGCTGCAGAGACATATATTGATTTCTAAACATTTTAAACGTTTTCTGCATTTTTTATTTTTTATTAAGTACTAGTTTGTAGTTTTGTATAAATATCCATTTTTCGTGATTTTACTAACAAAACTTAGTATACGTCTGTGCAGAGTTCCAAAAAAATATTCTATACGTCATTTTGTATTATGATAAATTACAGAAGCCACATAAATCAACAAGTTTCGTAGAGTTTCGGAGATTTTTCGAAATTTAACTCAACTTGCTTTTTCATGGGAGTTAACACCGGCTTAATTCGCCATGGAAACATAGTATTTTATTACTGCTTAATTTTTTGAATTGAATTGAATTATTTATTTTTTATGGTTTGTGGGATTTTTGTGGTATTTTTATAACTGTAGGATTTTTGGTGTGATTTTTATGGCTTTAGGGTTTTTGGTTGGAATTTTTTAGTAAAAATCTCCCACGTGGGAATTTTTTTGAATTGCTGTGGGAAAAAGATAATTTTTGTGGGAATAAGAACTGGCAACTTTCCATGTGATAATTCTTGAGCGCATGTGTAAGCTTCTGAGAATTATTAACTATTTGGCCTGCGCTTTATTACGACGAGGGGTTTAAAGGGGTTTTACCCTCCCGTAATCTAATGTCATACCAACTAAAACTGATTATAAAACAGTTTTCAGCTAACTTGAAGAAGGAGTATAGCTGGATTTAAGTAGAAAAACTAAATATAACATTAAATTAAAAAGTTCAATTTCAGTGGATTGAAATGGGAGAGAAGGACAAATGGATTTATCTATTTGTGTAAGAGTTATCGATTTGTTTCATACAATATTTGTGTTCATTGATCCCCTAAGGAAACTTTCTATTTGTTTTCTTGCTATATTGGTTAAGAAATCTTTTTAAAGATAATTAAATAAGCTTTTACTTATATTGGTTAAGAAGGACAAATGTATTTATCTATTTGTGTAAGAGTTATCGATTTGTTTAATACAATATTTGTGTTCATTGATCCCCTAAGGAAACTTTCTATTTGTTTTCTTGCTATATTTGTTAAGAAATCTTTTTTAAGATAATTAAATAAGCTTTTAAAAAAATGTTAAGTCAATAAAATCCATTGAGTATTCCACGTTTCATAGCTATTTGTATGTATATATTTGTATGTATGTATGCTAAAAACTACCGTTATTAGTATAATTTTTGAATTATTTAAGCTTGAAAATTTATCTTTGGTGTATACCATTTAAGAGTGATTTAATTTGTATGTTGTTTTTTTCAAGCATATTTATTTTTTATATTTTATTTTAAGGTAAAATTGAAGCTGTAACATTTATATGAATTAATATTTCTAGCCAGTGAAAAAATTTTAAACTTTTAGCTGATCACTTTTGGTCAACAGCTTTTATTTTATTAAATCAAATAGTTTATCCTTGCAACAAACATATTTAACTTACAGTTAATTTTAAAAACTAATATTGATTTTGAAATTTGATTGATTGATGAAAGATAAAACTTTAGTCTTTAAATATCTAATGTATTTTTTGCATATTAATAATGGACATTTTTGAGAAAAAAATGGTTTTGTCACAACTGAAAAGCAACCATAATATACAACTACTCATAAAATTCAATTTATTGCTAAAATTTTTTGATGTGTATTTTTTCGAATAGACTATTAAATTATCTTTCATATGACATGTTAATTTTCTATATTTTGGAAAAGATATAGATATTTTATTGAACATATCTTTTACCAAGGGAAAAAATTTAAAAATCGATAACTCGATAACTAGTTAAGCTATCGATTTTTTGTTCGACCAAATTAATTTGTTTGTGGTTTTTAACAAAAAATCTCTTTAAAATTACGGCGCCCGAGTTATCGTAATCGTGCCATATGTTGAAACCCCCCAAACACACTTTTTACGTACGCACACAAGGCACACTCAAGGCGAGCATGCGCCAGCAACAACAAAGCTGTGTGGTGTTTTGAGTTTTATGTTTGAGGAAAAAAAGTAAAACTCGACACATGATTTTTATTTTTGAGCGAAAAAATAAAACTCAACAAAAAATTCTTATTTCTGGGCATAAAAATAAAAATTGAGTTATAACTTTTATTTCTGAGCGAAAAAAATAAAAATTGAGGAACAATTTTTATTCTTGAGCAATATAAATAAAACTCAAAAATAAGTCTTATTCCTGAACAGAAAAATAAAAATCAAAAAATAACTCTTATTTTTGATGAAAAAAATAGAAATCGAAACATAATTCTTATTTTTGAGCAATACAATAAAAAATCGAAAAATAATAATTAATCTTTGAGTTTTTGGATATCTCTTATAAGAATTACGATCCCTGTTAAAATGTTTATATAAATTACTCTCGAGTAACACCGGGTATATCAGCTAGTCTATAATAAAAATATAGTTGGGATACCGTGTACAAAAACCGTGGTGCATAGTGTTATTAGCTCCAACAACAAACTTTATGTAACGTACTCATGTGGTTTCAGCATAAATACAACAAAATCACAAATAAACATAAAGATTTATCAATGAATAAACGTTATCACATTTGAAAGATATCAACAAATCAAAATGTTTGTAATCAATATCGAAGAAATTTTTTACATACATAAATAGAAATTTTTTACATACATTTACATACATTTTCAAATGCGAATGAGTAAGAGCATTCATTATATATTTTGTGTGTGTGTATGTGTGTGTGTGTATGCTTGTGTGTCAATATTAATGGGATTGACAGAGGAGATGGGCGCTTGTTGTGTTTTGTGTTAGCGCCAAGATTTTGTTTATTTACATTTTTATTTCTTGATGTTTCTTACCAACAACTCTCTTAAGTTGAAAGCTCTGGTCAAAGCTTTTGCAATACTTGTGCTGCTATTTAATCATAGAGGGCACTATGACAGCTCTCTCTGCATGGGTTGGCAGAGTAAAAAAATAGTAGCAAAAAATACGAACTTTAAAAACATTACTAAAATTAAGATTAGTTCAGATTTATTTATTTTTTTTAAACATTTAGAATGTGTCAAACTAATATGTATGCCATAACAAGACAGACACGCAATTTTTTCTCACTGAATATTCTCACAAAAATCAACTAAACGCTTGTTGACTAACGGCTCGTTAAGAATTGTGGATGGCAATTAAATATTCATTGCCGCTTTTTTCACATTCACATGACTTCAGCCATACAATAACAATAGCAATGCTTAGTATAATTGCATCAACAACAAAAACAAAAGTATTTGCGCACTAGGGATGGCAATCCTTGGATCCCGGACTTTTTCAAGTCTCGAAAAATCCAAGATTATTCGATGTGAATCACGGGATTAACTTCTTTCTTTTTTTTGCAAAACATGTGGAAGAGAAATTTTCTTGAATGGAATTTTTTAATATATTTGTTAAGGGAGGTTTTATGCATAAGCGGTTAAAATTAAGACATATTTTAGAAAATTTTTTTGAAAAAAGTATATTATGTACACATACATGTATATATATATATACATATATTAGGGATCAAAATAAGAAACTTTGCCCGAAGAACTATACCTCTAAAACGAATTCTAATGCCCCAACTTTTTCGTAGGGTCAAATTTTGAAAAATCCCTATTTGACCCATTTAGAGTGCCCCAATCGAGTCCGAATGTATGACCGACCCCCACTAACTTTGGAGGGCCGATCCACCCATGTCAGTGGCACACCCCCTGGAACCATCTCTGGGGGTTCCCCATACAAAAAAAGTTCCCCATACAAACAAATGTATGCACTCAGGGAATTATTGAATTTCCTACGCGGCTGCCATAAAAAAGATGAGGCTGTAGTAGCCATACTAGAGTTATTATATATAAAATGAAGTCACCTTAGCTGAAAGTTTATTGCAAGCACTTTATGAGAGCTCTCATAGCCCTAATTGAATCTGAAATAATCATAAAAAAAAAACAAAAATTATGTTGAGCGTCTTTTGAAAATAAGAGCTGTGGTTACAGTTGTGATACATTCAGTATTGTGGCTACTGCATCCAACTTTTAAATCTTGCGTGTAGAGAAACTCCAATAAGGCTATTGTAGCCTCAATACGGTTTTCACGCTTTTACTGAAGATACTAAAACCACAAAAGACAAATTTCTCCATTTTGTTTCTCCATTAGTTTTGGCTTTGCAGCGTGCTTGGTGGCAAATACAAAAAATTTTTTTTTAAAGTTAATCTGTATTTACTTTGATAATCACTTTACTTTGATAATAAATATTATGCCTATTGTATTGAAAAAGGCATGAACTATTTTACAATTCCATTGTCTGAACTATTTGTAAGCATGTTTCAGATGCATGCTAATGGTTTGTCGTTTATAATATTTCCATAAAAAAATTTTAAAAAAAATTGTTTGAAAAGTTCTATGAACAATTAAAATTTTATATTAATTTGATCAAAAAAGAAATATTTCTTCAAATGATTTGAAATAAAAATTTAAAAAATATTTAAAAATAACACTTTTATTAAGCAAACGGCATTAAGAAATTGGTGATAACCTTAAAAGCGCAGAGGTAAGTAGCCTCATTAAAGGATTTATGGCTATCAAAACCGAATTCCTCTCACCATTGCTAAAGGAGCTGTTATGACCCCTCCACAATTTGGCTGTCAAAACCGAATTTCTCTCACCATTGTAAAAGGCGCTGTTATGACCCCTCCACAATTCGGCTGTCAAAATCAAATTCCTCTTACCATCGCAGACGGCACTGTTATGACCCCTCCACAATTCGGCTGTCAAAACCGAATTCCTCTTACCATCGCAAAAGGCGCTGTTATGACCCCTCCACAATTCGGCTGTCAAAACCGAATTCCTCTCACCATCGCAAAAGGCGCTGTTATGACCCCTCCACAATTCGGCTGTTAAAACCGAATTCCTCTCACCATCGCAAAAGGCGCTGTTATGACCCCTCCACAATTCGGCTATCAAAACCGAATTCCTCTCGCCATTAAAAGTTCTTACAACTTTCTGTGAGGTTGTCAAAACCGGCAGAGCATCTCTTAAACAGGAATCTAACAGCCCTTATGGAAGTTGTCAGAGCCTCGCATATTAAATTTTATGAGAACCGTAACATTACGGCTAGAAGAAGCGAAGTTTTGATAGCATCGCCAGTTCTGTGAGTGTGGGGAACACCAGAGGGTTTCAAGGGATGTGTCACTGACATGGGTGGATTGGCCCTCCAAAGTTAGTAGGGGTCGGTCATACATTTGGTCTCGATTGGGACACTCTAAATGAGTCAAAGAGGGATTTTTCAAAATTTGACCCTACGGAAAAGTTGGGGTATTAGAATTCGTTCCTCGGGCAAAGTTTCCTATTTTGATCCCTAGAATACGATGCTCATTGAGCAATGGGCGATTTTTTAATCGACCCGCCCTAATATACATATATATATTTACATATGTATATAAAAAAATGCATTTGTATTTCAATTTTACATCATAATAAAAAGTAAAAAATGTTTTATTTCTTTTAACATACATTTTTTTATATATAAAGATGGCGCTAAAGTTGGCTTGCTTAAAAAAAGGTGAAAATCGGGACACATCATAGCACGGCTTCAGATTGTTTGCAAAGAAAAAACAAAAATGCATTTACCAAAGTCACTTATTTTGGTAAAATATATGCAGATTTACATTACAAACAGATTGCAAAAGAAAATCGGTCGATTGGTTTATTTGCATTATAGTGGCCCATTTTGAAAAAGTATGTTTCGAAAAAAATGCGTATAAAGTTACTCTGGTTAGTGAAAGTACCAGAAGCCGGGGTTGAAACAAAAATGAAACAAAATAAAAAATAATTATTTTAAAACATAACAATTTAAAATATAATTTAATTATTTTTTAAAAAAAAAGAGTTGTCTTGTCTGGCTTTAATAATAAAAATCAACAACCCAATTATATATATAAAATAATTCCTTGTTTAATATTTTGAAGACCAAAGGTTAGTCAAAACAACTCTTGTTAACTAAAAAGGTCGCTTAAAGTTTCAACACAAAAAATAAAGAATTTAAAATAGAATCTTATTATTTTGTTAAAAAAATATACATTGTTCCGTGGAAAAAAAATAAGAAATAACTCTCATAAAAAATAGAAAAAATTGAACTTGTTTTTCGAATTGCTCTCTATCTTCAAAAACAGCAAAACGTGTTGTGAATTTGCACAGAATTTTTTAAAATGAAACAGAATTTTCAAATGAAATTTATTTCGGAAAAAAATAAAATTTAAAACCAAAATATGTTGTTTCAAATAATATCAAAATTGTTTCAGATTCATGAAAGCTTTTTATTCTGTTCCTGAACATTTTGACCAAAAAAGAACGATTTTAGTCTCTTTGGTTTTACTTTAAATAATTTGATATCTTTTAAATTTGTTAAATGAATTTTCTTCAGTATTAATTCGTTAATTTCTCTTTTTAAAAGGTATACACCAGCTAAAAAATAAGCTCAAAAAAATTTACAAATTAGCATACGATTTGAACAACTTTAAAAATTCAAAAATATTTTTAATATTTGTTTTTTCATAAGAGTAGGAAAAATTATATGGACTAGATTGTAATTTCTTGCTGGACATGTTGCCTTATATTTTTTAAGGAAAAAAAGCTGTTTTATCAAATAAACCTGAAGGTAATTTAGTAATTGTAGAAACATATGTATAAATAAAAAGGAATGTAAATATTTTAAGTAGATTTCTAAGTTTATTTCCAAAAATGTTTTATTTAATTAAAACTTCAAGTGATACTCAGTATCATTTCATTGCCAAAAGTTTTCACTTCATGTAAGTATTATAACGTTCTTAAAAACTATTGTCACTTTAGTTTTGTGTTTTTTCATAATTACAGTATATTTAAGACATCATATATAATGCCAAATTCTTGCATTGTATTTCTACTAAATTAAAGAAACCTAAATTCGGGATTTTATTGTGAAAAACCCAAAAATTGTAGTCCCTAGTGTAAGATGTACTCTCTAAGTAAGAGAGTAGGTACAGTATATTTTTTACTCTCTTTAGAATGTATTACTAATTGCACTAACCTGACGTTACATCATTTTTCTTAAAAGCACTTAATTTACGACCGTCAAATGTGTCCGACATGTCTCACAGGCATTGACAATTTCTACAACAACAAAAACCTCTACGTGTTTATTCGGTTTAATGCTGCAATTAGAATTTTCCGCCCATAAAACAAACATTCACATTGTGTAATCGTGCAAATGATTTTGTTTGAAATTTGTTTATAACTATTTGTCAAAACTTGACTTAATTTATTTTTAACTAAAATTCCAAAAATTTAAATTATCAATCGTGGAGTACAAAATAAAAATGTTCAAATCCAAACTAGAACCTACAAGTTTTAAATTGTCTTTGTAATAAGTCGGTTGTTTTAACATGGAATTCGGTATCATGGTATTTTTCAGGTATCTGGTAATAAGAAATCTACTAAGCAGACATTTTAAGCAAAAGTAGTGTGCAAATTTAGTCTGTTCTCAAATATGGTATAATAGCGAATTCAATGAATTTTTGGTTATTTTTTTACAAAATAAAAGTTAGCAAAAATCATTTCGTAGTCTTAACCCAGCAAATGTTTTTTAAGAACATAAAAACAATCATTTAATTTCTTTATTATTTATAGTTATTTACTGTCTAAGTAAAATTAAATGTAAAAAATTTATAAATATCTATAAAAAAATGTTTGCAAAAAAAATCTCAAAAAGTTTTTTCAATAAAATTTCCACCCCAAATAAAATCATAAAGAGTCCTTAGGTATATGTTAGAAAGTAAAAAATTAAAAATGCATCCCGTTGCATAGTGGGCCCAAATGGACGTTTGCGTCTCATAAGTGATTTTTTCAAAATTACTCTAGCAGCCTGTATAATTATGAAAATAATCTCAGAAAAGGTAAAAAAAACATGACACGATTCAGTTATATGGCTTGCTAAATAAAGTGTTCTCAAGACACAGCCCAATATAAGCAGCGAAATGAGGGACTTTTTAATAGAATTTTTTTCAATGCTTTTTAAATTGATCATACAAGTATTATATACCTTTAGAAAGCTTAAAGTTTAGGCTTTTTGAAATGATAAAAAAGAAAACAAAAAATTGTTTTATTAAATAAATCTAATATATTTTATCAAGCTGTTTTTTTTTACTTTTTTTTCATTTTTGATTAAGGTTTGAATAGTTGCGCTTTCTTGCGCTGTTTTCTTTCATTATGCATTTGGTTCCTTAGTATATTGGTAACTAGACAAAAAAAAATAAGTTGCTGCAATTGTGCCCTTTTTGAGAAATTGAAATTTTCATAACGTAAGTGCCTGGCAAAAAAAAAATTCCATAAATTTTATATTTTTTTTTCTTCTATTAAACTCTGTTGATGCAGTCGCAATTGACAGTCCCGTTAAAATCTGTATGTTTCTCAAAAACATGTTTGTCTAGAAGATACCATTGTCGTAGGAACGCAAAAGGAGACCTTGCTGCCCTTTCTAACTCATCACATAATATGAACTTGTGTTTTTGGGGTTTTTATGGTAACTTTGCACAACTCAACCATTTCTTTAATTTTTTCATGGATCCGATGCCTTTGTCCTGCTGGTTTATATCAGAATTCTTCAACAAATACAATTTTTGTGTTAATGTGTTGTTTTCCCGTGATAATGGTTATATATGTGGAGTATGGAGTCTGCCCCATAATCTCAGGCATGTGGTACCTCACTTTTACCACATACAACAACACACTTTACACAAACTACTTTAATTCTAATTTAAATTTTAGATTTAAGAATTTATTTTTAAGATTTCAACAATTATAAAAATTTCTATTAGTTTGTAAAAATAATCTTATAAGGCTTGTAATAATAAAAATAATAAATTTTGAAGGAAAGGAGTTTGAGTGATTTATTGAATATCATAGAAAATCCATTTTAAATTTGGCGTCATTATTGCAAGAGACAAAAAAGTTACACAATTTTGAAACGCAAAATCGTATTTTTTTAACTTGAAAAAAATTACTACAAAAAACTAAAATGGATTTTGGAAAAAAGTTGTTCAAGTGATTTATTGAATACCATAGAAAATACATTCCAAATTGGGCTTAAATATTTCAAGAAACAAAAAATTTACAGATTTTTTAAAGCCAAAATCGTATTTTTTTCAATTTAAAACAAAATTTCGGTACTAAGAACTGAAATGAATTTTAAAAAAAGTAATTTAAATGATTAATTGAATGTCATAAAAATTATATTTTAAATTTGGCTTAGTTATTGTAAGAGAAACGAAAGTTAGAGCATTTTGAAACGCACAAGTCAAGCCATAATCGTATATTTCTTAACTTTAAATAAAACTTTAGAACTAAAAAACAAGATGGATTTTAAAATAATAGTTTAAACGATTTATTGAATATCATAGGTAATATATTATAAGTTTGGCTTTATTGTACCAAGAGACAAACAAGTTACAGATTTTTGAGACGCAAAAGTCCATTTAGGGGCACAGTGCGTTGCAGGCGAAATAATTTTTGTATATGAAATTTGTTTTTTATTCGTTTTACCGCTTACAAAAGCGCTTAAATAAAATTGCGATGAAAAACAAGCAAAACTTATTGCTTATTTTGTTATTGCTAATTTTATGTACACAGTAAAAAATTTGAGGGTAAATTTTATCTTTTTTATAACATTTGTTGGGTATAAACTTTTTTATTCCAAATAATTTATAAATTTTATGCCACTCAATATTATAAAAATAATAAAACAAATATAATTGAAAAATTTTATATGGATATCATGTGTAAACCAAAATGTATTCTGGTTCGAAAGAAAAAAATTCACCGAAATCGGGAAATTTAAAAATATAGCGGTTTCGAATGGTCTGACGAGAAAAATGATCTGGCAAAATTTATAAGATTTGATGGATAACTTTTGGATTTAGATTTATATGTATACAAAATAGTATAAAATTTAAGCTCATATTTTTTACTGTGTAGGAGAATGATGGATAACAACAATTTAAAAGCATTTTTTAACCAGAGCCTGAAAATAACTCTTAGAAATTTAATTTTTTTTACTTAAGTCCGAATGTTAATTTTTTATTTTATTGAAAAAGTTAAAAATTACTTTAAACTTTTATTATTAAAAATATAAGTTAAGAGTTGACTTCCACTTTTAAAAACAAAAGTTTTCTCCCAATTTTAACTTTTAAACTTAAAAGTAAAATATAAGTCTCCAAAAAATGTTTTATAAGTCTTTAAAGACTGTTATTTTAACAAGTTATTTTTAATAGTCTTTTGAGACTTTTTTTATAAAAGTCTTTAAAAAAACATTTATAAAATAAAAGTCTCGAAAGATTCTTAAAATTAACTTTTTTAAATAAAAGTCTTCAAAGAATTTAAACATTCTTTTTATAATTTAAAAGTCTTCAAAGACTCTTAAGACTGATTTGGTTTTATAAAAGTTAAAATAAGAGTTATTAAATGAGAGTTAAAAATAGAAGTTATGAATAATTTTTATATAATAGCTATTATTGTACTTTCGACTATCAATAATAACTTTTTTGTAATAAAAGTTTGTTAAGACTCTTATTTCAGAGACTTTTTGTAAAAAAGTCATTAAGGTCTTAACCTCTGATTTTAACACATTCCAGAGTTAATGTATTAAACAAAATTAAGCACAAATATTATTTTTTATATTTAAAAGACTGTCTTTAGCGTATTTTGTACACCAAAAAGTAGTCCTAATATGCAATTACTTCTTCATAACTTCATTGTTTTCGTTTTTTAGTCCAGTTATATAAATAAATTTCTTTGCTTACAAAATACAAATCCGTAAGTGTGAAATTTTTTGGTATATAAAATGAGGTACTCAGAAGCAAAGTGGTCCAACCCACAATATTTTTTTTTTCGAGATTATGCTAGCTGACACCTTTACTCACTTTGTATTTTGGGATAAAGATGTGTTCCTTAAGATTTTGCCTTAATTGAAACTGTTATAACAAAGAGTTTCACTTAACCTTTTTAAAAAAAAATACATTATGGAAATGGAAAAGTGGTCCAACTGAAATACTGAAAATTGTATATGGGTTGGACCACTTTATATTGAAAATGCTAATGAAAGCTAAACTTCGGTTTAAACGAAAAGTGAAAAAAAAGCCATCCAAACAATTTCGTTCCTGATGATTGGGTGGAGGTGATAAGATAAGCAAGAGGTAAGCAACTCATTTGCAGTTATAAAAATTAAAGCTTAAAATTTCTACGAGACAATGTAAACGCCAAAAAAGAAATCGAAAAACTACGCTGAAAACTTGAATGGTTTAAAATACAGTGGATAAGAATTACTAATGACAAGCCATTTGTATTGAGTTGCAGGTTTTCCAAAGAAGCAAAAATAAAATTAACATGCCAAAAGTAACGGTTGCTTAAACTTTTCCCAAATGGTCGAGCAATTGACAAAAAATTGCTGCCATTTTACTGCTAGTGTTTTATAAATTATATGAGGCATTGAAAGCATTTGGAGAACCTGAGGACTTTGGCATATTTGTCGATGACATATTTAGGGTATTCACAAGGTGTGCTATCATGTCATAGTTGCCTTCCATGTTACACTAGTTTAAACATTTTATTGTTGCCTTCCATATAAAAAAGTACTAATATATTACAACTCTGAAAGCTATGTTTATTGAAGTGTCGTAATCAAACAGCTGCTTTTTATTTGCATTTATTTATCTTGTAAATTTTGGTTGTAAAATTTTAGGACAATATGACATGATAGCACACTTTGTGAATACCCTAATTGCAAGGCACATTGTAAATGTCTACTTTTGTGGTCTAATTCCAAGAATAATATATAATAGATTCCGCCATGCACATGTCCGCCATCATTGTGAGCACACGTCAATGTGAGTGAGAAAGAAGATAGTAGGTTTGTTCCCGTACTCGATTCAAGTAACTTGAAGTTGCTTCAAAGCGTTATCTTACAAATTGTTTAAGCTCGAGAGAGAAGAATAACATGCAAAATGTAAATCTCTATTCTATTACAATTACTGGAACAAACCTAGTGCCAAACTGACTTTAAAAAGACGTAGAAAAACTTTACTTTTAGGGGGACTCGATTTCAAAATCTCACCATTTTCTTATGCAATCTTGGGCTTTTTAAATGAAATTAACATATATAAAAAATATCAAGATACAGTGGCTTACAACGAAAGTCGGGCAGGCATTTCTTGATACTTTCGCATTGATTTCAGAAATGAAAATGTATGAAGAATATTGCAATATATATTTTTTTCAAAACGTTATTTTTTGTGAACAAAATTAAACAGAAACATTATTAAAAAATTAGAACATAACGGTGAAAAAAAAATTTAAATCGAAACAAACCTATAAAAACAAGCTCACATTGAAAGTCGGGCAAGTAAGGAAAAAAGCAAATTGTGGTCCTTAAACCGTTATTCCTGCTTACAACTTGTTGGAATAACTTCATTCAAACGCAAAACTTAAAAAAATATACATTTCTCAAAAAGTGAATCAATCAACACTGGCAGAAAGACAGATCGTGATAGATTATTATTTGAAAGGAAAATCCGAGCGACAAATTTCACAAATCGTTTTAAAAAGTAAGTCAACAGTGCACGATATAATCAAGCTTTATCTACAAGATAAGAGAATATGCAATAAAGAACGTACAGTAGCTAAAAATAAACTTAGCTCCAAAGATGAAAGGTATTTTTTAAGAGAAATAATAAGAGACCCATTTTTATTTGTACTAAAACTGGAGGCCATGTTAAAACTCAATTTGAAAAAGAGTGTACACTCAGAAACGATTTGAAGAGTTTGGAGAAAAAAATGTTTAAATTCAGGAGTAGCACGAAAAAAGCACTGTATTAGAAAGAAAAATGTAATAGAACGCCCCAATTTCGTGCATGAAGCAGATGGCCAAAGACTTTCTATTCTGGAGCAAGGTTAATAAAACAGAAAACATTAAGATTTTTAGCACTTTCAAACAGTAAACTTTTAGTAAAGGTTTTGTTTACCGATGAGATATTTTTCAATTTATATAGTTCAGATGGAAAGCGAAAACCGAAGGAAGAATTTTACAATAAAAAATCTAAACATACGATTAAGCATGGTAGAGGACCAGTCATGGTTTGGGGCTGCGTCTGATGTTGGAAGGAATAATTTTATTGAAGTTATTATGGATAAAAATATGTTCCTTCACATTCTCATGGCGCAAGTAAAAGAAAGTGCGGTTAAATAAGGAATTGCAGACAATTTTTAGTTTTACCAAGACAATGACCTGAAAGATACGACGCTCTTGGTAAGGAATTGTGTACTTAACATTTGTCCAAGTGTCATAAAAACAACCTCACAAGGCCCAGATTAAAATGTTATAGAACATCTATGAGATGAACTTGAACCCTGAGTGCAGTATCAGAGATGGGCAACTAAAGATCCAATCCTAAAATAAAAAGTATCCTAAGTGAAAGTGGAGTCAGATTGGAACTGAAGTTTTTAACTATTTGGTTGCACCCATTTCAAAAAGGCTGCAGGCAGTCATATAAGAAAAATGATTGGCAACAAAATATTAAATTCTTAGTTTTAACATTGAATTCCTTATCTGCCCGACTTTCAATGTGAGCTCGTTTTTAAAGCTTTGGTTTGATTTAATTTTGTTTTACCGTTATGTTCTAATTTTTTCACTATGTTTCTGTTTCATTTTGCTCACCAATAAAGAACGTTTTGAAAAAAATATTTACGCCAAGTTTCTTCTTACATTTTCATTTCTGAAACCAATGCGAAAGTGCTAAGAAATGCCTGCCCGATTTTCGTTGTGAGCCACTGAACTCTCACATGTGATGTAGGCAGCGCATTAGATTTACATTTCTGTGCACTTGTGGCGAAGTCTTATATATATTATTTATTCTGATTCTATATTAATTTTTTATCTCCACAATCTCTAACACAATAAACATTTTATTTTACCTATTTTAATACGTATCTTTACGATTTTTTTAAATAAATATATTTAAATCGAAAAAATTATTGTTTTGAGGTTCATTTGTTCTGTTATAATTTCTAAGAAATAAAGATATGAAAATAATAAATTGGTCCAACCCACATCATTTTTTTTTAAACAACAACAAATAAGGGATTTTGAATTCCATCTAAAAGAAAATTGTAACTTATGTAGAAATATACCATCTTCTCCCATTTTAAGCCTGGATGTGTTCTCTTAGAGCGATGTAAAATTCATTAATATTTTCACATAAATTCTTCTCAACAGTCAGAACTTCAACATAGTCGGACAGCGGATCCTCGACGCTGTCATCCGTAATTGGGGTTTTCGGAATAGCATCTCTATTGGCGGGATTGTTGTCAGCGTCGCCATTTAGAAGCTTAGAGAAGTGTTCCCTCCATAACGTCAGTGTACTCTGGACATCTGTCACTAGATTCCCGATTTCATCCTTGCAGGAAGAGGCCCCTGTTTTAAAATCATCGGAAAGGCGTCTTGTTTTTACGAAAAATTTTCGAGCCTCATTTCTGCCTCTCTTTTCGCACTTTTCTGCCTCTCTTTTGTTCCGCCTGAAAATATGTCTCTCTTCCCTCCTCTTCTCATTGTATCGCTCCTTAGCAGAGCGCGTTACAACCGACTGCAGGGTGGCTTTGTAGGCGGCGTCTTTCTCTGCAGTGGCATCGCGACACTCCTGGTCGTACCAACTCCAGCAGCCGCACGCTTGGAGTTGGAAATGAGTGTCTACTGTGCGCACATATCATCGATTGGAGGATTGCTTTGAAGCAGGAGTGAGAGTCGAGTGGCGAAAGCTTCTGCTGTCTGTTTCGATTTCAGCTTGTCGAAGTCTAGCTCTCTGTGTAGGGCTGCGTGCATTTTTGCTGCGCACAGACGTGTACGGATCTTGGCTGCGACAAGATAGTGATCCGAGTCACGTTTGCACCACGGATCGTGCGTACATCCATCCAATACACTGGAAGAGTGCCTTCCGTCGATCAAAACGCGATTAATTTCATTTTTGGTTTTTTGATCAGAGGACTTCCAGGTGGCTTTATGAATATTGAGATGCTTGAATCTAGTGCTACGACCATGTTTAGTGCTGTGGCGAAGTCAATCAGCCTCATTCCGTTATCGGAGGTGTTGTCGTGGAGGCTGAAATTTCCGACAGTTGGACCAAATATATTTTCCTTACTTCCTGAAGTGGACTCGATAGTCTTGACTACTTGACCACGCTTGACTATCTCTCAGGGGTCCCAGGTTCGAATCCTGGCTGAGCCATGGTCCTACGCTATAACCTTTCTATCCATATTCCTAATCAAACGAACTTTAAACACATCAATTTACGACGAAAAGTTGTAGTTGGTGGTGGTAGGAAAAGTTTGTGGAGAGGAACGCTCAGTAACTTGATTTGACTGAGCATAACACTTTCTTCATATTTTATATCACATGTTTCTGCAGCTTCTGCCACATTAAAAACATCCTACACACAAGTTTCACTTGATCACTCCCTTCTTCCATTCTGTGGTATCACAACGGACCAAAAATATGGTCTAAGTGGGCTGGTCTAAAGAACTGCCGCCACCTTGACCTAACCTAACCTTCCTTCGTGACGGGGGCAGCGCTCGTAGAAAATTTCCTTGGTGTTATCGTCCTTGTTTTCTGTCGGAGCGTGCGCACATATTAGGCTTATATTAAAAAATTTTACGTTGATGCGGATTATGGCAAGTCATTCGTTTACAGGTGTGAATCGCAGGACGTGGGGCCGTAGTCTGTTATTCTCCGCGTGGCCGCTGTAGTAGATATCACAGGGTGCATGCCGAATGCAACTCTGTCCCTTCCATCGCATTTCTTGGATAGCAGTTATATCAGCTTTGTATCTTTCCAAGACATCAGTCAGTTGGATAGAGGCACCTTCCCAATTTAGGGTTCGGACATTCCAGGTGCATATCCAGTTTTTGTTTGCGGTAGTCGTCATCAGATTTGGGGATCAGTTTTCTTCCAGAGGAACTTCGGGTATTGTGGTATAGGAGAATAATGTGGTTTAGGCTAATATCTCCGGTTCTGCGAAACTTATGTTAACGCAATCCTGTTTACATATGTGTAAACTCATACAAAATAGAATAGAGTTCAAGCAAATCAACAAAACCAAACACGTTGTCGATCAGTTCAAAGAAACATGTGATTCCAAGTGGTCGACTTTTTTTACTCCAAAGTAAGTGAAGCTTTTTTAAGAAAAAAAACGAGTTATATATTATTGTGTACTTATTACATTTAAGGTAAGTATTAATGTTTGATTTGTTAATGATACATTTTGTAATTTCTCAAAAGTATTCAATTTAAGAGTTTTTATACCCAATCGTATCAAATTGGCTTTTGTGGTATACATCTTGGCGGCTAATGTGGTATTATACCACATTACCCTCCTTAAATGTAGAAAGTGTATTCTATGATCTATTTACGAACAATTTTAATCTTAGATGCCGAAAAAAGGAGAAGTTCGAAAATGGTGCAAAAACAATATGAGAGCAGCAATTGAGGCTGTCCGTAAAGGCGAGTCAGGAATTTTGTCTGCGTCCAAAATCTTCGAAGTTCCGCACACGACCCTTCAGCGTATGGCTCGTAGTTGAAAAACTATTCATGAATTACTCTCAACTAGCTTAGGACGAAAACCGGTATTTAGCGAGATATTGGAACAGGAACTCGTAAAATATTTGCAGTAAATGGAATCGCGTTATTGGGGCCTCACACGAGAAGATGTCCGATCACTCGCCTTTCAGCTTGCTAAGCGCAACAGTATTCCAAACCAATTTTCTGTTTTGAAAAAGTGTGCTGGAAAGGATTGGCTTTACGGTTTTCTAAAACGTCACAAGAACAAATTGAGCATCCTTTCACCCTCAGGAACATCTTTTGACAGGGCTAAAGGGTTTACCAAAGAAAACGTTAATGGTTTCCTCAACTTGCTTGAGGAAGAGTTTGAGGAGCATAACTTTCCACCTACGCGCATTTATAATGTAGACGAAACTGGGTTAACTGTAGTACAAAACAGGCTACAAAAATTCATTGCAAAGAAAGGTAAATGCCAAATTGGAGCTATGACTTCAGCTGAACGAGGTTCACTAATTACAGTAATAAGCTTCATGAGCGCTGGAGGAAGTTTTGTTCCGCCATATTTTGTATTTCCGAGAAAAAATTTTAATGCTCAACTAATGAAGGACGCACCACTGGGTTCGGGAGCTTCCTGCCACATATCGGGTTGGGTACAAGTTGACATATTCACGAAATGGTTCATACTTTTTCTTAGTCATACGAAACCCTCTAAAGAAGAGCCTATACTGTTGATACTGGATGGTCATTACAGTCACACGCGCAACATTGAACTTCTCAATTTAGCTCGTCAAAACGGCGTTATTATAATGTCATTACCTCCACATTCAACCCATAAAATGCAACCGCTTGACAGAGCTTTCATGAGCCCTCTTAAAACTTATTATAGCGACGAAATTAAACGTTTCACCAGAGAAAATGGTCGAAAAGTTACCCAATTCGATCTGATTGGCCTTTTTTCCAAAGCATACTTGAAAGTTCAGTCCGGAAAAATTGCAGTAAATGGTTTTAAGTGCACTGGAATATACCCTTTCAATCGAAATGTATTTACTGAATCCGATTTTATCGCTAGTGAGATTTTAAATGACCACATAACAGCTGATAATCAAGAATTGCCCTCATCTACAGAGAGTATACAGCTTCCATCAGAATCATCACTTTTGACATTAGAATCTCCATCGACTGAGCCTGTGGCTTCGACAAGTACAGGAATAGTTTCACCGTGGACGATTTCACCTCTACCAAAACTTTGCAAAACTGTTGCAAAATCAAGGGCCACTGTGCTAACTAAATCACCATATAAAAACCAATTAGAAGAAAGTATTGCCCAGAAGCAAAAACGAACTAATGCTAAAACTCTAAAAATGTTATTAAAGAAAGATAAAACTTCAAAAAAAAGTACAAAAAAGAGTTCGTGGAATTAAAATCGAGGATTCAGCAAGCGATTCTTCCAGTGTTTCCGATGTTAGCGTTATTCCCGACTCAGAAGAAGAATCTTTCGTAGAAACTCCGCCGGAAGAATCGACTTGCACTTATTGTGAAAAGTCCTGGAAGGATGAAAAAGAAAAATTACTATGGACACAGTGTTTGCAATGCGACATGGTTTGGTCCCACGATAAATGTATACCTGGAAAAAGCGCAATCTTTATTTGTGAATCGTGTGCCAACTACAAATACAAATTTATCATTTATTTTAAAATTATTTATTCATTTTGACCTCAAAATATGAGATGCCAAGAAGGCTTTTTTTAGTTACGTTTTTATTAATTTAGGGATAATATATCATAAAGATATATGTTTATTTTTGTGTATTTTTGTTTAAGACATATTTTAATGCTTACTTTCAACTCTCAAATAAATATGAAATGTTTTTTTCTTAAAATTTTTTCAAATACTTTCTACTCAAAGACAATTTAATTAGGCTTCGGGTAAAATGGAACGGTATACCACAATGCACCTATGTTGTGTACCACAATACCCTAAAATTTTTTAGGAAGGAGGCTTTTGGGTTTTCTTAAACTTTCCCATATAACCTTTTTATAGGTTATTATAAGATTCTTATTTTATTATATTTTGTTCCCAATAGTTCAAGCATCAAAAGAAATTACGTTTGACTGTGAACCAAATTCTATTTTTTTCACAATTCGCATAATAAAAATACCTATACCACAATACCCGAAGTTCCTCTATACTTATTTGTTTTCAATGAAATGGGTTTTTACGGTTGGGCCTCAAACCCGACGCACAGCCTGTTTTAAGCCTAAAGGCCCGCCGCTCAGATAAGCCGCCAAACTGACGGTTGTCAGTTTTGACGTTTCCCAGAAAACACCACGTGAGGTTTGAGTGGACTTGAGGCGATTTCACAAGGATTGTGCTGGCCTCGCTAGGTTGAGAAATTCACACATGTTACCTTGCAAGGGTTCGCCTCCGGCTTCAACAACGTTACACTTCAAAATACTAAAACTAAATTGATTTTAATTAAATTGTTAGCTTAAGATCAAGTAGGTTTTTAAGATGGCAACAACAACAACAACAACTCTGTATAGAGTCAATCACTCTACATGACTCAAAATTGATTTTGTTTGAATTGAAAAATGCTCTGTATGCTTGCGAAGATTATAAATTATTCTGGACAACTTTATTTGGGAAACTTTTTAAGAAAAACCTAAAGACCAAAAGCCATGTTTTTGCCAGCCGAAGAAGCCAAGAAAAGAGACTCACTAAAAGTGAATTTTTTGTTTAAGTTTTAATTTTTTTTTTTTTTTTTTGTTCATAAACGCTCAATTTTATGATCAGTGATGAAATTAACAACCAATTTAATAATAATAATAGGTGGTTTTTAACGTTATTTATGAGACTTAAGAGAATCAAATTTAATCCTCCACAAAACATGAAATTTTTTATGAGTTCTTTAGTAGTCGGTTGGTTTTTTATTACTTGGATCTCTTTTACAACCGTGCATTTTGATTCAGCTGTCGTTATGGTGTCACATTTATCCGAAAAAAGTGATAAATGTTTATGAAACTCACCGCAAATTTCAGTAATTTCTCTAATCATATTTAATAACTTAAAATTTTTCAAGATTCAAAAACAGCTTGAAGAACTGGTAAGGGAAAAATATGGAAGGAAAAATCAAAAACAATTAAAAAAGAACAAGCAACTCTCAGTATATGTATGTGACGCAGTATAAGTATTTGAAGGAATATCTGTTTGTCTTACAGTTCAATTGTCACGGTGAAGATACATCATTAGATGACAGAAGTTTTGTCAAATATTTTTAAATAAGTTTTTCGTTTTATGTTGATAATTTATGATTATTAATTATTGAAAAAATGCTGCTATTAAATTTATGCTTGGCTAAAAACTATTTTGTTTTTCTTGAATGTTGATGAATAATTTTACTTTCGGTTTCTCTATAAATAGTTTTCAACGTGAAATGAAAAACAATGTTATGCAGGATTATCTTTGAATATTTATCACTTGTCGAAATGGAAAATTTATTTAAATAATCAAAATTTTCAACAAGTTCTATTAATGGTGGAGAAAAGAGAAGTAGGGCTTTCACTAGGCGGTAAATCTTTAAATCTTTGTTCTATTTCAAACATATTGGAATCTCACTAAAAGATTTGTCGCTAGAAATAGTTTCAATTTTAATACATTTTTCCTTTATGACTGCATGCCTTCGTGTACCACATGGCTTTCTTAGTGCATAGCTATAAATAAAATTAAAATTTATTTTCTGAATTATATTGTTTTTCAATGGGCGCTTCATCTTCTATCATTGCTTAAATGCATGAAATAGTATTTTAGCTTAATATATATTTGCTCACTAAAACGTACCGTTCGACGCAGCTATACAGCCAGACAGACAAACCGACTCTCAGACGCATAGAATTTAAGACCCATGCACGCACAATTAAGTACTTGACGCTTAGCGGTCCAATTACTGGTTGCTTTCATTCAATTAAATTAAAAATGTAAACATTTTTCTCAATGAGATTTTAAGAAATTTTTGGCAAAAATTACCATTTAATTTTATTATGAAATATTCATAAATTTGCTACACTTTTAATTGAAATACATTAAGATCATACAGCGTAGTATTTTCTGGAGCAAAAAATAAAAACGATATAAAACATAACTTTTCACATTGGAATTTTAAGATGTTTTAAGAAAATAGTTCCTTACTTTGTAAAGCACTAGCTAGAGTTTTAAACGTCACAAATTAAATATTCTATTTATTAAAAACACTTACAATTTAATTAAAGAAGTTATTTGTGAACTCTTCTTACCTGAAATAAAAGAAAAAATACCGTTAGAAAAATATGAATAACGTTTAAATAACAAATTTATATTTATCATTAATCAATAAGATGTAATATTATGCAAGAGTAAAAGACAAAACAATAAGTTTTATTAAATTGACCTTTGTTAACTTAGGATTTATTTTCAAGAATAATTTAATATACAGTAGCGGTCACAGAAATCTGAATGATTAATAAATTTTACTCTGAAAACAAGTTCATATATAAACTACGTATGTACATAAATTGTTGCATCATTAAATGTTGATTTTTTTAAAGAAGTGGCTGTGATAACGAAGCGAAAGTGAATGATGAGTGATGAGTGAATGCGCCAAGTTGGCAATTTTGGCACTACTCACAGTGCGTTCCTACCATACAAAACTGAAACAAAAAGAAATTTTGTATGCTTAGTTGGTTTAAGCTACCTAAAAAAATTTCAAAAGTCATTGGAATCGGTCAGAGGAATCTTCCTTGGACCTCTCTATAAGCTTTTTAAATATTTTTTTATGGGAGTTTACAGTTGCCCCATAAATATTCCCACTTGTATTTATTACTCCGCTTTCAGGCACATTTTATGTTATATAAAATAGAAAAATAAATTTGGCAACATTTTTTTTCATTTACAAAATGTCTAATAAAAATTAAGTAAAAAATAAATGAATTGGTAGGTTCATCAACCAGGTTTACTTAGATTGAGGCGGCAGCCGCTGCGCGTGTGTAAATCATACCGCACGTACCACGGCTCACCAATAGACCAACAAGGTCCATTGTGATGCCACTGCACACTAGGCCTTCAGTCCGAGTGGAACTACATTGAGCTTTTAGTGAAGCTTATTGGACGTTTCACGCTTGTTCTTGACAGATCGTCAAGCACAGAAAACAAGAACGACTCCAGATATTGGTGCCTTTTTCTAGCGAGCGCGGGACAGGAACATAGAAAGTGGAAAATGGTTCCTTTCTCCTTTTTGGCCCTGCAGCAGAAGTAATTTTCGATGACTACCAGTCTGGAGGCATGTCTGCCTATTAAGCAGTGATCTGTGGTAACGGAAACTAGTGTTGCTTCCTCTTTTCTTCCCAGAGAGAATTACTCTCGCTCACTTTAGGTCTAGAGTCGGTCAGATAAGCCTTGTTGTTATGCATGTTTAGAGTTCAGCCCAGCTTTAGTTGGCTTTTGATTTGATGTACTCTTTGAGCAGCAGTTTGACAGTTGCCAATGGAATGTTCGGTGGATACTGACCCACTGATGTCACCGAGGTTTCTGGTAAACTCTTCTGCTTTTTCGTTACCACGTTTGCCCTTTTGCCCTAGTACCCATATTTAACTAATGTTAAAATAGTTTTACATTTCGCTTAATGCAACACGGCTTCTTTGGCTATTTTAGAGTTGATGAATATTTGCTACATCGATTTGATCAAAGCTTGGCTATCCGAGAAAATATATATTTCCCGTTTTGTGATGACATTCTCCAAGAGCCATGTTGCAACTTTCTTAATTGCCATCATTATGGCTTGGAAAACGCTATAGTCATCAGGCAGCCGACGAGCCAGGGATACCCCTAGTTCTTTTGAGTATAACCCATACTCAACAGAACTGGCGCAGCATTCTAAGAAATTTTGAAGTTTTTTGGAATTCTTAAATTTTCAAATCGATCGAACTGTGCCAAGTCGTGCCAAAATTAAATCAAAGTTTCAAATATTGAAGAAAGTTATCCAAAATTTTTCGCTCTAATGACATTGCTCGGTTTTGTGTGTCTTTCGATAAATATTTAGAAATAAATAAAATTTTTATTCGTAAGACCATTTTTAATGGTTATCGAACAGCAATGATCGTCGAAACGGCTTCGTTCATCAGGCGAAAATGTGTTTTTGATCGGAAAATGTGAAAAAACAACAAGTGCAAAATTACTGCCTTAAAACAAGTGCTTCAATTTTTTTTACAATGTGCGTTACGAAAAGAAAACCATTACTAAAAAACCCGGTTAGTGTTCAACGAAATTTTACCCTTCTGGAAGAGAGCTCGGATTCCAACGCCTAGTAAAAAAACATGTTTTGCAAAAGTGCTGAAGTAATATGAGGTCTGGAGAGCTGCGCAGAAAGGTTATAATTCTCCATGTCCGAGTCAGCACAAAATCGTAAATGATTTTAAGAACCATTTTGATTCTTTGCTTTCCTCATAATGACCCCTTATCCACACGGCAAGTTTTCTTGCCAACAAGTCGAGAATAAAAAAGCAAGAAAATACCGTCGACTTGCTTGTCAAGAAAATTTGCTGTATGGAAAAGGGGTCAATGCAACAGAAAGAAGGTCGTGTGGGTAGCTTGATTTGTATTGGCAAACGGCTCTTAAAGAAAGAACAACGAAAGGCGCAACAACTCGAGAACAGCAGAGGAAAGAAAAGAGTCAAGCAAATAAATCCTTAGGATTTGACTACTTGTGTTCAATGTTCAATATATTTGAAATTTAACATTTCTGATAATAGAATTTTTTGCTGTAACAAACGTTGAGTTTGATGGCAGCGATAGTAATAGCGACTTAGTAAGAGATGAAGTGACTATTCCGATGGATTAAATTGGAGGCGGAAGTTCTGGAGGTTCGATACTTTCTGCAATTTCTGGTAGAGATAAGATTGAACGTTTGGTTCTTGTCCTCACATCTGATAATGTAGTAAAATTAATGGCAATTGCCATTGTGGAAAATGGATCTGGTGAAGCCCAAAGTATTTAATTAATAGTTAATTTCTTAAATAAAGCTAAGCTAAAAGTGATGGAAGAGCACTGTGTAAAAAGAAATTTAAGACATTGCTGAAATGTACAAAAAATATTATTGACATTTTTTTGCTATCTCTTGCACGGAGATAATTATTTTGCTTGAACCAAGTAAATGCTTTGCTTAGGGGAAAATCAAAAAACTTTGCTCAGACACGCTGTGATTTTTGAAAAAGATTGCTAAATTGAAATAACTTTAGGAAAAAGCAAAATTATATTAAATTCAAGCAAATATTTGCTAAGTTATTATAAACTCAAATAACACATTTTTACTAAACTCAAGCAAATATTTGCTAAGTTATTATAAGCTTAAATAGGAAATTTTCAGTAAACTCTAGCAAATATTTGCTGAGTTATTATAAACTCAAATAGTAAGTTTTTACAAAATTCAAGCAAATTTATTTTAAACACTCGACCACACGTTAATTCTTACTGAAGTAAATTCGGCGAAGATTAGTTAAAAACTGCGATGGTCGAATGGATAAGCCCATACACTTACACTCACTCGGCCGAAGTTCAAGTCTCCGGATAATGGTAATTTTGAATTTAATTTAATGTTAATAATTATTTTACTTCGAAAATATGCTGGATTTCAGCAAAAATTAATCAAAGTTTTCTATTCCATTTTACAATAACCAAGCAAATATTTGCTTGAGTTTAGTAAAAATTTTTTTTGCAGTTTATAATAACTCAGCAAAATTTTGATTTATTCAAGCAATTATATCAACTTATAATATATAAAATATTAATATTAATATATGTATAATATTATATATATTAATATTAATATATATATATAATATTATATATATTATCAACTAATAAATTAGTTATTATTCAGATTAGTTATTAGAGATTCAAGCGCAAGTTTTGCTTAACCACAATACAAATTTAGCAAATATTATAGATATCCACAATAAGTATTTACATACAAACAGTAAATTTTGAAAAATTCCCGTTATTTTGACATCAAACTTATGACAATATCTCAAAAACTGCAGCTTTTCTCAGTACAACGTATTTTTGTATGTAAAGTCGTTGGTTAACACTGAGCGGAAAACTGAAAATAGAAATAGAGTCGTTTTTTATCTCTTTCTATGCTAATCTGAGAATGAAAGTGATTTAATATCACAGTGAAGATGAGATGTATGGTAACAGGAATGAGGCCCGAAAATTTTTCGAAAAAATAAGACGCCTCTCCGATGGTTTTAAAGCCGGGGCCTCTTCCTGCAAGGATGAAAACGGGAATCTAGTGACAGATGTCCAGAGTACACTGACGCTATGGAGGGAACACTTCTCTAAGCTTCTAAATGGCGACGCTGACAACAATCCCGCCAATAGAGATGATATTCCGGAAACCCCAATTTCGGATGACAGCGTTGAGGTTCCGCTGCCCGATCATGATGAAGTTCTGACAGCTATAGCTCGGCTTAAAAATAACAAAGCCGCGGGAGCTGATGGCTTACCTGCTGAGCTGTTTAAGAACGGAGGCGAAGCTCTACTTAAATGCATTCACGAGCTTCTATGCAGAATATGGTCGGAAAAATGCATTCCGAACGATTGGAATCACAGAGTGCTCTGCCCAATCCACAAGAAAAGCGATCCCACTATCTGTGCTAATTACCGTGAGATAAGCCTTCTTAATATCGCATATAAGGTCGTGTGGAGTGTTTAATGTGAAAGATTGAAGCCCATTGTAAACGAACTGTGTGGATTGAACCCATTGTAGTTCGAAGATCACAGTGAAAAGGTCGAATTCCATCCACTGGCGAATTCTAGTATGTGTTAAAAAAAAGAAATATTTTTAATAACAAATATTTTATATGAGCTAAAATAATTGTTTTCTTGTTATTTCTTAACTGAGTTTGAAGTTCTTGACTATTTAAGAATTTTAATTCCTATTATGTGTAAACAAGTGAAGTAGAAGATGGTTTAATGAGAATATAAACTGGTAAAATGCAGAAAACAAGAAACAAAAATTTTTTTTGTGTTTTCTATATTTCAAATTTCAAGCTCATTATGGCACACGCCGATTGACCTGAGGATTAAAGACATTGATTTTGTCATCAATTGGCATACTATAGCCGCTACCCGCAATCAAAATTCCGAAAAAAATTTTACGCCACGTCTAATACCCAACCTTGTCTTTTAGTTTCGACCCACCTGTAAAGAAGTGAAGACACCCTGGTTTCTACGGCGCACCATTATTCCAATATGTTCTGGGTGGAATAAGCGTGCCGTAGAATCCATCAAAGGAAGCCATTGGTTTGCAGTCATTAGGTAGAGTGAAATTGAATTTGCAGAGTTTGGATGCGTAACCTGTTCCCAGATTTTTATATACTCCAGTTTCCCTCAGTCTGACCGCCGAAAAAGCTGCTTTTTGCCGGGCAACCAAATCGAGCGGTAGAAGGTGAAGTACACACAGAAAAATTTTGCATAGTAAAATCATTGTGATGCATAGTTGATTTCATTTTACATGATTTCATATTTCGTGGTGACAGCAACATGATTTCATGTAAAATCATTGTTAAATCATGTAAGAAAAACACGCACACACACGTCCATGGTGTGTATGTGTTGGTATTAATTTTGCAGAGTAAAATCATTATGATTTCATGTAAAATCATTATGAAATCCATTAAAATCATGTAAAAAGTTAATCAACATGATTTCATGTAGAATCATTATGATTTCATGTAGAATCATTAAGACATCATGTAGAATCATTATGGAATCTAGTAAAATCATTATTGCATCATGTAAAAAAAAATTGTTAGCGTGCTTAAGAAGTTCCGTTAAGTTCTGGTGAATTTTTGCATATCAGAAGTTTAATCGCGAGTTGCAAGTAGCGTCGTGCAAAAATTAAAAAGTGTTGAAAATACAAGTAAAGAAGTGCTAGTGGAGGTAGATGAAGCAGAAGGTAATGTGGTATTCTTCGAAAATATTATTATCCATGAAGATAACTATGAGGCTGAGCTCGACGAACTATTAAAACAATTTAATTTGTCGGAAGTGAAACATTACTTGAAAAGTAAGTATCTTCAAAATATGATTAAGAATGAGTTCCTAAATGCATTTATGCAATGCATCAGTGTGTTTAATTTGGAATTTCAAAATGTTATTTTTTAGAATCTTCAATTGACTACGAAAGCTCAATGTATTTATCTAAGGAAGATATTCAGGAAGCTATACCACCCATTGGACTTCGTGCACGTTTCAGAGAAAAGTTATTAGTAGTTGGAGAAAAAATGAGGTATGTTTATATTAGACTCTGAGGTATGTTTATATTAGAAGAAATAAAGTTTTATAATTATACGTCGTAAATTTCTTTTATACTTTTCAATAAAAAAAATAAAATCACCTTTAAGTTCTTTTTATTTTAAAATGAGGTTAGGATTCAGCTGGATTTCATGATTTTATAATGATTCAACCATCATAATGATCTTATATGATGTCATAATAAATCAAGATGATCATCATAATGATTTTACATGACTTCATAGTGATTCAACATGACCATCATAATGATTTTACATGATTTCATAATGAATCAACATGATCGTCATAATGATTTCACATGATTTCATAATGATTCAACATGATCATGATAATGATTTTACATGATTTCATAAGGAATCAACATGACCATCATAATGATTTTACATGATTTCGTAATGAAAATTTGTTGCGATACTTACATGAAAATCACAATGATTTTACTATAAATCTCTATGAAGCAAAATCATTGGGGAAACATGTAAAATCATTATGTTTCTAGTTGATTTTACAATGTTTTTTTTCTGTGTGTATGGTCTCTAAAGCCGCAGTCGGTGTCTAGAGAGAGCACTGCTGATGCATATAGATGCCATTCTTTGGACTTTTTGGAGCTGGTTCAAATATGTGACTTTGTCCAAGGATGGCCACCATAGCGTTGCTCCGTATAGAAGTATAGATCTAATGACACATGTATATAGCCAGTTAACGACACGGGGGAAAAACTCCCATCTAGTTCCTATAGCTTTTTTGCAAGTGTACAGCGCAACTGTCGCTTTCTTCGTACGCTAAGAAATATTAAGTTTCCAGCTCAACTTTCTATCCAAAATGACTCCTAGATATTTCGCACTTTCCGAAAGGTACATTGCAGACTAGGAATGTCGATCCAGGAATCAAATATTTAAATCCCAAAATCCCGGGATTTAAAAAACGTTCCAGTATCGACATCCCTAGTGCAGACCTATTTAGCATGATTGGTGTGAGGGACGGAATTTTGTGTTTTCTTGTGAAAAGGACCTGTTCTGTTTTGGCTGGATTTACTGCGAGATCACAGGGTTTGGCAAATCGCTCGAGTTTGCACATAGCTGATTACGGGTTCATCAACTAATATAATGAACTTCTCAACTTCATCAACAATTACATTTTCATTTAACAAATACATCAGAATTACGTGCTAGGAGAGAATTCAATGTCAGTAACAATATTTTCATTAAATCTATATTAGATTTAATCCTCAAGCACTTACGGGTATGGTTCAATCGATTTTTTTTATAAATTGGTAAGGAAAATGCTGAACTAACTGCACATCCGTGTAAAAGAACTTTATGAACACTGCCCAGAATATAAAACGAGCCATTTAAACTCATAAGCAACGTTCTAGTTTCTTCCAATAACAATTTCAAGTTATTCAGTTCTGTGGGTTTTTCAAAGTTTTGTTGACGCCAGTTTTCTGCGAGTTAACCTTTGCTTTATAGAAAACTCGTCAAGCTGTGTTTCCGTCCTTAGTAGACCCATATCCTGGCTTTGGTTTGTCTACCAAGAGACCCATTTTGCTCAGCTCAGCTAGATTTTTTTTTTTTTTTGTTTTGTGCTACCAATTTTTCATTTTATTTACCTCGTACTTGCCAAGTGTTAATTTAAAGTCTGTAGCTGATTGATTGACAAAATTTACTTTTTTCGCAAACCTTAATATTTTTCTTGTTTATGAAAAGGTGCAAATAATATTTTAAAAATCTTAAGTAAATACTTTTAATAACATAAAAAAAAGTTTCGTCAAAATCCAAGTCATTTTTTAATTCCTTTTCGAGCTTTGCTAAATTTTTAATATTTTTTTATTCAAAATTTACCATTTTTTGCATAAGCTAACTTTTTGTGCAGAATAAAAGTGAGAAAAGAAAGAAAGAAAGAAAGAAAGAAAAAAAGTGCAGATAATATTTTAGAAATCAAAAGTATTTCAATAAAATTACAAAAATCAAGAACCTTTCATGTCAAAATCCAAGAACCTTGTTTTTTTAGTTATTGTGAAAATTCACAAAATTTTGAGTTTTTATGTGTTTTTTTTTTTCATTTTTGAAGGCAAACAAATTTTATTACAAAAATATATTTACTCAAAGAAAAATTAATTAAATGCGCAATTTAAATTTGAAATAAAAATAAATTTTGAATGAAAGTAACAAAAATTTTAACAATTTAAATCCTTTTTTAATGTTTGTTTTGAAAAAAATATGCTAACATTTTTAAAACATTAACTTTATTTTGAATTAATGTATTTTCTTCAAATAAGAAGGTGTAAAGGTAAAAGCCTCGCATTCATTTATTATTAAAGATATTTTAAAAATCTTTAAAATTTTATACACCTTAACAATAAGGTTCTTTAAAAAAAAACAATAAGTTTTTCTCTTATTTTCGTACATATTCTGTTGTTACTTATTTAAATTGTTACTTTGAGTTTTTGTTGTAAATTATTGTATTGTTGCATTTAAAAGAATCAATCTTATATGCTAATATTTTTTATCACTAAACTAAAAAAAAAAAAAAAAACTATTCAATGCCTTGTGCTACGGCAGGAAAACTTAAGCCTTCGAGACATCAGCGCAAGAGTTGGGTTTAGCAAGTAATCGATAAATGAGTTTTTGAAGAATTACAAAACACAGGCTCAATACAGCGAAAATCAAGTTCAGGCCTATCATCAAAAATACCTCATCAGAAGGAGGAAGAATACTTGCTGAAGCATAAGTGACTAAGGGATCTTTTCCAAAATGCAGAAGATGTAAAGAGAGCGATTATTGTTGACAGTTGATCCGAAAACTGGAGCATGAGAACTGTTCAACGAAGTCTTCAGGAGGAAATTTTACGTCATAAGCGACCTACTAAAAAAGCTACTTTTGACAATAAAAATGCATCGAAATCGTCCAAAATGGGTCAAAAAAACCCGAAAGTTGGACTGCAGTTGATTCGAGGAAGGTGAGATTTTCAGACGAGCCCAACTTTAACCTTTTCGGATCGGACAGAATGGCGTATGTGAGACGAAGTACCGGTGAACTAAACAGTGATGAATCTGTTAGACAATGACAGAGAAGATAGCCAAATGATCTGAGGGCGTTTTTCTTTTCACGACAGCTAGCTCTATTTCAGCAATTTTATGGTCATATCTTTTAGGTTTTCCTTGCAGATTAAAGAAGATTTATCAGAAATGCGTATTTTGACATTGGATTGCCATGAAAATAGTCCTGATATTAATTTTATCGAGAAACTTTCGCACTTCCTGAAGGTTCAGGTGACAAAGGAGAAACCCCGAACATTGTCCAAATTACATCGAATAGTTCAATCCATGTGGTATAACGGTATTTTTAAGATATCCGAAAAAAAACGATACCCAAATACATTTATTTTTTTGGACTGATTTTAAAAAGACTTTATTAAGTGGTGGCCCTTAAGTTGGCGCTTTGTGAAAATTTTTATTTACACTTATGGTAAATATTTGAAACTCTTTCTTCCCTTGCATTTTGATAATATACATTCAAAAAATAATTCGAAATAAGTCTTTTTACATAAGATGTTTCTGCATTATCATATACAGTAATTACTTTAAAATTTTTTTTTTAATTATTTGGCATTAAGTTCAAGAAATAATTCTTAGAATAAAAATTTGTTTATTTTTTTAAAAATTATAAGATAACACAATTCCATCAAATTGTTGGATCTTAGATGAATGAACTCTTGATAAAGAACTTTGTTCATACTGATTACATTTGTAAAAAAATCATCTCTTATGCTCGCGCTTATAAAACGCCGTGCCACAACTCTGCAAAATTACAACTACAACTCTGTATTATGCAACTGTGCGACCTCACTTAGAGTAACAATGTACATGTTGAAAGTATAGAAAGAATCCAAAAAGTTTTGTTATGCTGCATACTTTTTGCATATGCAAGAAATATGCTGCATACTTTTTGCTTATGCAGTAATAAAATTGGTCTAAATTAATAATATTTCCAAATTAATTGAAATATCTATAAAGTTTAGAAAAGAAAAGTGTTAAAAATGTAAAAATTATTTTATTACCTTCAACAGATAATTATGTTAACTAGAAATCGCCAGTGTCCAAAATTCGATCTTTTCACTAAGACATTCGACTTACACTGTGAAATGAAATCACTTTCGTTCTCAGATGAGCGTAGAAAAAAAGGTTAAAAAAGAATCTATTTTCAGATTGCCACTCAGTGCTAACTAACGACTTTTCATACAAAAATACGTTGTACTGAGGAAATCTACAGTTTTCGAGACAACTCAATAAGTTTGATGTCATAATAACGCGAAATTTTTTAATATAGTATCCGTAAAAAATATAACCAAACAAAGCTTTCGTATACCGTATAAGAGTCAAAAAATGACTTTTCATACAAAAATACTTTGTACTGAGAAAAGCTACATTTTTTGAGATATCGTCATAGTTTTAATGTCAAAAGAACGGGTATATTTCAAAATTTACTGTTTGTAAGAAATTTTACAATCTCAATATATATTCGCATATGTTACATAAAAAATGCTTATTGAAGGGTATCTGTAAGAGATAGCATGAAATGTACATATCAGCAATGTCTAAAATTTTCTCTTACACCGTTTTCTTCCATCTCTTATAGCTTAGCTCTTATTTAAGAAATTCTGTTTTGAACGCTGAAATTTCAGGTCACAAGGTCACAAAAAGTATTCTGTGCACTCCTTCTCCCTTATCTTATTTATTTAAAAGAAAACTTATCAAAATCTGTTGAGAAACACGGAAAAAAAGGTGCCGAACTGATTTTCAAAATTATGCTCTATAATTCATATTACAATATATGATTTTTTCGTACTCAGAAAATCAAAAATATTTTCAACACATAACATTTATACAAAAAAACAGTACATTATTAAAAAACAGTACTTTTGGGTACTGTCTTGGGTGCATGTCATAAAGCAGTACATTTTCCAAAAAAATATCAAAATTGGCATCCCTATCCTGTACCCTCTGAAAACGTTCATGTCTATGATAGAAGTTACGAACATATATTTGCGATTAAATTGACTTGTATAAATTTTGCATATATATATAATATGCAAATTTGCAATTTTTTTAATTTGCATATGCACTTAATATATGCATATGCATTTTGTATGCAATATGCAAATATGCAAAAATTTTGTTATGTTTTCCGAGATAGAATTTCTCGGGACGCATATCTGTGTCATCGAAATTGTTTTGTGATCATTCAATACAAATATGCAATTTCATATTTTCTGCTGTCTAATGATAAGATATTTGTAAAACGTATGGTTAGTTGTTATGTCTTGTGTCGTCCCTGAGGCCAACCCATATTTGGCAGGGTAAATTTTTCTCATTTTAGATTCCTTTGGACCACTCTTATCGATATGGTTGAGATATTTTAATGATATTTGGGTTGGTTCTTAAGATGATCTAATGCGGAGAAAGTGCGAAATAGCTGTAGTAGCTGAACTCTATTGTAATTGCATGTTTGCAAAAAAAAAAAGAAGTAAACAAAAAGTGTTCCAACAAATCTTTGCAGAAAAAACATAGTCACTTGATTAATTATTTAAATGAAAAACACAACTTAAGCACAAATAATTCTGCTATTGTTAAGCAGAAGTTGTGACCATTGGCTTTTTAAAGTGAGAAGACTGCATAACCAAAGAAGATTACTGATGAGTTAATATACCGTCTAACGAAACAGCTGTATAGTCTGTTAAGAGGTTATTGTCGTTGTAGCGACTTAAAGATTTATCATATAATTGGCATTAAGCTAAAAAAAATGTTTGAAAAAAAGTTGTTTCTTAAAAGAAGTATAGTAACATTTAGTTATGTCTTCAATTTGCTGTGGCTTAGGTTTAGTAAACAGAATTTTACCCAACACAAATGAGAAAGTTTTGGTAAAAGTGATATTGGGCTCCACTGCCAAAAGTTATCTTCTCAAAGAAGAATTTTCAATTATTTAAGTTCAATTATTGCAGTACTTAGTGAAACGGAACGGAACGATATGAAACATGCAGATGTCAAGTGTTTTAGCAACAGGGAAAAAAGTTGGACAACTGCCAAAAAGCAACTTATTTCAAAGCACAGCACAAAAAAAAAACACATACCTAATGTAAATAAAAAACTAAGAATAAAAAAAAAATTGCAAATTAAATTCCGCCACTTGAGATACATAATGTATGCGGTACCTCAAATATATGTACACACATCACTGTTTTCATATAATATATGTAGAGTATATAACCTTAAATATTTAAATAATGCATCTTGGTGTAGGTAATACCAAGCATTATTTTCCTGACACTTTAAAATGTCAAAATTAGGTCAGCCAAATAATTGGGTACAGCATCTGTGCCTGGCGTCGATAAGGATGTAATGAATTATTGTTGACGTTGCCAGAAAATTTTAAATTAAATGACTCTCTGTCTTGTGTAGTGGTTAGTTTTTGGCAGGGAAGAGCAAAAGTAACATAAAATCTGAAGGTAGGAAGGAAGGAAGGAAGGAAGGAAGGAAGGAAGGAAGGCATTTTTTGAAAAGACCATAACTCACTTATTATTATTAAAGGTGACTTGATAATTATAACACTTGAGTTAATGTAGAACTAAATTAAGGAAAGCCAGTTAATTTAAAAATCTAATTTGTTATATAAAAACTAAAGTTGTTATAAACTGCGATCAATGGATTCTGATAGAATGGATTTGAATGGAATTTGAATTGATTCTGAAGATAAAAAACTATAAGTCGTTAAGCAATAAAATCAATATAAAAGTTTAAGTCTTTTCGCCGTTTTAATATAGGTTTTAAATTTACTCTTAAAGTGTGGCGGCCCAGCTTGCAAGTTAGAGTGTCCCGAGTGGTAAAAAATCGCGGTAGCCGAAGTATATCAATTGCAATAATACTTGTCTTCGGTCGAAACCTCTGTGCAGATGCAGCACAGCGTGCCGGAACGTACTCAGCTTTCGAAAACAGTACTTTTTCCTTTCAATGAACTCCTTTCAATTATTGAAATATCAAATTCGCGTTTTTTTCGTTAACTCTAAATTAAGTTTTTTACCAACTTAAAAAGTCAGAAAACTATTATATATATATGTATTTAACATTGTTTTTATGATTACAAACCCATAGTAAAATTTTGTGATAAATATTTTTTTTTTGTATAAGGATCTGACATAACTTTTTATAAGACTTTTTAGGAAATTTAAAAAAAAAATTTAAAATTACCCTTTAACGTAAAGAGTACAACGTTAAGAAAATATTCTATAGAAAATATTACAGTATCTGTGGGCAAAATTTTTGTACAGCGTAAGTCTATGCAGAAAAATAATAAACTTAATTAATTTGGAGCAATTTAAGTGGTTTAAACGAAATAAAAATAAGTCATTATAATCTAACAAATTATTTGGCGCAATTTAATATACAATAATTGAAACTATATGTGTGGAATGATATGGAACTTGATGTCTGTTCAAGTGTTGAAGACAAATTATCTTTATTTAATAATCAAATAAATACACTTTTTGTGAAATATTTCCCTCTTAAGACTGTCACTATTAAAAATACATCTTGACCTTGGTTCAGAAGTAGCGTTGAAATTGCATTAAAAAAAATAAACTAAGGAATATCTGGAAAAAGAACAATACTGGTGCTAGGAATGCTTGTTTTATTGAAATAAGGCAATCCAAGATAAAATATTGTGGAAGACTTTGTGGAAAAATCTACAAAAATTTAGCATCGGGGGTAAGCTAATTGTCATATAGATCCTGAAGTTCTTAACGATTTTTTCTTGTCTATCACTCTCTTTCCTTAAAATAATTTGCTATCCTCAAAATCTTCATATATTAATTTTCAGCCAAAGTTTCAGTTTTCAACGGTCACTGAAGATCAGGTGGCAAAGAAAGTAATGAGCATTGAGTCCAATACTGGTGAAGATGGTATAAATATAAAATTCTTTAACACACATAATTAACCAACGCGTTACTACATCTTCATTTCCTGCATCATGGAAAAATGCCTTAGTAATGCCAATTGCTAAGAAAACTACAGCTAGTGAGGCCAAGTACTTTAGGCCTGTAAGCATTCTGTCGTGTTTTTCTAAGGTTTTTGAAGCCCTTATGGGTGATCGAATTACTACATATTTGAAATCTAAGCAATATTTTCAGGTTTTCGTGTCGGCCATAGTTGTACAACTGCTACTTTAAAGGTATAAGATGATATAAGACGAAGGATCTTATGACGAAGGAAAACTAACGCTACTTTGCTTACTTCATTTTCCAAAAGCATTTGACACTGTCAGTCATACTCTACTCTGTCATAAACTTAAATACTTTTACGGTTTTTGGAAAAATGCAATAAATCTCTTAATAGTTACCTTAAAGATAGAGTGCACAAGTGCGTAAACAATATTAATTTATTTAAAGTACGATAAGAACTTACTTCTTTTAATGTACAAGTTGGAATAATATTTTTAGGATTATACAAATTAAAGATTTTCTTAAACCTTATTTAAACAATTATGCTTATTATAAAGTTAATCTTAATATTAAGTAGAAAAAGATAGAGTATAAAATCAAGATAGAGTATAAAATTGAAGTAATTAAGAGAGAAAAAATGACAAGAAAGTATAGATTTATAGAAAACTGGCGAATTTATTAATTGTTAATTAGAAGCGAAATGTTGAAATACGGCAAGTCCACACCTTGTTATTTCCCTTAAAGCTCTTACATGGCTCGGTAAGGAATTCCAAAGATGAGTGGCATTAATAAAAAATAATCTTGCGGAGTTGAGGTAGTTAAAACTCGGTGGGGTCAGCATGTAACTTCTTAATGAGTGACCAAATCGAATTTTTTCAAACAAATAAGGGAGCGTTTTAAATACTGTTAATTTATACAGAAAGATACAATTTCTAGCATTGAGATAGTTAATATCACTTCCATGAATGAATTTTTTAAACTGAGATACATGATCAAATTTTCACAGCCCATAAACATATCGTGTAACATGGTTAATTGCTAAGTTTTATTTTAATTGAGATCGGAAGTCCAAATTGATATAAACACATTCTGCATAAGTAATTATAGGTAGTATTAGTTGAAGAACAAACTTATGTTTTAATCCAACTGGCGTACAATCAGCTGAAACTCTTAGATTACGCAGAATATAATATACTTTTTGAACCACACTGTTGATGTGGTCACTGCAGGTAAGTGTAGAATTAATATGAAAACCTAGATTTTTGATTTTGCTGACGAGACTTAGCTTTTGGTCTTTTAAAATGAGGTCCGGTATATCTTCAAAGAAGACATTATCTTTGCTGGTGGGTAATACAAATGATTTCGAAGCATTAAGTTGAAGCCCATTGCTAACAGCCCATTGACTTATACTCTCTAGATCCTCATTAAGCCTGAATACCAGGTCTTCCATGAGACCAGTTCTACGGGAGAGATATATCTGAATATCATCAGGATAAGCATGTATGGATGAATGCTTGATGTATGGATATGAACGAAAGACTCGAAAAATTTTCACCGACCTTAACTTTCTGTACTCGATAGGAAAGATAGTTAGCCCTATTCCAGAATCCGTCGTAATGAATTTTCGAACGTAAAGCTACGCTACGAATACGACAAATTTGCTAATCCAAATTCCGAACGAAACTTCCCCTTTTCGAACTTACTTTCGGGAAATCGAAAACAACTGGTTTAAACATCAGACAAATAAATAAAAAGAAAAATTGAAAAACTTAAGTATTTTTGATCAACATTGTATTTTTAGCTATGATTTTTAATGGATTTCAATGCAATTGCATTTTTCGCTCAATAAAAGGAAGATTTTTCACAAAGAGAATCTATGAAAATTCGTCGAAGAATATTGCGAGATCCCATCAACACTTTGGAAATGGATTACGAAATGTAGGAAACGAACTAAATAAATTACAACTAACATATTCACAGGTTTAGAAGAAAATATTTTATCACATTAACCAAAAATTAATTACAAGTTTTATTTTACGACCTAATTTGATAAAAATTTAATTGTTTTCTTTGTCATAAACAAATCCATCGAGACAAGGCTTTCGTGAAAAAATCCGAAAAACAGCTGTCAAAATTTGATGCGTTCGGATTGTGGAATAGCAATGCTACGAATGTTCGAATACGATTTAAAGATTCGGATTGCAGAATACGACATTACGAATCCGAAAGAAAATTTACGCTCCGTCGGATTCTGGAATAAGGCTGTCACTTAAACCATACTTATATTTAAGCTTATAACATAGTAAAAGGTGATTAACTATATCAGAAGCTTTTGAAAAATCGAGTAAGCATAGCAGAGTTATTGATCCACTGTCATACTAGTTTCTTATATCGTCTAAAATCTTAATCATCAGTAGAACAACTATGTCCAGCGCGGAAACCTGACTGCTGTAGAGATAACAGCTTATTTTGCAATAGGTAGCTTGATATTTGATAAGCCATTAGAGATTCACAAATTTTTGATAATGTCGATAAAATGCTAATTGGCCTAAAATCATTGGGCTCATTCGCTGCTGTTTTTTGAGAACAGGAAGAACAATTGCAGTTTTCCAAGAACTTGGAAAGCAAGATGTTGTGAAACAGTGGTTAATAATATGTGTCAGTGGAATGACAGTGGAACAAATGGTAAGATATCTTTTATGAATTTAATATGAATTCCATCTGATCCGACTGCATTTGATTTAATTTTTTGAACGCATTTTCCTACATCGCTTTTACTTACTGCAGAAAACTCAAACGTTTCTTTAACATATTGTGTTGGAGTTGAAAAATTTGAATAAACGGAGTTCTGCGTGCCAGACAAACTCTAAATGGGTCAAAGAGGGATTTTTCAAAATTTGACCCTACACTCAGAAAAAAGTTTATCGGAATATGAGAAAAAAGGCATCATATGAAGTGAAAAATGGTATTGACTTTGCTCCAGAGAATGCTTTTCTCTAAATGAGATCCCAAAAATTCCCTAAAAATGGCAAAAAGCTTCCATGAAAATGAGAAATATATTCGAATTAATAAAAGACACCTTCTCTTTAATAGAAAAATATTTCTTTATAATACGTTCAACCGTTTTCTTTATTATGTAAATTTTTCCCGAAAACAGAGAAATATTTATTTAATTTTAATAAATGTTTTCTTTAAGTTGCGTTTATAGTTTCTCACAAAAAATAACACTTTCTTTAAAAGAAAGATATATTTTCTTAACATTGATACAACATATTTCTTTATGGCGTACTTTTATCTTTAAAACACAGAAGTAAATCCGCAATTACGATTAAAAAATTATTTTTGTCAAACATTTGTTTTAAATCAGTTCTACGCAAAGTAGAAGTATTAATATCAAATTGTGATTCGGTTTTAAAAATATTAGTTAAAAATGTGTTAAGAGGTAGAATTATATTTGTGGCATTGCTTTTCGGGACTCTTTATAAATATTCCAGAAGTTTATTCTGAAAAACGATATTGTAAATGCTTCCAAAGAAGCAGTAGTAATAAACAACATCACTTTTTGTAGCTATGTTAAGTAAAAAACCTTTTGAAGGAACAATCGTCATAATATGCAGAATATGCAACACTTGCTTTTCACAACATTAATCAATTGCTCTCACGCTTTCTATTTTTTTCGTACCTCATTCAATATAAGAAAAATATATCGACTTTTGAGAAGAAGCCTTTTTAATTTTTGAGAAAGGTTTTGTTGTTATTGAAGAAAATATTTTCGCATAGTGAATTATTTAGTGAATTATTTTAACAATAGAGAATATTTTTCATTTCTATAAATTTTTCTCTATAACTGAGATTTTTTCAGGGAGAGAAAAATACTTATCATTATAAGAGACATGAAATATTTTCATTTCCTACAAGGAAGGAAATATTTTTTCGAATATGTGAAAATTAATTATAATTGAAGTAAATTTTGTTTGAAATAAAGAAAATTTCTATTATCGAAAATAGAGAAATTTTTTATCACAAAAAGATAGATGTTTTTTTCTGAGTGTACGGAACAAAAGTCAAAAGTTGGGTATTTGACCCATTTAGAGTGCCCCAATCGAGTCCAAATGTATGACCGACCCCCACTAACTTTGGAGGGCCGATCCACCCATGCCAGTGGCGACCCCATTTTGCTGATTTTTTCAATGCAAAGTGCCAAAAATGGTGATTTTTTTAAATGTTTGTATGGGGAACCCCCATGGGGGGTTCCAGGGGTGTGCCACTGACATGGGTGGATCGGCCCTCCAAAGTTAGTGGGGGTCGGTCATACATTTGGACTCGATTGCGGCACTCTAAATGGGTCAAAGAGGAATTTTTCAAAATTTGACCCTACGGGACAAAAGTTAAAAGTTGGGGCATTAGAATTTGTTTTAGAGGCATAGTTCCTCGGGCAAAGTTTCTTATTTTGATCCGTAGAATACGATTTTCAGTGAGCAATGGGCGATTTTTTTGCCTCCCCACAAATCGACCCGGTCTAATATATATACATCGCCAAAATAAAAATGTAACTCTTTGATTATAAAAAATTATACATGTAAGTTGTTTGAACCTGTAAAAAATTGCAAATTAATCATCGAAAAACATTGTGTCCTTAAATAAAAACTTATCAGGCTTAAAACAGTCGAAGCCGGTGAATAGGTTGGTATTAGTTTATTGTTAATTTACTTATAGTGTTTTTCTGTGCAACCACTAATTCCAATTTACGTAGTTGTTTTATATTACGTAGTTGTTTTACACCAACAAGCAAGAAAAATATTTTTCTCCAAGCTTGAAAAAAGTCTTCAACCCCCACTTAATCTCCAGATCATTACTCCAAGTAAACTCTAACATCTTAGAGTTGAGCTGGAAATTGACTTGAGATGCATTCGCTTTCAAAAAGGCAATACTGTTGAAGTGTCAACAAATTATTTTTTTTGTACCTGGCAACACCAGGCTGCTTTAGTTATTGTGTTTATTGTTGGAATTGGTAGAAAAGTGAATTTGTGAATTGCAGCAAAATAATAAAAGTTGATTGAATAAAGTATGTAAAATTGCAACAAATTAGGAATAAGTGCAGTTTATGGCCCACGCATAAATAATTTTTTTCTTATTTTTGTTAAACGTATTTTGGACTTCTTACTCTAATAATACAAAAATAAAATATCGGCCTTGATTAACTTAGGAAATTAAATTCGCGAAATTTTCAAAAGTCAGTGCAAAATTTGAAGTTTGTGGAATAAAGTCGAAAATAAACAATGGCTGCATTCAGCGGAAGGAAGGAGTGCACTGAAATGCATTTATTTATTTTATATTATTTTTAAAATAAGCGAAAAAATCAAATAAAATATTTACATTAATCTATAAAAATGTGTAAACAAGTCTTCTTTTGAAGAACATAATTAATGCATGCAACCAAAACGTTTCCATTTAGTATTTGAATAATAATATAATATATTTTAAATAATTTTATGAAAATGTGTAATATTAGGTTTAAAACTATTTTCATTAATTGAAATAAAAAACTAATTGGTGAAGCTTTTTCTTAAAAAACTATTTATTTTTTCATTGTGGATTGGAGATCGGTTAAAGAAAGACCTTAGAGATCTAGTGGAGATCCAGCCTTATCTCAACTGCAGATCGAAGGTCCATTTCCCTGGAGAATGACTTGAATCTTAAGCGGAGGTCAAGTTGATATCCAGCACTGGTGAAAGAAACGAACTGGAGCATCACTTGAGGTCAAGCCGATCTTCAAAGTAAATGTTTATTGGGATATTTTATGTCAGTAAATACACTCAAAAACTATATACTGTCAGGAAAAGACTTTGCACTGTTAAAAACAAGGAATTCTTTGCAATAAATAAAAGGCTTTACGCCAACAATTTTTCCGTTATTTGGACAACAATGGCATTTTCATCGCAACAAAGCGTGCGCTATTGAATTCCTACAAGAATAAAAGTATTTGCTTCAAATATGTAGTATTTGTGCCTACAATTCTTACTCTTGAAAAGTAACTCATGGGCCAACAGCAAGTAGTTGCTTTATCAACGGAAGATTTTTGGTTATTAAAGACTTAAGCAAAAATCTTTCTCGTTGTGTTTGCATGACGCTCTTAAAATTAATTGACTATCGACTCAGCGGTGAATCCGCGTTCAATCAAATGTTTGCATAGAATCTGTATTGCTATTAAGTATAATATAGTCTTAGATAAATAAGTGATAGCTAAACAGTTCAATTATCAAAGTGAAAACATAGAAATGAGCGAGGAACCTCTAAGTGTGGCCTTGGAATGGGACTTAACTTCCGAAACCAATTGAATTGCTGAACTAAATCCACAGCATCCAGAAGATTAACAACAGAACATTTAAAAATTAAAATACTTTAAATAAGAAAATAGCAAATAGTTCTTTTTCCGACAACATTTGTCTTTGGGATAGCATTTTTGCACTGCTGGCGTAACAAATTATATGTTGAATCAAAAGCGAGAGTTGTTGATAAATAACAACTTTCGAAATAACTCTTTCGTTGTTGTCGCAAATGTGTTCTATTGCTGGGAACGAAATGAGAAATAAAAAATGTTGGCATGAGATGCAGAATTATTGGCATAACAGCGTTCGTTTTTGAGTGTAGTGAAACTCAGAGTAAATTTCAAATCTACATTAAAAAAAATTTTTTTTTTTTTTTTTGAAACTTTATTTACAATCTGTCAGTACGACAACAGGCAAATTTCATAAATATTACAACTTACATTTGCGGCAGCACTCCATTGAGTGCCACTAGAATTTATACAATATTTATGACATTTTATGTCATGGAACGTGCTTAATTTTTACAATAAATGTATATCTATAAGAATATTTGTATTTACATTGTTATATGCACATGTTTTATACATTTTTAAAAGAAAAATAATTTAAAATAAAGGTAACAAATACAATATTTTATAATAATGTGCTTGCTATATAAATGGCAGATCTAGGATATGTTGTCTCTTCAGTCGTCTTATTTCATCTGTTTCGTCTAGTAAGGAGATCGCTAGAGGATTACTATGGTTACTTAATCTTTCGATGTATTTTTGACTATATTTTTTAATTTCTGCTTTTACTTCTGGAACGCCTGTATCTCTATGTATGACGTGGTTAGTGACAAACCAGGGTGCATTCACTATGTGTCTTAATGTTTTTGACTGATATCTTTGAAGAATTTCAATGTTGGATTTGCTAGCCGTACCCCAAAGCTGAATGCAAGATGTCTAGACGGGTTTCAATACTATTTTATAAATTCTAATTTTGTTTTCCAAATTGAGTTGTGATTTTGTTCCAAGTAGCCAGTTAAGTTTTTTTGATTCAATGTTAAGGTGATTTCTTTTGGTCCTTATGTGTTGCTTACAGGTGAGACGTTGGTCAATGTATATACCGAGGTATTTAACATAATTACTTTGCGGAATTTGTATACCATTAATCATAACTGGTGGACGTATTTGCCGTCTTAATGTGAAAGTAACATGAACCGACTTTTCGAAGTTCACTTTGATATTCCATTTTTTAAACCATTTTTCAATTTCATTCAAAGCCTGTTGGAGGCAATTCGATGCGTTGTTTGGGAACTTGTTTGTGGAAATTAATACGGTATCGTCTGCATAAGTTGCTGTGGTTATTTCTTCGGAGACTGGCATGTCGGACGTATATATCGTATAAAAGATTGGTCCCAAGACACTACCTTGAGGAATACCAGCTTCAATTTTACATAAATTTGATGTTTCTTCATTTATTTTTACATAAAAATGTCGATTTACTAAATACGATTTGAGTAAAAAGTAGAAGGGAGCAGGGGAAAGCTTTTTGTTTTTAAATAAAAGACCTTCATGCCACACTCTATCAAATTACATTAAAAATAGCTAGTAATCTGTTTTTTGTTTAATCTTTCAGAATCCGTTAAACGAAGTATGTAATTTTGGAAAAGGATAAGAATTGCCAAGCAGTGTTTTATAATAAACGCTAATGAGTTAATTTTATCCAAATTGTGTGCAAATTTTTGCCATTCGTGCCCCACTAATGAAGGTCGTTTTTTTTTAAGTTAAGAAACTATGGCAAAAAAACTATTTCCAAATCCATGCTTGGCGGAGTCCAAGCTTTAATATCATCAAATTAAGATGTCACGACCTAGTAACGCTTTCAATTAATATGATAAAAACAAATAGCAACAACAACTGATGAAAAACATACCCACAGATTGCTCAAATGTATCGACAAAGTTAATAGAGCAGCTTTTGTATCTTCAATTAGCACAATAAAATGCGGCGCAAAGGTAGTGTGTTGATGTTTGTAAAATTTCTACCGAGATACAAACATACTGAGATATATACGTAGATACTGAGCCAAGAAGATACACTCATACGTTAATAGATCAAGATTGTTAGTTAAAACCGAGATAGATATACAGATGCAGTTGTTTGAGTGAATGTCTCATAAAAATACATATATGTATATATGAAATTTTATAGATGAAACTCGTGCTACTCGACGACTTAGACAGCGCGTGTGTGTGATTGATTTTGGTATTTACAACATTTTGTTAACTCCAAAGTGTTTTCGCACAACAATGTTAATTATTGACTTAAATGGTTGAGGTAGCTAAATTTTGTTGTTGCAATTTAACTTAAGTGCATTTTAACTGGTTTTTTAATCATTTTTTTCATCTAATATAGGAAAAATTTGTTCTACAGGTGGGCAAATTCTTAAAGACCGTCCTTAATGAGTTTGAAAAATGAGATCTTAAAAAAGCATGGCGGTCAAAATAATCAAAAAAGAGCACATTTTTGCGAATTTTTTTTTTTGAGTATACCAACAAAATGAATTTTTTATTGTTAACCCAACAACATTACACATGTCATTAAAAATGACTTTTTCGACTTTGATTGCAGCAAACATATTTCTATTTACCGTAAATATATTTCGCAATTCTTTGTGACAAGCATTTCAATGTTTGTTTACAATTCCAGGTAAACATATTTGGATTGATGTGACAAAAAAATATTTTTACGTAAAAATATGTCCACAATGTTCATATTTTATGTTTCTGAAAGTAATACCACTGAGCAAACGATGACTGGTGCGATGTTTTGATTATTAAGATCAGACCATAAATTATTTTTTGTTTCATCTTTAAAGAATAAAAATTCTTCAACTTCTATTGAAGCTTCCCTAGAGTCAGAATATGTTCTTTATCTATAGGCTGTTCTAAGTCTATGTCAGCAGTATGACTTCCATCTATTTTTTTAATGTTTTTGAATTTTGGAATATCAGCACAAAAGTCTTCTTCAATAAAGGTATATGGATTACCCTGAATATTAATTTCTTTATTTTGACCGGTATCAAAAAGCCGAAGTTTTGGAATAGCATTCGCTGTGAGATATTTTTTCCAATATTTTTTTTTAAAAATGATAATCACAAATGCGTGCATTACCAACATTTAAATCGTTTAAATTATATTTTAACGATAAAATTCGTTCTTCGGGAATTTAAAAAGACGAAAGGGAAAATTTGCTGAACTGTCTCTGTAGCTTCTCTGACATGAGTGTATAATACACCTGTCACCGATTCTTCTTGTATCTGTTCGTTTTAATTTTTTAATGGATTCCATTTTATTGGAAAAAGATGTTTTAAAACTTCAAATTTAATCGAAATCAAAACAAAAATCGTAGTCCTATTAAAAGCCAAGTTCGTCAACAAAATTTAACAGAATTAAAAAATCAATTACCTTATCAAATCGTCAAATAAAAAATCATTTATAAGTAAAAATACAAAAGTCGTCAACAGAATACCTTTTAACCAATGTCAAATCAGAAATTGTTAATTTATAAATCGATGTCCAGATAAACAAGCAAAAAGTCGTCAAATTTTAAAAATATTATTTGCATATAGATCAAATTAATTTTAAAAGCTTTTATCAAAAATTCGCATGCAGGCATAAAATATTGCTTCTAGCTCGCAAGGAATCTTAAATCGCAATAACCTTCGATTGCTTTTCCATCACAACCAGTGTGGCCACGAGCTTAAAAAAAAGAAAGCTAAACTGACCAAAAAAAAAAAGTCAAAACAAGCCAAATGGTTTGAAAAAATCAGCTAAAAAAACAACCAGATCTTTTTCATATAATTTTAAGGTTTTTTATTTAATTTTTAACATAACATTTATTTTTAGTACATTTAAATGACCATAATTTATGACCGTACCGGAAAAAATTTCGCCACACACCATCTAATTTTTTTGTTTTTTTTTTGTAAGCGTTTTTGGAAAGTAACTCCCCAAAATTTTTTTACAAAACGTTTCGTCACATCTTTGACATTTACAGTCCGATCTTATATCGATGTTTTTGTCTTGAGAAAACTAGTTTTTTCTTGCTCCAAAGGTCATTGACCTCAAGTACCCAGTTCTAGTACTTATCCACTAAATCTTAGTCCATCCTAATGTGCCACTAATGTCAGAAAATTAATGCTCGCCAAAAGTATTTCGATTATTGCAGCAGAACTATTTAGAAAATTATTTTAAATTTATTTTGCCGAACGCAATCATACCTTTTCAAATTTTTAGTTATAGCTTCGGTATTTAGAGTTCGATCTGAAAGTATGATGCATATATCGATGTTTGTGTCTTGAGAACACAAATTTTTTGCTTTACAGGACATTGAATTTTTTAAAAAAAAAGTAAATCAAATAAAAAGTTTTTAAACCATTGCCCAGCATTTTGAAAGCCTTGCTGTCCCTAGCTCTTTAAAATAAGCATTACTTAATTGAAGTTTGAAGTTTTTTTGAAATGAAGTTTTTTTATAATGAAGTTTTTTTGAAATGAAGTTTTTTTATAATGAAGTTTTTTTAAAATGATATTTACAATGCCCTCCGTATTAGAAATCTTCTAATTTTACCAATATCAAAAAATTTGATATAATATGCTATCGGCTTTTACTACAGTATCTTTTTTTCAGAAATGTCAGTAGACTCATCTATTCCCTACAGAGAAAATAGCCGGTTCTGAACCTATCATCGGTTCAGAATACTATTTCGTCCCAAGAGATAGGGACCTGTCCCAATTCTGCCACCAACATATGAAACCGACCGGTCACTTTTACATGGCGCTGTCATTGACAGGGGCAATTGCTGCTTGTTGCATCAACTTGGACCGGTTCAGTGTCCGGTCCAGAAGACGACATTAGTTAACTGTTGTGAAGAAAAAGGAACCGGTTCAGAACCTGCCACGAGATAGGTTCCCAACTGATAGGGACCCGTCCCAATTCTGCCACTAACATATGAAACCGACCGGTCACTTTTACATGGCGTTCAGGGGTCAATTAACAGGGGTCAATTGTCACCTAAGACCTGTAATACAGAAAATAAAATCCGTCTTGTAATAGGCACAAAAAACTGTTCCATGACGAGTTATATCAGACCTGTCCTGTGATAGCTGTCCATTGCAGCTGTCACAGGACCAGCAATTTAAGGGCAATTTACTCTGATTTTTCCGCAGGGTTATTATGCTGGAAAGACTATTGCCAATATCGGAAATCAATTTGGTGGTAAAATACGGCTACAGAATATTTTTATAAGTACCCTGTAGTTTGGCTGGTTGCAGCATATCCCTTTGGATATGCCATTTACCGGTATGGCCATTGAGGAACCTATCCATGACCTATCAATGACACCGATGTGTTAAAAGGACGTACAAAATACGAGGCGAAGGGCATGGCCCTACCACTGAAGTATGTGAATTCACATACATGTAGAATGATTGACAGAACTACAGGGTAAAGCTACATTTTTGACAGTTCACCAAAAAAGACAAAAAAGCTGCTTTGAACGGGCAAAAAAGCTAAAAAAAAGCCATGAAGCTAAATCGTAAATTTACAGGCTAATTCGCTTAAAAACAGGGTAAATCCATGAAACAAAGATATACAGAGAGCATACTCCGTGCGCAAAATATTAAATCTTCTGCGCACTACGTCACTCGAGCTTGTCTGCTGTAACACGTGGTGCATACCCATGAAACAAAGATATCAAGATAGCTTACTCCGTGCGCAAAAATTGAAATCTTCTGCGCACTACGTCACTCGAGCTTGTCAGCTGTAACAAGTGGTGCATTCATACAAAAGAAAATGTGAAAAAGCAAAAAGTAAACACAAGCAGCAAGCAGCACAATTGCAAGCATTTAAGAAATAGTGCATTCATTTAATTTAATTTCTAGTATTGTGCACTTATTGTACGTGTAAATTATAATTTTCAATTATATTTTATGTAATTAAAATTAGCAATAAAGTTTTAGATGGTTTTGACGAGAGTAACAACGATTTTATCTCGGGCCATCAAATGAATTCACAATAAATTTTCAACAAACGAATCAACAAACGAGAAGAACAACAAAATGAAAACAAGGTGCTGTCAAACACATCAAGCAACGTAGCTATTTTTTTGTGTAGGAGAACAAATGGGAGACAACACCCCTATTATATAGAAATTTCTTTTCAATAATAGTACTGAAAAATGTATTTGCTCCAATTTATTTATAAATTTATTTATAATGTAATTTATTTCATGTCAATAAACCAAGTTTCAAAAAGAAAATTTCGATATTTTTTATCGCTATAAATAAATGATCCCCTTTAAATATATTGTGACTACGTTTTTATTTAGCCACTTTGACAAGCTCGAACTACGTCACAACAAAGATGGCGGACATGCGCAGTACTTTATCTGTAATTCTTTAAAAATGGCCACACTGATCACAACACAAAGCAAAAACCACGAACGCAAAATAAAAATAAACGATGCTTGCAACAACAAAGCGCATGCGTCGAAGCTGTTGGAAGTGACGATCATTTAGAAGTTAACTAATACAATATGGTAGCTATAAAAATGAAAACACGAAATTACGTTCGTTTGAACGCAAGAGCGATCGGAGAGTAAGTGAGAACCATGATATAAGGATAGAGGTAGCTGCAGCGCTGACTGTGCTCTCTTTCCATACTGTCATGTCTGTCAAATTCCGCTGTGTGGCGAATGGAAACAAACAAAATGTTCTGACATTTCCAGCAGTATGCTCTCATCTGGTGCATCTACCTGTATTCTTCTACCATGATAGGAACACATTTTTATACGGTTTGAGTCCTCTATGTATTATATGCTAAGTGGTTGCAACGTTATCAAAACAGCTTCTCAGTTTTGAAAGCAAGTTTTTACTTACATAAATATAAGAGATAAAGGTATGATAAAAAATAAATTTCCAAAATGTATACAAAATCAGAAATAATTTGAAAAATAACTGTATTGATATCAAGCCCACTTGCAGCATTCTACAGCATGATTTCTTAAATTTTAAGAAATGTCAGTTACAATATTTGGATATTTCATTGAAATATATGTAAAAATTTTTTTACACCACAAGTGATTTATTTTAAGGATGCTTTTCTTATAATTCTTAAAAAAATACTTTAAAATTACTTACAAAGCGAACGATTTTTAATGAAGCAACGATTGTTTAACAACTGCGATGGTCGAATGGATAAGCTGATGCACTTACACTCACGCGGACGAGGTTCAAGTCTCTGGATAGTGGTAAGTTTTCAATTTTATTTAATGTTAATAATAATAATAAAACGTCGGAGGGAAACATATTGTAAATAAAAATTATTTATTCAAACCAACATTATTTGTACAAACAAGACCAAAAAAGCCTAAAAATAATAAAATGAACCACAATAATGTTTGCAGTATTTCTTCAGTATAAAAATCAGAATTCTCACAGGATACTGTATAAAATCTTAAAAAATGGTTGTTTTTTACCAAAAATTTAAAAATTTTTTCAGGGAGTCCATAAAAAATTTCTTATATTCAGAGAAAATGTTTCTCATAGTTTAGCCGATGGTTAGTAAACGGTAGAAAATTTATTGTTTTAAGAGAATATGTTTTTCTTAGTTATAGCCGATTATAGGTAAACGGTAGAAAAACTTACTCAAATGTACTAAAAATTCAAAACAATTTCAAAAACTTCGTAAATGGTTGTATAATTTTCCTTAACTATTTCATACTTCTGGTGTCAATTTAGCAAAAAATATATAGTTGTTGTTTTTTTAAAAAAAAATTCGTTAGAGCAATTACTTGTTCTTACTTGACTTAAAAAGCTTAATAAACACTTTTAAACTATCAGACAACTATTAAAATCAGACAACTATCAATTTGTATTTAAAACCAAGAATGATTTAAACTATCAAAAGTTCAGAATTTGTATTTAAATCATAGAAAATTAACATAATAATACAGAATTGGTCATATAGAAAACTTTCAAATGTAATCAAATGGTAGAGCCTGACCGAAAAACACTGAAACACTCTAAAAAAACAACTTCAATAACTATGCATTGTTTGTGGCGAATTCTGACAAATATAATTTGACTCCATAATAACATAAGCACAAAAAACTAAAATAACCAAAAAAGAACAGCAACGAAAAAGGTATGAAAGGGAGAAAAACAGAAAAACTGAGAAATTGACACTGAAATCTCATCGCCTCTGTGGTGCAGTGCGCTAATGCGCTGGCACGGCATTCCACGCCCGGGTTCGATCCCAGGTAGATTTTTGATGAAGCGCCTGTACCAGGGCCGAAATTGCAAAAAAATCAGCTAGTGTTGTTTTCCTTTTCATACTAAAAATGTTGTTGTTGTTTTCTTTGGAAAAAATTCGTTAGAGCAATTAATTGTTCTAACCTGACCTAAAAAGCTTAATAAACGATTTTAAACTCTCAAACAACTAGAATTTGTATTTAAAATCAAGAATGATTTAAACTAGCAAACATTAAGAATTTGTTGTTAAGAATTTGTTTTCATTTTTAAGATAGCAGATAAAGACATCACATTTTTTCTTGCACTCATGAATATTGACGGTTGATGAGCAAATTTGCATTACAAATTTCCAAAATATTCTTAAGCTTTATCTTAAAAATTAACACTGCCTTTTCCAATTCCGCGTGAAAAGTTATTCATGGTAGGGCTGAATATGTCTCGTGGAGGCTAGGTGTAAAGTCTACTTATTTCTCTGACCACTAACAGATGATTGTTGTAGCTCGTATCAATGCTTTTCCGCACACAATTGTATGAATAAAGTAGTTAGGTTGACTTATTTTCCTAAACACTAACTGAATAGTATTGAAGCTCGGATTGGTACTTTTCAGCACACAGTTCCATCGAGAAAGTAGACAGTGTGCTCTACCAGATGCAAGAAGTAGCTAGACTTGATACTTTCCCGCAAACAATGCGTGTCGAAAATTCATTGATTCTAAGGCTGCCAAGTGCCAAAGTAATGGAAGCTGCCAAAGTAATGGCAAGTTGTATTAGAACTTGAAGCGCTTCGTGCTTCAAAGTGTTTAATACAGCATTGATACTGTAAGCAGCAAATTTCCTTCCTTACGTCAAAATGAGAAAATATGGTGAGAACTGCTGTGAGAAAAGTTACAGAACCGAGCTATAGAACAACATGAAATCCCATTGAATTTGACGAGATATATGTAGATAATTTTTTAATTTTTTTGATATATTTTGTTTATTAAATTAAAAAAAAGAGCCGCACTTTACTAAACAAAAAGCCGCATTTGCACACTGTTGGTCTATAGCATCTAATGCAATGCGATAGAAATTTTGTAACGCATTCGAAAAAGATACTTTGGATCTCTAGGAAAAACTGCAAAAATAGCCTCAAGAAAAAAAAAAGGACGCTATACAATATAAAAAAACTAAGCGCGTTTAAATTTGGCCAAAACAAAACCAAAAACTATTCAACCAAACTAAAGAAAAAGAAACAAATGCCGTAAAGCCAACGGAAAATTACTATGAAAACTGCGCACACCCAGTAGATACAAATAAATTGATTAAGATGTTCAGATACGGCAAGGTGTGAATACGTACAGAAGTACACAGTCAAAAATTTTGGACTAGTTTTTAATACAATTTGAACTCTTTGAAATTATGTTCGAGTTTCAAAAATCAATTTGTTTTTAATGTATTTCGAAAGTACAATACATTGAGAATATAATGTACACATATCAGACCAAAATTTAAAATATTAACGAAGTTACAGCATATAGGCAAGAGCGCCGCATAATTGCAATTTTAACGAAACAAATTTTTTTTGATCCCTGGCCGGGTGCTTAAAAATTTTATTGGGCAAATTGGGCTGGAATTGTAATACATTATTCTAAACACCAATGGCTCTAGCAGGTAGCAGAATTGTTCATTTTTAATGTTTTTTTTTTTCTATTTTTACACTGGTTTAAAAAAAAACGCGATTTTTTACAATTTCTGTTTAGAAGTCCGCCATTTTGTTATTTTCTAATAAAAATTTTTGAATCTATTACCTGACAGAATGGCAAGTCTACCACAGGTCAAGAATCTATTTAAATTTTTTATTTCAAATGACTTTAAGTGCCGCTATCACCTGGGCCAGCAACACACCTCATTTTTAGGTGACGTAAAAAAATAAGAAAATATCGTAAAGTAAAAAAAAAATTGTTTGTACAGTTAAAGATGTCAATAATAACATAGAACAAAATTGAAATGATTGTATTTTATTTTGTTATAAAAAAAAAATTCCCGAAATTAACCTTAAAAATTAAGCCGGAACACCAGACTACATCCTTAATAAAACGTAGAAAAAAATTACATACTATATGGCAAAAACCTCGTGCTCATATTCCCGTATACATAATCTTATAACCAGGACTAGGATTTCGATGACATGTAATTTTTTCTGCTGCTTCTAAGACATTTTCTGGTTATCTAGAACGTTCATTAATGTTTCCTAAATTCCAAATATGAAAAGTTTTTAGGTCATTTTATCGTCATTTTGTATGGGTTTTAGTTTTTAGTTAATTTTTACTAGATGTAAGGCGTTTTTTGGTAATTTTAAGCAATTTTTGAGTTATTTTATTGTCGTTTTTTGAAAGTTTTAGTTTTTAGAGCATTTTTCGGGTTTTTAGGTAACTTTAGCGAAATATAAATAGATTTTTTTTTCGTTTTTTTCGTATTAAAAATTGTAAAATGCAAATTTTTAAACATGTTCCTTTAACAATAGATGTTCTTTCAATCAAAAACATTACCTATCGAAAAAGGAGTAGCTTTGTTTATAGACATCGATGAAAAAAACTCTGCAAGTGGTGAAACTGACGAAAGGGTATGTAGAAAGATGAAACAACTGTTAGATAAAAGCTCAGTTTTTAAAGTGTTAGATAAATATGCTAGTTTTAATTAACTTTATTTTTGTGCTCTATTGCTGAAGTATTATTGAAGGGGTGAAAATATTTATACTATAAAATTAAAAGAGGAACTTACATCCGATGACATATCGTCTTTTAAATATTTTTAAAGTAGAAAGAAGTTTTTCTGTTTACAAAAACATTTTGCCAGACAGTCGATGTTCCTTCAATTTTAATAACTTAAAAATGTAATTTGTAATAAACTGTAACGATATGTATAAAAATGTTATACAATAAATTTTAAATTTAGAAATGTTTTATTTCTAAAGCTTTACTTTTTTATGTAATTTTTTGCGTTTTTTAGGTAATTTTTGTCAGTTTAAATGTCATTTTCTGCAGTTTTTAGGTAATTTTTGTAATTTTTTTCAGGTCATCAAAATCCGAGCCCTACTTATAACATATGGGTCGTGCGTTCAAGTCCAAAAGGCTTCATTACTTTTTAATTTTTGTTGAAAAAAAAACAATTTTAAAGGTTTTGTGATAGCTCAAAGATGCAACACGGTCTAGAAGGCCAATTGTCGAAAATGTCGATACAATCATGGAAATATCATGAGTCCGACCATCATATAAGCACCTTGCAGTGAAAACTCGACCTCATTTTGAATTTAACTAGTTTACTCAAGAGTTAAAATAAAACTAGTCAAAAAAATAATAGATGTTAAACTAGTCAAATCTTACTAACCAAAAAGTAACTAGATAAGTTACTATCTGTATTCCAGCCATGGTTGATAAATGATTTTTTTCATTTTGGTATACAAATTTAGAAAAAAATATACTAAATAAAAAAAAAAGTATGGAATAAATTTTGTTTACTCAACGCATACTGCATTAATTTTGTCACTCCGTTTGTAACGAGGACGCAACAGGAGGCATGGCAGATATAGAAAAGTATACATATATTCTTGATCAGCATCACTTCCTGTGCCGATTTCGCTAGGTCAGTCTGTTGGCACGATTACAGCCGCAATTTTAAAGCTACCCTCCAGGAAATGTGAGCATTCCCGGATGTTACCAGGAAACATTCCATGGAATGTAGGAAGCATTCCCCTTTGTTGCACACTCCATTGCTTTTTTTACATAGCATGTCATTAGAGGGAAACATTCCTCTCAGCTGTGTTAAAAAGCGAATTACAAGCAGTCCTCTTCCCTGTTCTAAGAATTAATGTGGAAAAATCCTCTCCCTTGTTACGAAAATGCCCGGCCAGGATTCGAACCCAGGAACCTTGAGCGACAGTCAAGCGCGCTACCACTAGACTATCGAATTCTACAATAAGCGGCTAGAAAACAGTGATTGTAATATTTTCTATTGTCATTGCGGACAATAAATAAAAGTTTCCAAATGCATTCTTAAAGAAGCGGTTTGGAAACAATATAAATACAAAACTACCCTTAAGCTTCCAAAAGATACGGTTTGGAAACAATATAAATACAAAACTACTCTTAAGCTTTCAAAAGATAAGGTGGGGAATGTTTCTTTATCACTTTTAGATGGAAGCCTTCCGATTTTTCCTGGAGGGTATCGTTCGAAATTTGGTATATGTGCTTATATTAAAAAAACAAAGATCAAGTTCGAGAACGAGCAAAATCGGATGAAAAACACGCCTTCTTTATCAAACAAAAATATTTCTAATTAATCAAACAAAAATTTTTCAGTTACTTGGTATTGTGCACATATGCTTTGAACTAAAATATTCACCATATATTTCCAATTTTTTAAGATCGGATAAAAACAACGCCCACCTCCCATACAACGTTTTTTTATTAAATCTTTAAAATATTTAAAAATGACACACAAATTAATGTCATGATTAAAAATTTGCCCAGAGACCTTGGCCGCAAAAAATCAAAACATGATGGAAATTTTTAAACTCGAAAAAACAACGCAACAACCTCCTATAAAAAGTGATTAACAAAATGGTAAAATCTCTGAAAATGCCACAAAACTAATGTAATGACTTAAAATTTTGCACATAAACTTTGGTCGCAAATACCTTAAAATACCTTGTATTTCAAATTTGTCAAAATAGTATGAAAACCACGCCTACCTCCTAAGCAAAGTAACTATATGAAAATGGTTAAGTCTCTAAAAGTTTCGCAAAAAATAATTTAATAAATTAAAATTATGAACATTTGCTAAGCACATTAAAATTCACTTTGAGTTTGGAATTTAGCAAAATTGATAAAAACTCGACCAAGCTCCCATACAAAAGCGACGTCATCAAAGTAGCATAACTTCTATAAATTCCACAAAAATATAAGGGGTCGTCCATAAACTACGTTACCAATTTAGGGGGGGAGGGGTTTTGAAATGCACTACGATAAGTAACGGTAGAGAGAGGTGTTTAGATATTGTAACGTTACCAAAAATTAAAAAAATCGACGAAAAACCTCTAATTAATAACACAATCATTTCAAAAATTTTTAACCTTATATGTTTATGTTTGATCGTTTAAATTGATGGTTAACTTTTGTTTCAACGATTTCTTCCACCGCCTTTTCTCTCGACACAGGAACCTTTTGGTATTCCTTCACCATCTCAGCACACGTCTGAAAAATTTGGGTCTTTGATTTTGCGACAGGCTTTGACGTTAAAGCCTGAATGTTCTTGATCAAAGGAGATACCGTATGACATGTACCGTCCTTCTCAGAAAGAAGAAATCGGTTCAAGGTCGTGTCCTACCTGCGGCTTTTATTTCGTTTTAAAAACTTCTATGAATTGTCATGTTTGTATTAATATCGTTTACAATAAATTGGAATAAAACATACTATATAAATAAATCAATTTTCAGAAAGCATTTACACAAAAACACAGAACTTGGTGCAGCTCGGGTGCAGCCTTTAAGGGTACTCTGTCAAAGACCAGGTGAATTTCTTTGCGTTAGAAATGAGGATTCACCTGAATGGGTCGACATAGAATCCGATGAAAAATTCTATTTTGAAGAATCCTCAACAAAGCTACCAGCTTCTTCTATCCCAGTGATTGAGAGCATCGAATCTTGGATCGCAAATGGAATAGCATTTACAGATGATGTTAATTATCGATTTTTTTCCAATTGTTCCTTTAATGTATCTAGTCATAGTAGACACTAATACTAATGAAAATTGTCAGAGCTAGTCAAAATATATAATCATTCGAATGAATTAATTTCATATGTCACGTTACTTTATGGGGGGGAGGGGTTTTGAAAAGCACTACGAAAAGTAATGCAGGGGGAGGGGGGTAAAAAAACCGGAAAATCAGCAACGTAGTTTATGGACGACCCCTAAGTATTAACAGCATATTTAACTCCTAATCTTCCATATCTCAAAAGTGTTCTGCATTTTGAGTTTTTGCGAAATTGGATGAACATCACAACAGTAATCTATACGAAGTGACGTCATCAAACTTTAAAAACATGCATAACAAAGAAAAAAATCATATAAACATAAAGTTAAGAGGTCTTTTTATAATTAAAAATAAAAATTTCTGCAAACGTTTTTTAAATCAGGTTATTCACAGATGCCTTCAGGTCAACTAGACAAAATCTGCCACAATCCAGCCGAAAATTTTTTTAAAATGTTAGTCAGGACCTTTCTATGTTAAGGTAACGAAAGAAATTAATGGGAAAATCTTTCAGTCAAGCAATTCTTCACTTTCAGTCAAATTTAAGAAATTTTTTCATTTGATATATTATTTCTGATATCAATATTGTGGCATTTAGTTTACTAGATTTTAAAAAATATTTTGCTTACATTTAATTAAATAAAATGTTGCAATCTGCAGTCTGTTTCTAGAATTGGTTTTTATAAAACTTTGAAAATAAAATATTCTTTTAACATTTGCTGTCAAATGAGAAATTGAAAGAATTCCTGAAATGAATGAAGTATTTTCAGAGTACCAAAATTCAGAACTAGATCATTTTTTTCATTCTTTTAAATCGTTTGCTCACTTAAAGATCTAAATTCTGAGTTTATTATAGAGTGAAATAAAATGTACCGAAAACGCTTTGGTAATAGGAAAATAGGAAAAATATAAAATTGTACCAAAAAAGTACAATTGTGCCGAAAATATCAACCCTGATTCCAGCAAGTTCAAAAATACAAGCTGCTTTACTAGTTATAAAAGAACTAGTTGCTTAATTTATAGTTAACTAACTAGTCGCATTTTGACTAGTTAAAAACAAACCAACTGTTTTTCTAGCTCTTAACTAAGTAGTCATAAATATACTAGCTTCCTTGCTAGTTGCAAACTAGCTTGTTCTGCAAAAATTTGTAAACATTAAATAAATTGAATATTTAGTTACTTAAAAACAGTAACAATTGAGGATGTGGCGGATGTCATTTTGCGGATGCAGATCTGTAAAGATCCTTCCTTAAGGATGCGGATAGTTGAAACTCATATCCGCGGATGCAGATGTTTTCAATTAAATTATAAATATATTTTTTATAATTGTTAGTCTTTATTTTTTTAAGTAAAAATCTCTTTAAGAGGCAATGTGGTTCTACACGTTTTTCTCGAAACAAGACTTTTCGACCGCGTTGACGTTATTACAAAAAACTATTCAGCCGATCGGACTAAAATTTTAAATATTATTGTACATATGTGTTATATATATTCAATAATACTAAACCTATTTTTTATGCGACCTAACATTAAACTAAAGGTTAAAAAATATGCGAAACTTCGTCATTTTGTTTTTTTTTTGCCCAAATGTGGAATGAGTGTGACAATATAACTTAAAAGTTTTAATAAAAGTTCATCTTTTAACCTTTAATACAAAATTAAAAATACCTCAAATTTTCGATTTCTTTAAGGTGTAAAATAAAAACAACCTTTTATAACAAAAAAAAAATTAAAGCAAATACCATTCCAATTAGTAAAACTTAGTATTTTATATATTAATAGGCAAATATCAAATGTTGTCGTACACTTTTTCGATATTTATTTTAGAATAAGGGCAATAAAACTTATATCATTCAAAAGGTACTGCACCCTATATGTGCAGAATCACTTTATATTTTAAATTTATGACCTCTGACCCGAAATATTAACGTTGAAAATTTTTAATATTTTTAGTAAGGATTCTCAGTGCTAGGAAGAGGTAGAATAGTGGATGAGGTGTCAAATGAAAGATGGCTGCACAGTGTGATTACATTTTAGAGTGGTGACCTTCGACCTGAAATCTGAGCGTAAAAAGAGCGTTTATTAAATATAAAAGCTAAACTGTAACAGATGGGAGAATATATTGTAAGATGGAATTTTAGACATTGATAAGGTTTGCAAAAAATACTTCCAACATTTTGCGCCATCTCTTACGGATACACTACAATAAGCATTTTTTATGTTAAAAGTGTGAATATATATTGTGATGGTGAAATTTCTTACAAATTATGAGAATTTTCCGTTAAATTTGACATGAAAATTATTGTGATAGCTCGAAAACTATAGATGTTTTCAGTACAACGTATTTTTGTACAACGTATAAAACGACGTTGTTTCAGAAATATAACGGTATACGAAAGCTTTGTTGGTAACATTTGTTTCGGATAATATGTTAAAAAATTCCCGTTATAATGACATCAAAACTATTGAGATGTCTCAAAAAATGTAGATTTTCTCAGTACAACGTATTTCCTTGAAGCAGGGTCATCGCCTTAGAATGAGAAAAAAACGATTGAAATTTCAAGTTTTGATTTTGGAAGCAAATATCTTGGCCATTTTTTAATCAATTTTCATCAAATTTTCTTTGGCTGAAAGATCAATCAATTGACTTTGGAGAAATAAGAAAAGATTTACCGCCATCTCACCCATTGATTGCTTTAAATAGTTTTAAAAAGACCTCTAAATTATTCAGTTTCTGCTCAAAAAATAAGCCAAACGTTTTTGTTGTTGTCATTTTTTTTTCTTATAAAATTTTCTTTTTTTACACTCTTTCATATGACATATCATTTATTAGCAAAAATTGCTTCATTTTGACACATGATGCAACAAAAAGTTTCTATCATCGAAAATCATGAGCTACAACCCCTATGATTTTTTTTTTGATAAAAATTAAATTTTTCAAAATGTTGTTTTTATATTTTCTACAAAGCTGTACAGCTTAAAAAATAATTTCTGTGAAAAAAGTTCTCAAATATTTCAAACCACTCCAAAGTTATATACACAAATCTATGTTTTAATCCATTTCGTTATTATATAAAAATAGGCGTAGGAGAAACAGTTCTTCCGTTTTTCTGAACCGATTTTGATAATTTTTTAAATAAATTAGAGTAAAGAGAAGTTCACCGAACAGTTGTGTGACCTTTGACCTGAAATATGAGCACTGAAAGAATATTTCTGAAGTAAAACCTTAGCTATAAGAAATGGAAGAACATGGCGTAGGAGGTAATTTTAGATATTAATACAATGTAGGAAAAACATTTTTCACTATCTCTTACGGATACCGTACAATAAGCATTTTTTATAGAACATCTTTAATTTTACAAATAGTAAATTCTGAAAAATGTTGATATAAAAGTTCTGACGATATCTCGAATAGTGTGGCTTTCTCTCGAAACTTGAGATTTTCTTAGTACAACACATTTTTTTTAAGGCAAGGTCAATGCCTCAGAATGAGAAAAGCGATTGAAATTTCAGAAAGTTGGTCGAATTTCAACTACAGGCGATACTAGTAAATATTAAATGTGCAGCTTTTTAAAAATAAAAATCTGCTTAAAAATAGAAATCTAAATATAGTTTCAATAATACAAGTATAAAGCCTGTTTACGTAGTACTAGCATACAATTGGTTTAAAAAAGACTAGCACAAAACGAATACTAGCATACAACTAGTATGAAAACTACCAGAATTGAACTGGCTAAAATAGTACTTAAATGAAACTGGTCAATATTAAACTAGTTAAAATATACTAGCACAAATGTGGCTCCAATCATACCAGTAAAAAGCCTATTTTTGATTATACTAGTATTTTACTGATTTAAAAGTAACTACTATTACAATTAGTTCAAATTATGCCAGTAAAATACTACCTCAATTCATATCGATAATAGGACAATTGTCTTTTTCTATGACATCAACACAGGAAAATAACAAGTTTGCGCAATGTAAAAAGTATTTGAGCTGAATTAGTACTGGTATTTTTTGACCTAGTATATTTGCTAGTATTTTAACTAGTTGGCTACACTGCAGGGCACTGTTTTGATTGGTCAAAATCTAAAAATTGCACAAAAACTCGTTCGGAAACACTTGAATAAGGCTGGATTCAAAAAGAATCTCGACGTATGGGTATCACACGAGGTAATGCAAAAAACACACGGTCTGAATTTCAATCTGCGATTTGCTGCTAAATCGCAACCAAATCGACCCATTTCTCAAAACAAAAAATGACTGCACAGAAAAACCTTTTAGGGTAAATTTTATCTTTTTATAACATTTGTGCGGTATAAACTTTATTTATTCCAAATAATTTATAAATTTTATACCACTCAATATTGTAAAAATAAAAAAACAAATATAATTTAAAAATTTTATATGGATATCATGTGTAAATCAAAATATATATAATATATGGTTCGAAAGCAAAACATTCACCGAAATTGGAAAATTTAAAAAAAAAATAGTGGTTTCGATTGGTCTGACGACAAAAATGGTCTGGAAAAGTTTATAATATTTGATGGTGTAACTTTTAAAACATTTTTGGTTTGGATTTATATGCATACCAAATAGTATAAAATTTATGCTCATATTTTTTAATGTGTGTAGATGAAAAATGGGTCACTTACGACAACGTTAAGCGAAACGGTCGTGATCGTGGTCGAATCGTGGTAAGCTGCTTCAAACGGTGGCCAAGCCAGGATTAACGGTTAGAAAAGTTTTGCTATAAGCTGCTTCCCTACGTCAAAACTCTTAATTCAAACTTGAACTGTCAACAGTTGGACCATCTAAAGGAAGAGATGGAGGAATTGTGTTCCAAAAGAATAACGCCAGGCCACACACATCGATAGTGACTTTTGGCGAGTCAATCCGGTAGCCCGGACAGGGCACAAAGTGATTACCACCTGTTCATGTGTATGTCGAATAATGTTTCTGGTAAAACATTCGCCTCAAGAGAAGCTTTTGAAAATCAACTGTTACAGATTTTTTTTCAAAAGGGACGAAAGTTTTTATGAAGGAGGCATAATGAAACTGCCTTTTTAATGGCAACAAGTTATCAAACAAAACGGTGCATATTTAAACTAAATTGGAACATTCTAACTATGCAAAATAAAGCCTTAAATTTCATGCAAAAATAATGCATTCCTTATTATTACACCTGATATTTCGCATCGATTGAATTGTAATACGGTTCTGGTGTCGTTTTATATACAATACATTCAGTTATATATTAATCATTCAGGTGTGCCACAAGGTAGCCACCGTTGTTGTTTATTCTTTTCATCAATGATCTTCCTCATTTTATACAGTACTCAGAATGCCTTATGTATGCTGACGATGTTAAGATTTTTAAATCTGTAAGCTCTCTCAGTGACCAATGTAGTTTACAAAGTGATTTAAATAGTCTGCACTCATGGTGTAAGCTAAATAAACTGAATTTAAATTTGTCAAAATGCAGCATAATGTCATTTTATATGGTAAGATCTCCAACGTTTTTTGATTACTCAATTTTTTGCAATGCCTTGATTAGAGTAGATTCTAAATTTGATCTAAGTGTACTCTGTGATAAAAAGATGTCATTTTCAGTCCATTATGACAACATAATCCGCAGGACTAATGCTATGATGGGATTCGTTAGACGCAACACTAGAGAGTTTGCTGACTGATAAATAAACCTTAAAGACTCTTTTCATTTCCATTATAAGATCATTACTTGAGTATTGGTGTGTAATATAGGACCCATTTTATGAGTCGCATAGTACAAAATTGGAAAAAGACCAAAAACGTTTTACTCATTTTGTTATGAAAAAACTAAATTGGAATTTTATGCCAAAGTATAGCTCTCGATGTGCACTTGTTGGCTTAAATCATTGAGTTCGAGAAGAAAATATTTTCTAATAACTTTTGTTCGAGATCTTTTAATGAATAATATTAACTGTGCGCCAATCCTCGCCCGTCTCAATATTTATGCTCCGGAAAGACACTTTAGGCAAAGAGATTTTTTTACATTCCGCACCACAGAACTAACTATGGCCGAAGTGATCCGATTTTCAACATGTGCACTGTCTATAACAGTGTAAGTGCGCGTATAGATATCACTCAAAATAGACCCAGTGGGCAAAAGCAGGTCTTTGAAGCGCTTCTAGCCATCATATGGATTTCTTAGCCCTTCCGTGCTCGTTTCCAAGCCCATAAGCTTTTTTATATGAAACGAGAAAATTTTCTAGGCCTTCCGCTCTCGCGACTCTAAAGAAGCCTGCTAGAAGCCCTTCTTTAGAATGTACATAAGAAAGAAAAGCAATATAAATATCAACTTGAAATAAAAAAACTTTTGACAAATTCCAGATTTGAACCATAGTCCTCTCGGCTGGCGGTCTGGCATCTTACCCACTCGCCCACCTCAGTTGTTAACAAACTTCAGCTTATTTTGCATCATTACAAGTGAAAGTAAGTTTTCGGGAGCGCGTGTTCGCAACCCAGCTCGGCCCAAAAAAAAAATTTTTTTTGTATTTTTTTTAAAATCTACATTTTTTTACAAATTTTTCTGTCCATTTAAAAAATTTTTTGGAATTTTTTTGTAAATTTCTTCATACAAAAATAATAGAAAAGACTTAGAATTTTTCCATATAAAAGTTTTCATATAATGTGATATGCAATGTGTTAGATTTCGGAGACCTGGGTTCGCGTCCCAACTCGGACAAAACAAAAATAATTTTTTTTGTTTTTTCTTTAAGATTTGATTTTTTTTTAATTGATCTGATCATTTATAATTTTTAAAAAAATTTTTTAAATTTTTTTTTTATATAAAATAACAGGAAAAGACTCCAAACCTTCAAAAGGTAGGCCTTACAGAAGCACTCATCAATGCGGCGATCACGGAAGGTATATTGACGCCAATAAGAGCACTACTAGCATGCATTCTTTTGCGTATCGCTAGCTAAAATGCCCACTGGGGAGAGGCATTTAAGCAAACTGTATTGAGTATAGTAATTATCGCTTATAAGCATAACCTCTATTTACTTGTTTTTTGCTGCTTATAAGCGGGAAAGCATATATAAAAACTCGGTTATATGCATCCACGGTGCTTATATTAAAACTCGGTTACATGCCTCCACGAAGCATATATAACAATTGGAATATTGTTTCAATAAAAATTGTCTTATGAATTGGTTTCATTTTTAATTATATTTATTTAGAAATTACATTTTGACAAATATGCGTTTTTAAAAAATAAAAAATAGATTAAATTAAATTAAATTGCCGCTTCTAGCAGTCTCTTTAAAAAATATAAACAAAATAAGTTTTAATAAAACAAAGTCTTAAGTTTTAAAAAAAATATATAAAAAATATGTTTAAAAAAATTAAATTTAAGAACAGCCAGGCTTCACTTCATTTTTTAAGTCCTTTCAATCTCGAAAAAGTCAGTTATATTCTTTTGTACATTTCAGCATTTTTGGCACATACATATATTCTTCTATCTAATTTAATTGTCTCAACTTCTTCACAATTGAAATTTTTTGTTTGAGTGATATGGTTATACTTTTATTTTTGTTCATTTTAAAACTGCACAGGAAACACAAAAGAAATTTTGACACTTTCAAAGACAGTGATGGACAGTGATTTCATATTTGACAGCTCAATAGAGATGTGAAATTTATAATCGGAATTTTTATGACATATCAGTAGGGCTGTTTATAACCGGTTAGTTTTCTATGACTTTGCTTTTAAAAAATTCCTAATTTTTATGCATATAAAAGAGAAATTCATATAAGCGAAATGCTTATAAGCGAAAATATTCCAGCTATTTTGAATGACAAAGTTAAATATCTCAAGTTCGAATGCATTTAAGCGGGATATGCTTATAAACATAGTGCATATAAGCGATAATTACTGTATTGTATAAATCCTTAATTTTATATTCCTGTAATACTTCCATTATAATTTTTTTTTAAGTGTAATTTGTGAAGTAATAAATAGACTGTTAAACATTATTGTCGATAGTTTATAAATAAATAAATAAAATAAAATATAGGATTGCCTAGAATTTAGTCCAAGATTGCTTGCAGTGCATAAGTTAGAACGGCAATAACAACAATGCGCGCCACAATTGCTTTGCGTTTAACCTCAACCCTTTAGTTAGCAGTTTCAAGCAAAAAGCACACGAATCTGTGGCTAACAGCAAGCGATGGTGCTGCATGCCACAGAACTCAGATGCATTTTTAAATTTTTTTTTTTTTTTTTATCAAAAACTAAGTGTTTAAAATGTGAATTTTAGCCGCAGCAAGAATTTTTGAGCCTCTTTTATTCAGTACAACGTTATTAAATTAATATTAAAAAACAAAAAATTAATAACTCAAAACTTATTACATTGTAAACAACAATAGTCGATGTCTAAAGAAGTTTATCAGTATCTAGTAGCTACAGTATTGTAGTTCTATGTATGTACTAGCAAAAAATTTACTTTTTCTTTTTTCTCACTGATCACAGCTGAAGATGAGCAATTTTAACAAGGAAATGAATTGAAATAAATTAAAATAAAGTGAAATGAAAGCGAGTCAAGTATATAAATAGCTACAAAAAGAAAATTTTTATGTTTTTGGCAGTGAAAAATGGCAAAGTGCTCTATTTATTTTAGGTTTTTTTTTTCTTATCCTTTCTTCTTAAGTATTTATTTTGAACCTCGTGATTTCGCATTTTAGTTGATTTTTTATTTATAAATTTTGTTTGATTAATATGTGTAATTTTTTTTCTTATTTGGCTGTCATCATTTTAGTTGTCGCTGTTTTGCTTTCTCATTGTAGAAAATATTTATGCATGTTGAAATATTTCTAGATTAGGCCAAGATGGGTGGGCAAAGCAATAATTTTATTTCATGTAGTGCATTAAAAATTTAGCGGATTTGAGAATTCTTCACTCAAAATTTAAATGAATGAAATAAATTTCTCGACTCATTGTGTAAAAAAATTAGGCTTTTAGAGTGAGAGAAATAGTGTTATTTTGGTAGAAAGAAGTCAAATTTTTTAAACTGAATGATTAAAAAGGAATGGGCAAAGTACACCGAAAATACTCTATAATTTATGATATCAGTAAACTTATATTGACAACAGCATTTTAGTAAGCTTATGAATATCTGCATCTTATAAAACGTCTCTAACTAAAGTTCAGTCCCGATAACAACTAGCTTTTGAGAAACTTGAATTGACTAACATGAAGATATAACACTTACCTCAAATTACGAACATGATGCTATAACTAACCACCACATAACCTATACAAGATTCAACAAAATTTTCTTTCAGGACAATTATCTGTTTAAAATACATACATTGTATTGCTAAAAGGTAAAAAAAATCCTAGCAATTCCGAACCCAAAGTAAAATTACATTTATAAAAACAAAAACAAAGCCATTAATGTAATCAATAATAAGAAAACATTTTTTAATTTATTACTTACACGAATATAGAAAATTAGATAAATAGTTATTAACAAGTAAACAAATTATAATATAGTTAACCTGATTATGATTGTTGATTGCTTAGAAAGAAACCCACTAAAATATTTGGTTATTGTGAAACATAATAATTTGTTTTGGAAATTAGATATTTAGTATTATTAACTAATATGTTGCCGTTTTTACATGCTCAGTTTATGTAAAAAAAGCAATCAAAAGCGTTCATGTCAAGAGCGTCGAAAGCTTATTTCATCTGGGGGGCCAGTACAAATGGGGTGCAAAAAATCACCAAAATTTCTTAAAAGAAATGTAAATACTAATAAACAAATTTTTTATTATAGTTTCAAATAAAAAAAAATAAAACTAAATACAAAAACATCAACATTTCTTTATGTTTAAAAGCTTTTCCTATTTCGATATTAGAGATCATTTTTAAAGCATCTTTCATATGGTTATATGAAAATATAAGAAATAATTAATGCTTTTATAAAGCAAGACTAGGTTTACATGGTTTAAATGCAATAAGGTACTAAAAGTTATATCAGTTTAAATTCTTCCAAAATGTTTCTTTCTGTCCTTGCGAGAAACAAACTCTTTTACTTTCTCCATCAAATTCAATTCTTCGGTTTTATCTTTGTGAATGTGTATGCAGCACTTATACATGAGTGAGTCGTTTCTGTGCCATAGTAAAGCATGCTTATGAAGAAGAGAGAAAGAAGATCAAAATATAAAGGGTCCGCCTTTTTTTTTTTTGAAAATTCTATAAAAAAAACTACTGGATATTTTCTCAAATTTCTTTTTTTATTTGAAACTACAATCCTTCCGGTTAATAATTAAAAATAATTTCATTCAAATGGCTGCCTCAGCTGGCCATGCAATAGCCTACACGATCGGTCCAATTTTTAAGCACATTATCGATTGTGTGCAGCTGTATTTCACCAATGGCTTCACGAATATTGTCCTTTAAAGCGTCAATTGTCTCTGGCTTGTCGGCGTAACACTTATCTTTAAGAGGACCCCACAAATAATAGTCCAACAGTGTCAAATCGCAGCTCCGAGGTGGCCAAACGACATCAGCTCTGCGGCTGATAATGCAATCTTCAAAAACAGGGCGCAAAACATCGAGTGTAGCTTCGGCTGTGTGGCACGTAGCGCCGTTATATTGAAACCAAATGTTGTTAATATCCTCCTCTTCAATTTTTGTGAACAAAAATTCGTTCAAAATGGCCCGATAACGATCGCCATTGATTGTAACGGCCACTCCTTGCTCATTTTCGAAGAAAAATGGCCCAATTATGCCTCTGGACCAAAATCCGCACCAAACAGTGACTCGTTTTGGGTGCAGCGGCTTTTCAATGTATGCGTGCGGGTTTTCTGTGCCCCAAATGTGACAATTTTGCTTGTTTACATACCCGCCAAGATCAAAATGATCTTCATCTGAAAAGATGATTTTTTTTGGCAAAATCGGCATCTACTGTAAGTCGATCGCAGGCCCACTTAGCGAAGCGAAAACGCATTGGATGGTCAGTTGGCTTCAACTTCTGAACCAATTGGAATTTGTATGGCGTCATACCAAGGTCTTTATGCAAAATTCGTCTCAATGATGTCTCCGAAATATTTAATTGTTGAGAACGACGGTGAATTGATGTTGATGGCGCTTCACGCACACTTTCTGCCACAGCAGCAATATTCTCGGGTGTACGCACTGTTTTTGGCTTTTCACTTTGGTTTATCGATGAGGATGCCAGTTTCTTTCAATTTTTTCACAAGATAACGAACATACGGAGCTGACGGTGCTTCTCTTCTTCCAAAATCCGTACGCAATTTTCGCACACATTCTGCAACATTACCATGATTTTCAAAGTAAAGTCGCAATATTTCCCAGCGTTGTTCAAGCGTATACACAACCATATTCGTTTAGTGGAAGGATAAAACTAATTATCTGTTGAATCAGACATGAGCTAAGTGTTACCATCCACGAAATAAGCACTAGTTATTATTATAAGCATAAAAATATTATCGTTGTAAAAAACTGATATTTTTAATAACTTTTGAAGTTTTTTTAAATTTTTTATCTAGCTAAATAAGCGGGGGACACTTTCCCCCCGCTTGCTGCGCCAATGGTTCATGAATTCTAATTCGTAATAATATTTACAGTAAACAAATTGTTGTAATAATGGTCAAAAATAGCTTGGTAAGCAAGGTAAAAATTATTATTAAGCTTAGCTTAATTGAATAATTGGTTGACTTAAAATATTGCTATAATAAAAAACATTATATTTGGCCGTTCATGAATTGCTAAAAATTTTATTAACACTCGTGTTTAGCCGGTTATATTAAAATCTTGCATGCAATATATATCTCATGTTGTAGAAAGTTGAACAAACAAAACAAACTAATTGCATTAAATAGATTCACATATTATAATATAAAAGTTTCATCAAGATCTACCAATCCCTTCGCCCACTTCCCATACAGAATAAAAATGTAACATCTCGAGTTGTAAAAAGTATAAAACCGAAAATATGGGCAAGTCCACAAAAAAGTTATTGTAATCATATTATTTTATAATATTATTTAAGGCCCTATTCTCTTTCAGCAAAAAATTTTTTTCGACTTTTTTTTTGCATTTTTTTATAGCTTGGACATTTAAGAATATAACTCTAAAAGGGTTTTTTGAAATTCGAAATACTTTAGAAGATATGGTCATTTTTGTGGGGTCATGTCTTCGCTAAAATGAGTAGTTTTTATGTTGCTTAGTTTTTGAACGCAACGGCATCAATTAACCACCGAATTCCGTTGAATAGTTAATGGACAGGCAAAAACAGGTTTGAATACACATTTGCAGAAACATGTGAATGAATATGAAATCAAAGCCGCATTTAGTTTAGTTTCGATTGAGTTGAATAGCGGACGCACGCTTGCGCTTACGGTTTGCGGAAAAGTACAGTTTTGAAAAAAATTTATTTTTGTGCGGTAAAATGGATAAAAAAAGTAATAAAACACGTCAAAAACCCGTAAACAAAGTGAACTATGTTCGCGCCGGTCGAATTAAAAAACGCAAATTTCGTGGAAATAAATTTGATAGAGTAGAGGACACTGAGTTTGCGAGTACTTCAGCCAAAAAATTCAAAAATAATCCCACGGAGGATATTGTCATCGAAAACAATTTGGAGAATTGCATTTAGGACTTCTATTCAGTATTCACAACACTTGCTACTTTCGTCATTTGTGCCACATGCAACGAAAAATTGGAATTCAAAAAAGCATCGCCAAATGGAGTTGCATTCAAAATCGCTGTGAACTGCGCTTGCCCAACCAGACTTATTCCTTCATCACGTTTCGCCGGCAAATCGTATGAAATAAATCGCCGCTTGGTTGTTGCCATGAGACTTTTGGGCATTGGTCCCAAAGTCATAGATATGTTTTGTGGCATTATGGACATAGGAGTAGGTCTGAGCAAATATTTGTTCTACAGCAGCCTTCAAAATTTGCATTCAGCTGCAGAGGCCGTTTATAATTTCGTTATTTCCAAGGCCGTTCGTGAAGAAAAAGAAGCCACCATGGAAGAAAATGAAGGGTGCGATCCAACGCTATCGACTGTGTCGGGCGATGGCACGTGGAAAAAACGCGGCTTCGCATCTTTCTATGGTATAACGACATTGATCGGCAAGTACACCAAAAAAGTTGTTGACTCTGTGGTCAAGTCTGCTATTTGCAATAGCTGCAAATATTGGGAATCCCAGCAATATATCCATCCAGAGGGTTTCGAAGCTTGGAGTTGCACGAAGAGGAATGCCGTAAAAATCATGAAGGCAGCGCAGGAAAAATGGAAGTCGATGCGGTTAAGTAGATGTTTGCAAGATCAATGGAAAAACACGGCGTCAAGTATGAAAAATATATCGGCAACGGCGATTCTAAAACTTTCAAAGCAATTCTCACCGAAGACCCCTACGATGGCGACCCCACTGTGGTAAAAAAAGAATGCGTTGGCCACGTTCAAAAAAGAATGGGGTCCAGGCTGCGCAAAGTCAAAAAGGAGAACAAAGGTATAGGTGGCAAGGGCGCTGGAAAGCTGACAGATAAGCTTATAAGTGAACTGACGACCTACTACGGTTTGGCGATTCGCCGTCATCCGAAATCCCTAGAAGAGATGAAGAAGGCGGTTTGGGCTACGTATTTTCACAAAGTATCTACCGACGAAAATCCCCAACACCAAAATTGCCCGACCGGTGAGTCAAGCTGGTGCACGTATCAAAAGGCCGTGGCGCAGGGTAACGTGGATGACTTTAAACATAATTACGATCCGCTCAACCCAAAGGTCGCCGAAGCGATAAAACCCGTCTACGAAGCGCTGTCATCGGACGAGTTGTTGAGTAGATGCCTCGGGTCTGAGACTCAAAACAGCAATGAAGTTTTCAACAGTATCGCCTGGACCTTTGCACCAAAACATATGCACGCTGGAGCGCGGACAGTGGAGATCGCAAATTACATGGCAACCGCCATTTTCAACGATGGTTTTCAGCCAATACTCAAAATTATGAGGTTGATGGGAATCGCCATTGGAAACCAAGCCTACAATTTTGCGTTATCACGTGATGAACTTCGCCTCAACCGCTCGGAAGCTTACGCTGTGGATGCATCAAAGGAGGGCAGAATTGCTCGCAGAGCTCAAAGAGCCAAAGATCAAAGCTTTTTTGAAGAAGAAGAAGGTGGTTTATATGGACCTGGCATCGCTGAATAATTTGGGTAATCCAAAAACAGTTTTTTTCTTTCATAAAAGAGTGAGTTTTGTTTTGTCCAAATCGCGTCTTTCCAACTATCAAGCCACTTTTCTCCGGTTCTACTGACCCGATTTTATAAAATAATTTTTTTTTTTCGAAAAATAAACTTCAAACTTTGAACGCGTTTATCTCGAAACCAGGTTTTTCGAGCTGGCGGCCACGATTCCGCCAGTTCTACTGAACCGATTTGGATAAACAAAGTTTAATCGACGTAGAATTCTAGCCCGTACCATTCTAGCCCGTAGTAAAATAAAAATTTTGCGATTTTTTTTACTATTTTTTTTTTTACACTAAACTACAAAAAAATGGGTCCAAATTCGATTTGTCAATTTCAAGTGGCCGCCATTTTGTCAAAAAAAATCGCAAAATTTTTATTTTACTACGGGCCAGAATTACATCTATGCTGATCATAACCCTATATTTTTTTTTTCAGACGCTCCTGAGGGCCGGAATCGTGGCCGCCAGCACCATGTCTTTTTTTTTGAGGGCCAACTTTGACGGTGCCATCATCTATGGACAGCCCCTATATCGCGGCGAAAAAAATTTTTTTATTTTCTTTCATTCATTACTAATTCAATAAAAAAAACAAAATTCAAATATCTTTTTGCGTTTTCAAATGAGAATTTTTTTCAAAAAGGGTCCAAAAACAGCAAGCTGAAGGAGAATAGGGCCTTAAGAGAAACATTTTAATTTTATTCATATAAGCAATTTCTACAGGGTGTTTTTTTAGCTGCAAGAGAGTTTTCGATGGTTTTTGTCTATGGTTTGACAGTTGACATTTCTGTTCACTAAAGTTTGGCAATTCATCATGAATTGTTTAACTTTAGAACAACGCTTCCAAATTGTGGAAATTTACTTTGAAAAAAACAAATCTGTTCGCGATGTTCATAGAGCACTTCGTCCATTTTACGGTCAACATGATAAAGCTCATTTCTGGTTAAATGGCTTCGTCAATAAGAAAAGCTGCCATTTATGGAGCGAAGACAATCTTCATTCAAGCCTTTAACGAATCATTATCCATTAAAATTGACTGTTTCGTGTGGTTTACACGCTGGCGGTATCATCGGTTCTTATTTCTTTTGCTGTCGTTACGGCGAATGGCGAGCGATATCAAATAAGACGGCGCAACTTGCCATACAACGCGCTTAATTATCAATTTATTGCAAAATCAATTTGGTGACAACTCCATTTCCAGAAGTGGTTCCATTGACTGGCTCCCTCGTTTGTGCGATTTAACGAATGGAGATTAATTTTTATGGGGCTATGTTAAGTCATTGGCTTATGTCGACAAACCAGCAACTCTTGAAGCATTGGAAGCCAATATTCAAACCACCATTGACGCCATACGGCCAGATTTATTGGAAAAACTAGTGAAAAATTGGACGGATCGAATGGACTATGTAACTCACAGCCACGGCGGACAAAAGCCAAAAATCATATTTAATAAATAAATGCCATATAATTGAAGCACAGCCACGAATAACGTCGTAAAAGTCATTTTTTGCAAAATCAATTTTATTGCAGATTGCCGTTAACATGACTCTCTTACATTGCCTAAGCACCAAATCAGCCAAAAATATTCACCTTATCGCTATCAAAAAGCAATAAGAAAGTGTAAGTCAGTGAAAGAACGTTGCAAGTTACATACAAAATTATTAGAGAAAAAGCGCACTGTGCAGCGCTGGTCGCATTTTTTAAGATTCTTATTTATAAGCTGAATTGGCGCAAATTCACACTATTTTATCCTTAAACAAAAAGAAAATCTTTGGTAAAATTTGAACCTGATAGGTGGAGCTGAAGTGAAGATATTAAAAAAAAGTTAGTAATTTCTATGTATATAATTTTTTATATCAACAACATAAAATTTAAATGTAAACAATTTTACCTATTGAAGTCACGTGTGCACTGAATATATTTGTTTGTCGAGATAACGGTTTTTTATTATGATCCGCTAGGTGGTGGTGTTGTCAAGTTTTTTAATATTCACACAATGAAACATAAGAACCTTTATCTAAATTTGTAAAAGACATAAAGGTGAAGAAGACAACGTCTGCCAGGTCATCTAGTTATCATATAAAACTTCATCGCGATCTGCCGCGCCCTTCGCTCACCACTCAAACAAAATTAAGAAAATTTGAAAAAATATTAAAAAAAAATTGTCAAACAAAAAAAAAATTAAGTAATTAAGAATTAAAATAATGCATGAAAACACTAATTCTAATTCATTTAAAATCATTAAAATAGCACTTAAAACGTTTGCTTTTATTTTGCTTTCTACAGTTTCTATGCCTAATTTTAGCAAATTAAATTTGTCGTTCAATATATATTGACAAGTTTCAAGAAATTTCAATAAACAAAAAATGTATGTATAAAATAGCAAGCGAAAAACATTAGGCAAAATAAACCTTTGCAACTGATTCCGCTACATTTTCCGCTAAGCTGTGACAAATTCACTCAGACGATATTTAGAATTTTACTCGCCTCACAACCTCCACATCGTCATTTGGGCAATAACACAATCCAATGAATGGCATTTTCTATTTAATACTCTTGGGAGTTGAGGAACGAGTGCCGTCGTGCTTCATTTAAGATGGCAGACATTATTTGGCATAAAGCCAAAAAAGAAACCACTAACAAAATGCAACAAAAACGGGAAAGACAACAACAACCAAAACTTTTTATTGTTGACGTGAATTTTGTAAGAAATGTATATTACATTAAAGTAATAATAATAGCAACTAATAAGAATTTGTATAATAATTTGCTAAAAGAACGAAATAAAAAAAAACAAAGATCAGCGCACAGTGGAAAAGATTGTATAGAGAGGTGGAAAAAAAATCAATAACTGTGACGCAATTTGGTACTGTAACCAAGAGAAATTAGCCCAAAACGATGAAATTAACAATAATGAAATGAGCCACTGTGAATAGTAGCCCCAAAAAGCCGATGAAGAATCGCCCAAATAAATTCACTCACGAAGCACAGTATTGGCTTAAATGGATAAAAGTAACATAATTTCAAAACAGTTAAGTTACTTACTATAAAAAAGTAAATAACAAAAAGTGTGATCAGTGTATATAATTGAAAACATTAAAGGTTCTCATCTAAGCATGTTAACATGTATAGCATTTAAACTTTTGATGAGCGATAAAGTGTAAATAGCGTAAATGTCGACAAAATGGCGGCTGCGACAAGATTATGACTTTTTTAAATTTTAAACCTTTTAAAAACCTTCATTAACATACAAAAATAAATAAAACGTGTTCATATTTACTTCAACTACTCTAAATATGTAATGATTAGCGCCAAAGGCAACCCTTAATAACACACGTAGATTTACATGCTAATTTACACTATAAAACAGGCTCGGAAATGATGTAAACTCACGCCCATACAAATTATGACAGATAGTTTACGCGCATGTAAGTTCACAAGGTTTACAATTTTTACGGGTCAGTTACATGCTTAGATGAGAAGCCTTATTGTTTATGAAATTTCATGTACCACGGTAACCGGTGTCGACTTGGATCGAAACATGTCAGTATTTGGCGATATGGGCAAAAGGTGTTAGTTTAAAAAAAAAACCCCAAAGAAGTTTTGTATAAGTGTAAATGTTTGAAAAGCTGGTTCGCACCTTGCTTTACATTTAATTATTCCACAGAGTAATCTTTCAAACATGAAAATTGAACGAAAACAACCAGAGTTGTGACTTTTTACTTTTCGAAAAGAATCTCATTTTTATTCTTGTTACATTAAAAAAAAGAAAACCAAATCAATGTTTGATCAAATTTCAATGAAATGTTATAGAAATATTTTCTTAAACTATACCTAATAATGGTACAATAACCTGTCCAATTATGTTAAATAACCTGGTCGTTATGAATTTTTTGTTTGAAGTGCACCTTTTTGAAAATTTTAAGTTTGATTATGCTTACAAAAAAATTCTCAAAAAATTCAAAAACGCAAAATTTAAAAAAGCAGTCTTATGGATGGTTTTATCTCAGTCTTGAGCTATTTACTGAAAAAAATGTAAAAAAACTAAAATTCGGATGCAAAATTTATAGCTGTTTAAAATTGATTTTTTTTTTAAAAATCTTTAAAGTGCCCCCTTTTGTGGCATTTCGAACAAAAAAATATTATAAATAGTCAAAAACATATTGGGTCTATAACTTAATTTGTACGTTTTTTTTTAAACTTTAACGTTAATTTAGTATAACGTAATAGTATAACTCAAAGTACTGTCCATCGTTAGCCACTACTTTTTTCCATCTTTCTAGTAACATATGGATTCCGCTCCAAAAGAACTGGTCCGGTTTTGAGGCCAAAAATGAATCAAGCCAATTTCTGATACCCTGTTCTGAAGTGAAGCGTATTCCGGTGAGAGCTTTTTGCATAGATCGAAATAAATGATAGTCGGACGGGGCAAGATCCGGGCTATAAAGCGGGTGAGCCAAAACTTCCCTTCCAATATTTTCCGAATAGTTTTTAAACGGTCTTGCAACATGTGGCCGAGCGTTGTCATGTTGAAAAATTATGGCTTCGTGTCTGGTCGCATATTCCGGTTGTTTCTCGGCTATGGCTCTCTTTAAAAGGATCAATTGTGTTCGATAGAGGTCACCTGTGATTGTCTGGCCCGATTTTAACAGCTCATAGTAGACCACATCCTTCTGATCCCACCAAATACAGAGCATTACCTTGGCACCATGGCTATTTGCCTTTGGCTGGGAAGATCCTGGTTGTCCGTGCTTCACATATGAAGGTTTGCGTTTCGGGTTGTCGTAATGGATCCATTTTTCATCCCCAGTCACGATCCGATGCAAAAATGACTTCTTTTTGAAGCGTTCAAGCAGTATTTCGGACATGCAAAATCGTCTTTCCACATCTCTCGGCTTCAAATCATATAGCACCCAATATCCTTGCTTTTGAATGCATCCGGCTGCTTTTAAACGTTTTGAAATGGCTGCTTGAGTGACTCCCAGCGATTTCGCAAGTTCTTCTTGTGTTTGGCAATAATATTCATTGAGTAATGCTTCTAATTCTTCGTCTTCAAACTTTTTTGGCTGAACAGGACGTTCTTCGTCTTCTAAGCCAAAATCTATACTTTTAAATCGTGCAAACCACTTTTGGCACTTTCGCTCAGCTAGAGCATGTTCACCATAAACTTCCACCAAAATACGATGACTTTCGGCAGCAGTTTTCTTCATATTAAAGTAATGAAGAAGAACTCCCCGCAAAAACACTTCTACAGGCACAAAGTTTGACATATTTGAGTGAAAAAAAATATTGTTATTTACGCTTCAAATGAATAACATATACTGAAAAAGACGCATAATGACAGTAGCTTTCCAACGCATATTCGGAATATTGGAACGATGGAATAATACTCAAGTTACACCATCTCTTAGTAAACCGCACGAACTAAGTTCCAGACCCTATATAATTCTAATTTGGTGTGACTTAAATTTTCATAAAATATTATTTTTGATTTTGTGTAAGCAAATTTTTAAACTCCAGTGTTGTGGCCCCTATTCGTTTTAACAATGGTGTGATTCTAGTTGATCAGAGGTTGTAAGCAGCATGCTGAAAGTGTCACTGTTTTTATTACAGTTGATATTAAATTAGTATAAGAGACATAAGTTTTGTATGTAATCCGCCCCCTTCGAACACTAAAAACTGTAGAGTTAGTAATCAAAAACATTATGTCGGGAAGAAAATCAATGAGGTCATACAACTTCTTCTTCTAAATGGACTTTAGAAGCATTGATAACAAGTTCTATAAAAATACTAAACATGTGCACTGAACTTCTGAGGTGTTTTTCGGGTTACTAGGAGCATTTATATTAATACTAGCTGAACCCGGTGTGCTTCGCTACCCCCTCGTTTAAAATAAAATAAAAGTATTTATATATTTACAAAAATTTATTTATTTAATTTAATTATTGCAATGCTTCGCCTCTTTTTTTGTTGTAAACCAATTAGAATTCAGCGCTGAATCGCATGTAATTTGCTTCATGCTCCCCCTTTTTATTTTTAGACCAATCAAAAAGCAGCAATTACACAATCAGCTGTTTCGCAGTCTGTTGTGGGAGAATGAGAATGGGGTTACCCCACTCTCTATTTTAATTAACACGTATTATAAAATCAGCTGTTTTGAAGACAGTGGTAGAAGAAAGAGAATTGAGCTACCCCACTATTTTAATTAATATGTATTTTAATGATTTTAATGACATGATTTGTGGTATAGCCGTTAATAAACGTAGTAAAAAAGTTAGGTGCAGAAGTGTGCATGGTCGAAAAATATTATCATGTAATAAGTATTCCTGAGTCAAAGCTCAACGCTGTGAAAATTTAAGATCGGTTATCAGGTCCAGCCTCCAATATATCGCAAACAAAGGGGCGTGCTCCGCCCACTTTTCTTTTGGTACGTATTTCTATTCATGCTAATACCATATATAGCAAATACTGCCGCCGTTGGTCAAAAAATGCCCAAGATATGACGATTTTAAAATTTGGGTTATATGGGCGAGGCCACGCCCCTTCGTCCACTCACAACTTTATATAGTCAAGAATTTATTATTTCGTAAGAATATCCTATTGTGAAAATTTAATGATGATCGGTCCAGTAGTTAAGACTATATTGCGATTTTTAATTTTCCTAAAAAGGGGAGTGGTCCCACCCACTTTTCTCCTGGTACGTATTCCTAACTATGCCAATACCATATGTACCAAATAGCATCAACGTAGGTCAAAAAATGCCCAAAATATGGCGATTTAAATTTTTAGGTTATATGGGCAGTGCCACGCCCCTTTGTCAAATAAAGACTTCATATGGCCTTTTATTCTTTCCAGATTCATAGTAAAATGCTGTGAAAGTTTCAGGAAGATCGGTCCAAGGGTTTGGCCTCCTATAAAGCACAAACAAACAAACAAACAGACAGACATTCATTTTTATATATATAGATTGAAAGCAGATTTATTATAATTAAAGTAAAATGGGGCGAAAAAGGGGGATTTGGTAATAAAAAATCTATGGCTACCTTACCTGTAGATAAAAACTATATAAAACTTTTGGTAAATACACATTACAAAAAAAGTATTTTGTATAGCAAACATTGTTAGTGGTATAAGTAAGTATCTGAATTAAAAAAGTGGGCGTAAAAGTGGGCGCGGTCGAAAAAGTACCCTATTAATCATGCCAGAGTCCCAGTTAAATGCTGTGAAATTTTCAGGAAGATCGGTCCAGAGGTTTGGTCTCCTATAAGGTACAAGCAAACAAATAAACAAACACACATTCCATTTTATATATATAGATAGCTTAAACCCGGCGCGTTGCTGCCGCGGCCCCGTTGCCAAACGCGAATAAAATGTTATCAGTGAAACTGTATATGTAAATTGTGGTCGAATACTCAATTCCATGGCTGTGCGACCTATAACTCAAAAGCTGTAGAATTTCTCAAATTTTGGTTGCATGGGAGGTGACACGCTCCCTTGTCCAACGCCATACAAAGTTATCAGTAAAACTGCATGTGTAAATTGAGTTCGAATGCTGAATTCCGAGGCTTTGTTTGCTTTGTTTGATTGACTCAAAAGCTATTCGATATCGCAAATTTGGGTTGTATAAGAGGTGCCACGCCCCTTTGTCCAACTCCCATAAAATTTTATCAGTAAAACGCCACGTGTAAATTGTGGTCGAATTTCGAATTCCAAGGATGTGCGGCCTATAACTCCAAAGCTATTCGATATCGCTACTATCTGCACTACCTACTGTTAGTAGGAGGTTGAAATATACTTTACGACCTATTCTCATACCTACAAAATATACATACAAAATTTCATGAAAATCGGTCGAGCCGTTTCGGAGGAGTTCGATTACGTACCCCGTGACAGAAGAATTTTATATATTAGAAATAAAAAAAAATTAAATAGAATAAGTGCTTTTCATATGACTCAACTGCCAATGGGTTACTCTTGGATAGCTTTATGGTTATTTGCTGATTCACTAAAAATTTTCTTATTTAAAATATGGCCTTGGTACATGATTTGCATTTCTATTTTAAAAAATGGCTAATTTACGGTTGAAGTAATTGGAATTTCCAAGTTTTTTATAATTTCCTATTATAAAAATTAATTTCTAGATAAATTTTGTAGTATAACGTATTTTTGTCTGCAAAGTTAAGTAAACGTTGATTCATTCCAAATAAAATAAAGACATTGAGCATGAATTACTACAACTTCTGAAAATAATATATGGAATTAAATATATTTTTTTAATTATATGTTTAAAATGTTTTTGAACTCATAGATTAACTCATACAGCATTTATTTTTTTACGAGGAGTCCTTCAATTTATTGACAATTTTTATATGTGGCTCAGCCACTGTACGCCGTGGGCCATAAGCGAACGAAACACACAGCGATGGAATTGCAAAAGTAAGTACTTCAAAAAAGCAAAAGAAAAAATACAAAGTGTCACAAAAACTCACTCTCAGAAGCAAGTAGGTTGTTCACGTAGCCATGGGCGTTGGCAGTGGAAAGTTGGGGTATTTTCCCCACCACATTAAAAGAAGAGAACAAATTTTTCTTTTACTGTCAAAAATATACAAAAACTAGTAAGGAACTAACTTCGACTGGAACGAAGTTAAAATACCCCACGGCCATATTTTAGTCTATTCACAGTCTTGAATATTGCCTTATTTTGATGACGTCACTTTTATAAGGCGTGGTTTTTAAACAAATATTTCACGTCTGAAACTCAGAGTACTTTTAAGTTATTGAAGCTTATGTGTACAATAACAAGTTTAAACATTTGTATTTAATTTATAAAGGTTTAACTATTATGATGCCGTTACTTTGTATGGAAGATCGGCGGCAAAGTAAAGATTCCAACTTCTCAATTTTGTCGAATTTAAAAAGAGTATACAGTTTTTATCAAGATACTTTGTATGGGAGGTATATGTGGTTTTCATTCGATTTTTACAAATACTTAGAGCAAATATTAACAACTTATTCAAACTTATGTGCAAAATTTGAAGTGACTATACGAATTTTTGTGAAATTTAAATTGATTTTACCATTTTAGAAAAATAACTTTATATGGGAGGTAGGCATGGTTTTTATCAAATTTAGCTCATTTGCGAACAGAATCTTTATTTTTTAATAAAAATTTTATATATTGAATTCGAAAGCTCTTAAATTATCACAGACGGACAGACAGACAGACATGGCTAAATCAGTTCAGGATGCAGCAGGTCATGCTGATCAATAATATATATACTTTTCTATACCTGCCACGTTTCCATATCGGCATTGCAAACGGAGTGCGTGGGGTTATAAGAAAAGAGTGCGTGTCAGCTTCGACGAGCGATGGGAGCTGACTCTTTAAGATCGATCACCATAATATAGATAGGTAAGGACGGTGAATGAAGGCATTTCTTTCATTACTAAAAGATAATATACTTTATTCATATTTTAAAATATATTACTTATATAACATAAATAAATGAAAAGAATATACATTACAAAAGGAGTAAACTCCAAAAACAGAATTTGATTTGTTTGACTACATATCTATTATCTTAACAAATTTAATTTTAAGAACGTTCCTTACTTTCTAGAGTATTTGCAATATCCAGAGCATTTACGATGGTAAGAAATCGAAATACTTATCCAATTAATTAAGTTCTTCCTAAATTTTTAACATTATAATCCTGCTTTAAATCGGGTGCCCTATTTAAGACCACAACAATGAATATACAATTTTTATTTAAAGCGAAATACGTAATGAAACTTTGCAGTAACTTTTAAAAAAATTATAAAAATTGTTCTGAAATAATATTAGACTCTGAAACAGGATAGACATTTCATTTCATAAAATTTTGCTTAAACAAAGCTTTGATAAAATTAGTCTTCAAAATGTTAAAGCATTTGTAAAAAATTTAAAATTATAAGATTAAAAATATAATAGCATGTCTAAAAAAGAGATAAATTAGAAAACTTCGACCTCAATTTGACCTTTTTACAATTTTCTATTTTTTTCATTTTTGATCTATTTTAAATATAAAAATAATCAAAATATTCAGGGCCTTCAAATTTGATGTTCTCTAAAATTTTTTAAATGGTTTCGTTTTAAAACAAAGTAAAAACATGAAATAAATGCATTGACTTTGCATAATAGCGTGGTATTAAAGAAACGACCAAATAGAATATATTTAAATTTTATGTCGTAGAAACATAATTAATTTATTCAATACTTTTATATACCTGTATTGTGTAGTATCAATTATTTTGATATTGTTGCACTGCCACTGTTAAGTACTATTTGGTAGAGTGCAATTATGAAATATCATAAAATACATTAAATAACTAAGACAGAAACTTTTGTAAACACTAGCTATTAGTTTTATTATACGTGAACTTCTAATGCAGATATACGTTTTTGTTCCCTCTACAGAAAATCCTACGGACGCCCTTGTATATAGCAGTTAGCTTTGTTGGCAATTCTTGCAAATGTCATTTTAGGTTATTTGTTATTTATAGTTAATAAATATGTAAATACAGTATTATATACAGAAACTATATGCAAAACATTCAATGATATATTGATTTTGCTTGAAATCAGTGCAATAAGTCATTACTTCAACCTGAACTAATTTTTTCCTCTAGAAAATTATTCACAATGATTTATGTCAGTTTTTGAACTTCCTGTCATTTTCCAAATCCCATTTTTGTTTTTTAACTTCACGAATGTGTGTTCAGCTCATAATTTTACTATATTTTCCATCTACTCGCACACGTATTTGCGAATTTTGTATGTTTTGGCTTGAAAAACACTATGTTTAGGAATACAACATATCTAAAAATATTTTCAAAATGACTGCTTGAATTAATATTAAATACATATATATATAATACATGTATATAAGAAGACTTTTAGCCGGTGTTTAGGGCGCATTTTCCAATAATTATATTCATTGAAAGTCTCAAAAAATCACATTTATTTTTTTTCTATACGTTTTTAGGAATAATTTTTGAAAATTTACTTTAAATAAACACATTGAGCATTGCATTAAATTTTAAAAAAATTTGTTTTTTTTTTAGAGCAGAAACTTTTATTTTTATATTAAAAAATATTAATAAGAAACATCTTTAATGAAATGCTACTTTAATTTCAATCAATTAGAATTTAGTTAAAGGCAAAAATTGGTTTTTTTCAAAGAACATTTTTGAAATTTTTCAGTAGTAATATGATCTAAAAATATAGAATATAACTATAGGACGAACGGAAAATATTCAATATATTTCAACAAAGCTTAAAAAATTAAAGTAGAAAAAACAAGCAAAAACCGGTTACGCACTCTGAGGCAGCACCATATAAGCGGGTAATCAAAATTCAGAAATCATTTTGCAGTCAATTTTTGACGACTTATCCTATTGATGACTATGTTTTAACCCAATGGTGACAAATTTTTTGTTATAAAGTCTTATGCAAAAGTTATTTGATTACATTATTAATATGCAAACTAAATTAGATTTAACCCATTCACAATCTTAATTTAATCTATTAACGAAAATGATTTGACCCATTAAAACCCATTTTCTTAGTAACATACACCAATAGAGTTTAATTATATTTTCATATGAATTTTAAACGATTAACCAGATGATGGCCTTGACATAGCCCTCTAGTGACCAGAATAACATCAATTAAGCCCACAAATTTATGTTTAAAACTTTTACTTCAATATGAAATTTATATACTACCCCAACAATACTCAGTTCGTACCACTGAATACTTTTTAATGTAAACACTTTCAACTTTTAATTATATTAAGAAATCAATGTTTCTGACACAACAAAGTTTGTTGTATTCTTAAAGCTTGAAATATAATTTCTAAGGCCGCGTTCATAGTGGAAGCTTTGGCTAAAGCTGATTCATAAAGCAGCTTTGTCGAGCTTTTTTTGATCATAGTGAACGCTTATTCAACGCTTCACAAAGTTGCCTCTTGAGTTTATTTGTGTATAGTGCGAGCTTTTTGCTTGTTTTATCAAGCGAAATGGAGATGGAGCTGAAAAGCATTTAAAAAGAAGTTTTATACTTGGATTCAGCTTGCACTATAAACACTGTCATTTTTCCATATGTTTATACACAAAGCATTTTTCAGCAAAACCTCTCAGCTCTGCAAAAAAACTATGAACGCGGCCTTGAAAATGAAATTTTAAGCTTTGAGAATACTGCAAACTTTTATGTATCAAAAACATTGATTTCTTAATATAAATAAGAGTTAAAGGTGTTTATATTAAAAAATATTTAGGCGTACGAACTAAGTGTTGTTGGGGTAGTAAGTTGATATTAATTGCTGTAAATAGTTTTGATTTTGATTAGGATTAATAAGATTTTTATTAGTTAGAACTTATAATTTTTATAAGTGAAGTGAAGTGAAGTGAAGTGAAGTGAAGTGAAGTGAAGTGAAGTGAAGTGAAGTGAAGTGAAGTGAAGTGAAGTGAAGTGAAGTGAAGTGAAGTGAAGTGAAGTGAAGTGAAGTGAAGTGAAGTGAAGTGAAGTGAAGTGAAGTGAAGTGAAGTGAAGTGAAGTGAAGTGAAGTGAAGTGAAGTGAAGTGAAGTGAAGTGAAGTGAAGTGAAGTGAAGTGAAGTGAAGTGAAGTGAAGTGAAGTGAAGTGAAGTGAAGTGAAGTGAAGTGAAGTGAAGTGAAGTGAAGTGAAGTGAAGTGAAGTGAAGTGAAGTGAAGTGAAGTGAAGTGAAGTGAAGTGAAGTGAAGTGAAGTGAAGTGAAGTGAAGTGAAGTGAAGTGAAGTGAAGTGAAGTGAAGTGAAGTGAAGTGAAGTGAAGTGAAGTGAAGTGAAGTGAAGTGAAGTGAAGTGAAGTGAAGTGAAGTGAAGTGAAGTGAAGTGAAGTGAAGTGAAGTGAAGTGAAGTGAAGTGAAGTGAAGTGAAGTGAAGTGAAGTGAAGTGAAGTGAAGTGAAGTGAAGTGAAGTGAAGTGAAGTGAAGTGAAGTGAAGTGAAGTGAAGTGAAGTGAAGTGAAGTGAAGTGAAGTGAAGTGAAGTGAAGTGAAGTGAAGTGAAGTGAAGTGAAGTGAAGTGAAGTGAAGTGAAGTGAAGTGAAGTGAAGTGAAGTGAAGTGAAGTGAAGTGAAGTGAAGTGAAGTGAAGTGAAGTGAAGTGAATTGAAGTGAAGTGAAGTGAAGTGAAGTGAAGTGAAGTGAAGTGAAGTGAAGTGAAGTGAAGTGAAGTGAAGTGAAGTGAAGTGAAGTGAAGTGAAATGAAGTGAAGTGAAGTGAAATGAAGTGAAATGAAGTGAAGTGAAGTGAAGTGAAGTGTTGTGAAGTGAAGTGAAGTGAAGTGAAGTGAAGTGAAGTGAAGTGAAGTGAAGTGAAGTGAAGTGAAGTGAAGTGAAGTGAAGTGAAGTGAAGTGAAGTGAAGTGAAGTGAAGTGAAGTGAAGTGAAGTGAAGTGAAGTGAAGTGAAGTGAAGTGAAGTGAAGTGAAGTGAAGTGAAGTGAAGTGAAGTGAAGTGAAGTGAAGTGAAGTGAAGTGAAGTGAAGTGAAGTGAAGTGAAGTGAAGTGAAGTGAAGTGAAGTGAAGTGAAGTGAAGTGAAGTGAAGTGAAGTGAAGTAAAGTAAAGTGAAGTGAAGTGAAGTGAAGTGAAGTGAAGTGAAGTGAAGTGAAGTGAAGTGAAGTGAAGTGAAGTGAAGTGAAGTGAAGTGAAGTGAAGTGAAGTGAAGTGAAGTGAAGTGAAGTGAAGTGAAGTGAAGTGAAGTGAAGTGAAGTGAAGTGAAGTGAAGTGAAGTGAAGTGAAGTGAAGTGTTGTGAAGTGAAGTGAAGTGAAGTGAAGTGAAGTGAAGTGAAGTGAAGTGAAGTGAAGTGAAGTGAAGTGAAGTGAAGTGAAGTGAAGTGAAGTGAAGTGAAGTGAAGTGAAGTGAAGTGAAGTGAAGTGAAGTGAAGTGAAGTGAAGTGAAGTGAAGTGAAGTGAAGTGAAGTGAAGTGAAGTGAAGTGAAGTGAAGTGAAGTGAAGTGAAGTGAAGTGAAGTGAAGTGAAGTGAAGTGAAGTGAAGTAAAGTAAAGTGAAGTGAAGTGAAGTGAAGTGAAGTGAAGTGAAGTGAAGTGAAGTGAAGTGAAGTGAAGTGAAGTGAAGTGAAGTGAAGTGAAGTGAAGTGAAGTGAAGTGAAGTGAAGTGAAGTGAAGTGAAGTGATGTGAAGTGAAGTGCAGTGCAGTGAAGTGAAGTGAAGTGAAGTGAAGTGAAGTGAAGTGAAGTGAAGTGAAATGAAATGAAGTGAAGTGAAGTGAAGTGAGTCAGCACCATTGTAGCTACTTAGCTGTAGAGATGAGAAGGAGGAAGACCCTACAGTACATTTTCTCTGCACTTTCCCAGCGCTGGCTCAAAAACGCTTCCTCCACTTAGGGAACTGTTTTTTCATTGACTTTGACGAACTTTCGGAATCTTCGGTTTACCGAATCCTAGGCTTAGTTAACAGCTCGAATTGGTTTAAATAGAGACACTAACCTAATCTAACCTAATTGATGTTGTGACCAAAATTATTTAACGCCAGCTTACGCGTTAGCAGCAGCTCCTACACCTTTTTTTACAAATAAGTTTTCTTTTCAAATAATTAACTACCCAGTTTCCGTTAACGCAAGCAATACAAATTTTTACGGCCGCCATTTTCAAAAGAGATAAAAAAACAGGATCTTTAACTAATGATGGCATATATTTTAATTGCTATTTATAATTCTAAAATAAATCAATTATAAGCTCAAATATAATTGTAAGAAAATAATATTTATTTTAAGAATATTATTAGTAAATTTAACATTTTTGCTTTTATGTGTTAAACATTGTACACTAAAATTTTACTATGAAATAGCCATATTTAAATATAAAACCAAAAACCACTAAACTACTCCCTTACAACGATCATCGTGTGAGTTAACTGCTTGTGAATATCCTTCTATGTGTCATTTTGTGAACATAAGAACATGGGAAAGTTTATCTTTTAGGACCAAACATTCTATGGATTCCAATTTCATGCGAAACTTTACATGAATATTACACACCTTCCCACTAGGCTAAAGTTGTTATATGTATATTAATAACTATTATTACACTCAAGCTCCTTGAAAAGTGTGTATTTAGCTGTGTGTATAATAAAACTACACTTCGCTAGCTTGTTGTAAAAGTTTAAGTGTCAACACGCGGAGTGAAGTGTATACTGGAGAAAAAATTGTGTCATATTTCAGCTGAGAAAACTTAAAAAATCTGAACAAACAACATGCAAATAAGTTAACTAGAGACAATGTTGCAAGATACTTGACTACTATACATATGAAAGAAAGTAGATATTATTTTTCTTACAAAATAGAATAAGCCAAATATTGTTTAGCAAATTTAAGACAGATGAAATTTTTTAAGATTTCAAAATTAAATTTTGAGCTTGATAGGCTAAAAATAAACACTTACTCAAAATTTATATATAGCTTAGCTTCCTTAAAAAGCAGGTTTTTTTATTCTAATGCAAATAAGAGTCATTATTGGCAAGTGAATTTTAATGGGATCTTATGTTTCATAAGCAAATGTTTTGCTTACTTCTATTTTTTCGTGATGTCTCTCTCTCTCTCTCTCTCTCTTTATTGAGAGTGCTAATTGTCCCATATACGCGAGTTTTTTCCTTTTAGTGTAATATTTAAAATTCATATTGTGTGGCAAAAATATCTTGCCGCAAATAAGTAACGTTGATAGGATTTGGTACAATTTATGTTTCAAAACTTATGCTAAGAGACATTTTAAAAAGGTCTCTCATGTGCTTTAAAAAAATCTAAAAATATTCCAATTCTTTCCGAAAACTCTCAGATTTTGAAATGTCAACCATATGTCCCCAACTTAGTTGGACTCAACAATGACAAGACCAAATGAATTTACTTTATAATTTGTATATCAAAATGTAACACACAGTTTTTATATTTTTCCCACACTTTTTTGGGTTGACGACCATTTCTCAAGATTATTTTAATTGTTTCATTGCGTGCGATTATAATCAAATTTATTTGAATTAAACAAGAAAAACAACTTTAAATTTTATTAACTGCACTAACTGAAATTTTGTTGTATGTTTTTTTGATGCTTTAGGCGCAGCAATAAATTGCACCAAATAATTTTAGACGCATAGTTTAGATTTTGTTATATTGCCAGTGCAATTAGAATCTTGATTTTGTTAATTTGAGAAATTTTTTTAATGAACTCTGCATATTGTAGAGAAAATATACAAAGGATTCTTCTTTACTAAATATAATCTAATGCAAAAATCACAAAAATGTTTAACAATTGTTTTAAGTGAAAAATGTTAATGAACTAAATTAAGTGTGTTGCGTTTATGACACACGCATTTGTCTCTATTTTTGAAATAAATCACATCGAAAAGAGGCTTCGCTCCATACAAAAATAGAAATAAAAAAAGAAGTCACCGTGGGATTTTTAATTTCTTGTACAAGCGATTTTTGTATCACTGTTTCAAAAAATAAATATTAAAAAATAAAATACGAAGATAGATAGAATTTTCTTGTATCGAAAAATTATTTGGCTTGATTCAAGAATATGCTAAATAATTCCCTATTCACTTTAATTACACACTTTGAACTATTAATTAGAAAAAAAATCTTGCTATTAGTATATATTTCTAGTGTTTAGTATTAATTTACGATTTCTTCAATTTAAAATAAATTGCTTGATTCGAGTAGCTGCAGTTAGACTTAAATTATGACTAGTAAAACGCCATCCAAGACAGTATAAAACAATATCTTTTTTAAAAAAAGATTAATGCACTTATATTTCAGAATAATTCTTTCATTATTTGTTCGAATTTTTAAAAATTTATTTAAAAAAAAATGGCTTGCAGAGTATATAAAAAAATAGTTGTTTTAAAATAATCTGATCTAAGAAAAAATTAATATCGGCAGTCTTCTTTTTTTTTGTTTGTTCGAGCTTGAAAATGCTAAAGGACTATAAAAGGCACATGCTGGCATACGCTAATGCCAAAAACTAAACGAAAAGCCAGCAGGCTGTTGTCAAAACCAAAAATGCCCATAATTGTGCCATATACTGACTTTGAGAAGTTTCACAAAATAGTTTGTTTTTAATGGTGCTTTGAGAAGTTTCACAAAATAGTTTGTTTTTAATGGTGCTTATTTGAGAGATTTTTTTCAAAATTAATATAAACTTTATGAATAATTTATTAAAAACTAAAACAGCGCACTCTTTGTTGTTTGGCTTTCAAAAAATACAAATAAACAATTGTTTGACATTTGCCTGTACTGTGAGCGATTGAATCGCTCAACAATAAGCCAGTGAAAACAGTGGGTTGGTCACAGCTGAATCACTCAAGACTACTGAAGATGCAACAGGTAGCTCCTTTCGAAACAGTCTGTCTAGCCTGCTATGTGATTGACTTGACAAGCAGAGTTGTTGGTGTTGTTGTTGCCTTCTTTCATAACTTAATTGACCTAAAGCTCTAAATGTAAATCCTATAAAAATCATCATAGGTCAAAATTAACTATAATAAGTTTAAAAGTCAACGAAACTTAACGTCACTATGGCAATTCCAATTATGGGTATGTTCATATATTTTCATGGACACGCTTTTATTTTGACAAATCCGTCTGCAAGCATGTGGCTATTATAATCAGACCTTACTCTACGTGTATATTTGACAATGTTAACATTACTTTAGAAGAATATACATTTAATCGTTTGCTTGTTAGATGAAGGATCGCAGATATTCGCAGCTGTTTGCGATATATAGAAACCTTTGATCAGCTGCAATATTTTATTTTATCCACCCAATTTTGAAAAATTGAACAAAAATATACCATTCTACATATACATCCCACCATTTTTTTTCTTATAGACTTTAGCCTGCGGAACACGAATATTGTAATAAAAAATTTTTCTACGAATAGGTTTTTGAGATATGACCTATTGAAAATTGATCCCCTTTTTCCAGAATATAGTGTCATAAATATCAACATATCTCGAGAACGGATTACCCAATTTCAAAAAATGAAACACCAAATTAAAGATAATTAAATTACTTACAACTACTTAGAACAAATTTTGTCATTTGGAATAGTAGTTTTGACTCGGTAGAAATTCCAGATTTTTTTTTTTTTTTTTTTTTGAGAAAAATCAAAGCGAATAACGTTTTAATAAAAAAAAAATCGAAATTACACAAAAACTTCTCAGTTTATTGTTTTGTACGTGAAGATAGTTCTTTGAAAAAAGCAGTACTTTTGAAGAAAATTAATGGTGGAATAATGAAGTTATGGACCATTGAAGGTACCTAAATTCTACTTTTGTATGCTTTTTTCATTTGATGAATGTTAATTTAATGTAAACACATCTGAATTTCACTTTTAGCTAAAAACTTTAAATTTAAATGTAAAATCTATACATATATCTAAAAAAAACAGAATAAGAAGAAAAATTAAAAGAAGAAAATAAAGGAAAGAAAATAAGACGGAGATGTTGAATTAGGGAAATTCCATTGTGACGGGTGTAACCATATTCTCACATTTTTGCTTATAATTCAGATGTATTAAATTTCTTATCAAAAAGAGGGCTTCGATTTCAAAGGTTGTTAAGTATACAAACGTAAAATAATAGGTGGAAGAAACCGTTTTCTGCTCAAAATGGCAATCAAAACACTGTGACGGGTGTGACCTTACAATTCTGAGCTATTGAAGAATTATACTATATATTTCAGAATATATTGTGCAAAATTTTTCTTAGAGCGCAAACAATAATTTTGGTGTAATACATTCTTTGGAATCTTTTAGACTGTTTTTAATACTTACTGTCTAGAAAATGCATTTTTTTAAATAAACATTTTAGAAAATGTAACGGGTGTGACCAAGAATGCAAACTGAAAAGTTTGAAGTACTTACTTGCTTACTTAGTTGGCGCTACAACCGTATGTCGGTCTTGGCCTCATCTAAGAACTTGCGCCAGCCATTTCTGTCTTTCGCTTGCTGGCGCCAGTTGGAAATTCCAAGCTTCGTCAGGTTGTCCTCTACTTGGTCTTTCCAACAAAGATGCGGTCGTCCTCTTCTGCGTTGACCGCCACTGGGTACCGAATCGAATGTTTTCTTCACTGGAGCATCGTATTTCATGCGCTGAACATGACCAAGCCAGCGAAGCCGCTCGATTTTAATGCGCTTGACTATGTCGATGTCAGCGTACAGCTCATACAGTTCATCATTCCACCGTATTCGGAACTCGCCATTGACGCAGATTGGTCCGTAGATCTTACGAAGAATCTTTCTCTAGAATGCTCCTAAAGTCTTTTCATCTAAACTGCTCAGCGTCCAGGTTTCTGATGCGCAAAGCAGGACGGGCATGATGAGCGATTTATAGAGCGTGATTTTCGTTCGTCGAGAGAGACGCCAATGCTTACATATTCCAAAAATATCACAAAAATAACCATAAAAATGTTTGTTGCGAATAAATCGCAGTAGATTTAGAAAAAGCGCATTGACGCAGTAGAATATTAAATTTTGCTAAGAAGCGCAGTAGATCTACTGCAATTGCAGTAAAGTTCGAACACTGCACAGAACTTTCAACATTGTTGACTTCACAGAACTCCTTCACTGTGCTTATATTTACAGTGCTGTGACTTCGTTTTTGACCGATCAATTTCGTTAAAATATTGCAAGGTAGAGTTTTATGAGCCGAGGAATTTTTTTTTTGCCATCATATTTCCCAAAAAAACCAACCAAGGGGGCTCCTGTACAAAAATGTTGGAAAATTAAGAAAATGTCAAAATGAGGGGGGGTACGTTTTATTTCACAGAGAAAACATATATACCTTTAGAATTATTGTCCTCTAACAGGGAAAAACTGTGTAAACATAATTTCATCAAATCGGCCCACCCTAATGCATATATATATATGTGGGCAGGGCCGTATCCAGGATTTTTTTTTTGGCGGGTGGGGGGTTTGCTAAAAAAATTGCGTCTGGCTACCAATAAAATAAAAAATTTATTTTAATTAAAATATAGCATTTTATAAATCTAAATGATTCTTACGAAAAAATTTGTATATTTCTTTCCCCTTTCTATATTTTCACTAGTATACATATATCTATACTAATATATTAGTACGGTGTATAAAAATATATATAAATATAACCTTAGACGTGTAGCCATACAACTGTTTCAGGGTACGAAATCGCTTTTATTTTAAGATTCGTTCTAAATAACGAAAAGTTTGAAGTGATACAACTTTTTTTTGACTTTGTTTATAATGATCAAAATTAAAAAATAGTAACTTATTCGCTATTCGTACTATCATAGACAGCAGAATACTCCAGGCGAGAATGTTAAAATGAAATTTTTTGAAATACACAAAAATATGTACCGCGAACATGCAAATAGATCGAGTTTTAACAAAATAAAAAAATAAAATTCCTGGGAAGGGTCGTCTAACGTGGAATTACCAAGAATTAGCAAAAGACGAGAAAGTGATAAAATGGAAATGTCAGAAAAGTATTCAATACTTAATTTATATTTTTTTGATACGAAATGGCTGGTAATATTTAAAAATGATTTTGACCCTTTTCACCCTTCACATGGTTCACCCTTAACATTTATAAAATTCTTAAACAAATTTATACCTGGAAGTGAAAATTATTTGACACGCATGACATATCAAGCTTGGTGTCCAATGTCGATTTATAGCTTCAGGTTCCATTCCAAAATACTCGTCATACATTTTTCGAAGCGAATTCGTGAATATATGTTGTTTTTCTTTAATCAGATATATACCGCACACATAACAAAAACTGTCTGGATCATTTTCGCACGAAAATAGTCTTGTTCTCTTGCTCATTTCACTAGTTTTTATTCACAAAAATTAAGAATTTAATTAGACCGTGTATATATGTAGTGCGCGCTTACAACCGACCCGGGAGAAGATATTTAAAAAGTTGCATTTACTGTCATATGGAATAGAGAACTGTAAACGGTGGCATTTTTGTGACCTATTGCGAGTTGCTCCAAATTACCAGGAAGCAAATTACCAGGAAGTAATGTTCTGGCGTCGCCAACCAAGCATGTTGCGCATTTTTGTAATTCTCAAAAGTACAGCTATTCAATAGTAGTTAGCTTGTTGTTGGCTGTACCAAAATGTAAGCAACAACAAAGACGGGGACATGATCCCTGCTAGAGATTTAGTTTGTTTTTAACTGACATTCATTAATAATATGTTGGCAAAAAGTTACTTTACCCCAACCCGTTCAAACCTGTCTGTTTCAGATAAAAAAAAATTAATAGATGAATAAATAAATTTAATAATTATTGTGTTCAATGAATCTGAAATATGTGCTAATTGAATAAAAAATATAATGCGGCGCAAAATGGAAAAAAAGCAAGTTAAAAGCTCGAAAATGTAGAATTTTGGTACCTTCACTCAATGGTCCATAACTTCATTTCTCTGCCATGACTTTTCTTCAAAAGTGCTACGTTCTTTGCTCAAAAAAATTATCTTTCAAAATGATAAACTGAGAAGGTTTTTGTAATTTCGATTTTTTTTTATTGAAACATTATTGGACTTGATTTTTTTCAAAAACAAAAATGTGGAATTTCTTCCGATAGCATCAAAACTACTAAAGCAAATGTCAAAATTTGTTCAAAACAGTTAAAAGTAATTTAATTATCTTTAATTTGCTGTTTCATTTTTTGAAATTGGTCAATTCTTTCTTGAGATAGCTTGATATTTATAACACTATTTCCTGGAAAAGGGAAAAAATTTTCAAAATTCCATATCTCAAAAACTTATCCAAGAACAATTTTTTATTACGACATTCGTGGTTAGCAGGCCAAAGACCATAAGAAAAGTATAGTGGCATGTGGATCTCAGAAATGGTGGCGCCTAGTGTTATTTTTGAAAAAAAAATATTTTTTTTATTATTATATAGCTTCACATCAAAACCGCTGTCCGCCGTTAAAATTGACTTTCTAAATAATTATTTCTATCATAATGTGCAGTAAGTGCGCAAAGAAAACGGTTGAGAAATTAAATGCGAAAGTTTAAATTTTAGTGAGCCAATCACTCACTCTACGCAAATCAGTTTTACCTACCATCTACATAGAATATTTTGAAGCAAGTGTTTGTCTGTTTATATATTTTGAAAATATTACCATAACAGCTTTTTTAACATAACATAACATAACATAACATAACATAACATAACATAACATAACATAACATAACATAACATAACATAACATAACATAACATAACATAACATAACATAACATAACATAACATAACATAACATAACATAACATAACATAACATAACATAACATAACATAACATAACATAACATAACATAACATAACATAACATAACATAACATAACATAACATAACATAACATAACATAACATAACATAACATAACATAACATAACATAACATAACATAACATAACATAACATAACATAACATAACATAACGCAGTAGATCTACTGCAATTGCAGTAAAGTTCGAACACTGCACAGAACTTTCAACATTGTTGACTTCACAGAACTCCTTCACTGTGCTTATATTTACAGTGCTGTGACTTCGTTTTTGACCGATCAATTTCGTTAAAATATTGCAAGGTAGAGTTTTATGAGCCGAGGAATTTTTTTTTTGCCATCATATTTCCCAAAAAAACCAACCAAGGGGGCTCCTGTACAAAAATGTTGGAAAATTAAGAAAATGTCAAAATGAGGGGGGGTACGTTTTATTTCACAGAGAAAACATATATACCTTTAGAATTATTGTCCTCTAACAGGGAAAAACTGTGTAAACATAATTTCATCAAATCGGCCCACCCTAATGCATATACATATATATGTGGCAGCATAACATAACATAACATAACATAACATAACATAACATAACATAACATAACATAACATAACATAACATAACATAACATAACATAACATAACATAACATAACATAACATAACATAACATAACATAACATAACATAACATAACATAACATAACATAACATAACATAACATAACATAACATAACATAACATAACATAACATAACATAACATAACATAACATAACATAACATAACATAACATAACATAACATAACATAACATAACATAACATAACATAACATAACATAACATAACATAACATAACATAACATAACATAACATAACATAACATAACATAACATAACATAACATAACATAACATAACATAACATAACATAACATAACATAACATAACATAACATAACATAACATAACATAACATAACATAACATAACATAACATAACATAACATAACATAACATAACATAACATAACATAACATAACATAACATAACATAACATAACATAACATAACATAACATAACATAACATAACATAACATAACATAACATAACATAACATAACATAACATAACATAACATAACATAACATAACATAACATAACATAACATAACATAACATAACATAACATAACATAACATAACATAACATAACATAACATAACATAACATAACATAACATAACATAACATAACATAACATAACATAACATAACATAACATAACATAACATAACATAACATAACATAACATAACATAACATAACATAACATAACATAACATAACATAACATAACATAACATAACATAACATAACATAACATAACATAACATAACATAACATAACATAACATAACATAACATAACATAACATAACATAACATAACATAACATAACATAACATAACATAACATAACATAACATAACATAACATAACATAACATAACATAACATAACATAACATAACATAACATAACATAACATAACATAACTAAAAGGTAAATACTTTTTTTCAAAATATTCTTGGCCCCAAGTCTTATAGAGAGGCAATTTTAAAAAAAAAATTTAGGATGAAAGATTCGAATTTAATGCGAATACAGAATGCTTAAAATAAAAATTAAACATTTTTTTTTAACAAAGTTTACACAGTACTTTTAATTTATGGCATAAAAAAAGTGCGACAGTTATTTTGATTCACGCTGTAGTATAGTATAGTATAGTATTGTATAGTATAGTATAGTATAGTATAGTATAGTATAGTATAGTATAGTATAGTATAGTATAGTATAGTATAGTATAGTATAGTATAGTATAGTATAGTATAGTATAGTATAGTATAGTATAGTATAGTATAGTATAGTATAGTATAGTATAGTATAGTATAGTATAGTATAGTATAGTATAGTATAGTATAGTATAGTATAGTATAGTATAGTATAGTATAGTATAGTATAGTATAGTATAGTATAGTATAGTATAGTATAGTATAGTATAGTATAGTATAGTATAGTATAGTATAGTATAGTATAGTATAGTATAGTATAGTATAGTATAGTATAGTATAGTATAGTATAGTATAGTATAGTATAGTATAGTATAGTATAGTATAGTATAGTATAGTATAGTATAGTATAGTATAGTATAGTATAGTATAGTATAGTATAGTATAGTATAGTATAGTATAGTATAGTATAGTATAGTATAGTATAGTATAGTATAGTATAGTATAGTATAGTATAGTATAGTATAGTATAGTATAGTATAGTATAGTATAGTATAGTATAGTATAGTATAGTATAGTATAGTATAGTATAGTATAGTATAGTATAGTATAGTATAGTATTGTATAGTATTGTATAGTATTGTATAGTATAGTATAGTATTGTATAGTATTGTATAGTATTGTATAGTATAGTATAGTATTGTATAGTATAGTATAGTATAGTATAGTATAGTATAGTATAGTATAGTATAGTATAGTATAGTATAGTATAGTATAGTATAGTATAGTATAGTATAGTATAGTATAGTATAGTATAGTATAGTATAGTATAGTATAGTATAGTATAGTATAGTATAGTATAGTATAGTATAGTATAGTATAGTATAGTATAGTATAGTATAGTATAGTATAGTATAGTATAGTATAGTATAGTATAGTATAGTATAGTATAGTATAGTATAGTATAGTATAGTATAGTATAGTATAGTATAGTATAGTATAGTATAGTATAGTATAGTATAGTATAGTATAGTATAGTATAGTATAGTATAGTATAGTATAGTATAGTATAGTATAGTATAGTATAGTATAGTATAGTATAGTATAGTATAGTATAGTATAGTATAGTATAGTATAGTATAGTATAGTATAGTATAGTATAGTATAGTATAGTATAGTATAGTATAGTATAGTATAGTATAGTATAGTATAGTATAGTATAGTAAAGTATAGTATAGTATAGTCGATTAATGATGTGAACAGGAGAGATGAGATGTTATATCAGTATAGTATAGTATACTCAGTATAGTATATAACAGGAAAGATGAGATGTTATATCAGTATAGTATAGTATACTATAGTATAGTATAGTATAGTATAGTATAGTTTAGTATAGTATAGTATAGTATAGTATAGTATAGTATAGTATAGTATAGTATAGTATAGTATAGTATAGTATAGTATAGTATAGTATAGTATAGTATAGTATAGTATAGTATAGTATAGTATAGTATAGTATAGTATAGTATAGTATAGTATAGTATAGTATAGTATAGTATAGTATAGTATAGTATAGTATAGTATAGTATAGTATAGTATAGTATAGTATAGTATAGTATAGTATAGTATAGTATAGTATAGTATAGTATAGTATAGTATAGTATAGTATAGTATAGTATAGTATAGTATAGTATAGTATAGTATAGTATAGTATAGTATAGTATAGTATAGTATAGTATAGTATAGTATAGTATAGTATAGTATAGTATAGTATAGTATAGTATAGTATAGTATAGTATAGTATAGTATAGTATAGTATAGTATAGTATAGTATAGTATAGTATAGTATATTGGGGGTTGGAATTAATTTTAAAGGTTTTTTTCGGTATTTGAGCATTTATTTAGAAACAACGGTACAATGTATATTATTCAAAGTATTGTCCATCGTTAGCTACAACATTTTCCCATCTTTCTGGCAGCATATGGATTCCGCGCCGGAAGAACGATTCGTCTTTTGAGGCAATCCACGAATCGACCCATTTTTTGGTATCCTCGTAAGAAGTGAAGCGCTGCTCAGCCAAGCCATGCGTCATCGATCTGAATAGGTGGTAGTCGGAAGGGGCTATGTCTGGGCTATAAGGCGGGTGGGGTAGCACATCCCAATTCAGCGCCTCCAACGTTTCCTTGACGGTTCTTGCAACATGTGGCCGTGCGTTGTCATGTTGAAAAACCACTTTGTCGTGTCTTTTGGCATATTCCGGCCGTTTAACCTTTAATGCTCGGCTCAATTGCATCAATTGTTGTTGGTAGCGTTCCCCAGTGATGGTTTCGTTAGGTTTTAGCAGCTCATAGTACACGACACCCTTCTGATCCCACCAAATACACAGCATAAGCTTGGCGCCATGAATATTCGGCTTGGCCCTCGATGTTGATGCATGGCCGGGTGGTCCCCACGATTTTTTTCGCTTAGGATTATCGTAATGGATCCACTTTTCATCGCCAGTGACAATACGATGCAAAAAACTCTTCCTTTTATGCCGTTGAAGCAGTTGTTCGCACATGCAAAATCGCCGTTCAACGTCTCTCGGCTTCAACTGGTACGGCACCCAATTTCCTTGCTTTTGAATCATTCCCATGGCCTTCAAGCGTTTGCCGACCGTTGATAAGTCGACTCCCAATGATTCTGACAATTCTTGAAGGGTTTGACACGGGTCTTCATCGAGCAAAGCCTCCAATTCCTCATCTTCAAACTTTTTCGGCTGGCCCGGACGCTCTTTGTCTTCCGTATCAAAATCACCACTTTTAAACCGACGGAACCAGTACTCATAAGTAGAAATCGATGGAGCATAGTCCCCGTAAGCCTCAGTAAGCGTGCGTTGTGCTTCAACCGCTTTTTTCTTCAAATGGAAGCACAAAAGTAAACCTTCCCGCAAATTGCGTTTTGTTGGAACGAAAGTCGACATGTTCACAGAGAAAAAAATATATGTTGTTTACACTTCAGTGGAATGACACATACTAAAAAATGAAGCTTAGACAATGTGCTTTGAAATGAATATAGTCACAGGTGTGCCCGATGCGATCTATTGATAGTTACGCCATCTCTTAGAAAACCTTTAAAACTAATTCCAACCCCCAATAGTATAGTATAGTATAGTATAGTATAGTATAGTATAGTATAGTATATTATAGTATAGTATAGTATAGTATAGTATAGTATAGTATAGTATAGTATAGTATAGTATAGTATAGTATAGTATAGTATAGTATAGTATAGTATAGTATAGTATAGTATAGTATAGTATAGTATAGTATAGTATAGTATAGTATAGTATAGTATAGTATAGTATAGTATAGTATAGTATAGTATAGTATAGTATAGTATAGTATAGTATAGTATAGTATAGTATAGTATAGTATAGTATAGTATAGTATAGTATAGTATAGTATAGTATAGTATAGTATAGTATAGTATAGTATAGTATAGTATAGTATAGTATAGTATAGTATAGTATAGTATAGTATAGTATAGTATAGTATAGTATAGTATAGTATAGTATAGTATAGTATAGTATAGTATAGTATAGTATAGTCGATTAATGATGTGAACAGGAAAGATGAGATGTTATATCAGATTTAAAAGGCAAAGCAGTACAAGCCACATACACATTAAAAAAAATTAACTAACATATAACACGCTTTCTAATATTATTATTATGTTTGGGAAAAACTCCTCTCTTAAATTTATGCATTATTTAAATCGTTTAATAAAAATTTTATAACGGCGTAAGCTTTTATTTCTAATTTTGTATTTCCATTTAAGAGAGAGAGAGGGAGAGGTACATGTAGAGAGAGAGTCTTGAAAGTATAGAATTTCTTTACATAAGCCATTGTCTTTCTATAAAAGAAAGAAGTATTTGCAATTTTTAAAAACATTTATCGCTGTTATTTGCGTTAGCCATTGCTACTACAACATATATAAAAAAAAGAAATTGCTTACGTATCGCAAGCAAAGCCGCGGAGTCTTGCTTGTTATATGAACTCTTAGATAGCACACCTTGTGAATACCCTAATTGTTTTGTGAAATAAGATAACTTGCTTATCGCGTATATTTATTTTTGAGCATTCCGAATTTAATACATTCAAATAAAATAGAATTGCAATTATTCAAACGTAACTAATCATATTAAAGATAAGTTAATGTTGTCACGACAAAGTTTCGCTACAAAAGTTGTTAATTTCAAAAAAGTCACGATCGCAAATGTAAGAAATATGGAGAAAGTGTAAAGGAATTCTTGACAAAGCCATTTTTATTAGGCTTAATCCATGAGATTTTATCCATGGAAAAGTCGCCGAACCATCTAGAAATAATTTACAAAAATACATGTTAATCTGTTTTTTTTTTTTTCTTTAACCGTTTTTCACTGGTGCCACTCGAAACACTTTAGAGTCGCATTTTAAAGGGTTGACGTTAATCCTTACATCTTTAATTCTGAGATAAATATTAAATTATTTTGAAGACAATACGACAAACTAACCTTTTAATGATGTGAAATTTAAGCTAGTCGAAAAATGTCACTAGCTTTTCCAAAAATGTGAAATTTTTTCGATTTTGATTGCTCTAAATCTTATACTGTTATAAGAGCAATATTAATTGTTTTTTTAATGAGTTCTCGAAAACGGCCCAAGTGATTTCGATGATATTTTCCACATAGTAGTTTACGGGAGCGAAAAATCGATCTAAATATGTCTCATATCTGAGAAAATTGGTTTAGCAGCGCATATTGGTTCGTTTAATAGTTCGCATAATTCATTCGTTAAATAGTTTCCATTCAAGTCTGTTATCTGATTTTACCCAGTATGATCATTGGTACTTTGGTTTTTCCATTGAATTTGTAATTTTATAAAACACAAAAATTTGGTTTTTCCATTGAATTTGTTTTATAAAAATGCCTTTTGGCGGCCTAAATCAGTCAAATATCCCTAAATCTGCACTAAGTACTGCATTTAGTACAGTCTGCATAGTTCCACATAAACTAAAAAAACCTCGTACGAAGTGCACCTCATTGCTTTACGACCACTTGCCAAATGCTTAATATTCAGGGTTTGCACTGAAAATAGCTACTTTTTAATCTTTAAAAATTATACTACGTCAATCAGGTGTTTGCTTCATGCTAACTTAAACTGAATCATTTTGTTATCATCTTAACGAAGTTATAAAAAAATATAGGTTATAAATATGTTTGATAAAAGCAAAAATTTTTATTAGCCGTGAGGGTCAACGTGTTATCAAAACGAGCACGTTTTGAAAAATTCAAAAACCTAAATTATGTTTGTCTTAAATGCAAATAGAAGCATAATATACAAGAAAAAATAGCAAGATACGAGTATGTTATCGAATAAATTTGAAAAAGGCAAATAGCAGTTTATTGATTTCTTGCACACAAAAGCAAAAGGCATCTTTAAATGAGACCAATACAATGAATTCCTCAAGACGTAAAATAGCAAACTGAGGCAACCTTTTCCAAAAAACATTTTATTAAAATAACAATTGGTTACAACCCTTCATAGTTTCATCGAATAGCATCTGATGATATTTAATCATTTCGTCTAATATTAGAAATAAATTGCTATAATTAAAACAGCAAAGAGAGAGGGAGTGAACAATCTTTATTTTAACATAAAAATTTATACATAAACAAATAAGATTTAAATTTTATCAAAACACCATCAAATGGAACAAAAGCAAAAATGAAAAAAAATTAAAATAATCAAAACTCATTCAAAAAACACTTCAGTCAGTCAGGGTCGATCTTATCAAATATGATCTCCGCAGCAACAACTTTAAGAGAAAAAACTGCGAAATGAGCAAATTTTATTGATAAAGACTTTCTTCAGTATTATAAAGCTTGTTTTTTAATTGGCCTTATATCTTCTTTTACGCTATAGTCTAGTACTTTTTGTTGCTATTGCTTTTAAGATTTAGGTGTGATACGTTGAGTATTGTAGCAAATATCTACAGATTAAAAAAAATGCTTAGAATTGAATTGCTTGAAGTTGACAATAAACAATGGACTATAAAAGAGAATAAATCCAACAATTTATTTAATAAACACATTGTTGACTATAACTCAAAAGACAAATAACAAGAAAATAGGTCTATTTTGCTCACAACAAATTATCGCAGACAGCTGAGCACAAATGATACTCTGAGGTCTATTTCTATCACAGCTGGTATTTGTGGGATTAATAAATTATGGCATGGCATTATTTTTTTAATAATTTGCTGAAATATTTTCTGTGACGTTTAACAACGATTTTGGAAAATATTTTGATATAAAAAGTATGATTTTTTATGACATTATGAGTCTTTATGTTCGTGTTATTTAGAACGAATCTTAAAATAAAAGCGATTTCGTACCCTGAAACAGTTGTATGGCTACACGTCTAAGGTTATATTTATATATATTTTTATGCACCTTACTAATATATTAGTTTAGATATATGTATACGAGTGAAAATATAGAAAGGGGAAAGAAATATAAGAATTTTTTCGTAAGAATCATTTAGATTTATAAAATGCTATATTTTAATTAAAAATAAAATTTTTATTTTATTGGTAGCCAGACGCAATTTGTTTAGCAAACCCCCCACCCGCCGAAAAAAATCCTGGATACGGCCCTGCCCACATATATATATATATACATTAGGGTGGGCCGATTTGATGAAATTATGTTTACACAGTTTTTCCCTGTTAGAGGACAATAATTCTAAAGGTATATTTTTTCTCTGTGAAATAAAACGTACCCCCCCCCCTCATTTTGACATTTTCTTAATTTTCCAACATTTTTGTATTGGAGCCCCCTTGGTTGGTTTTTTGGGAAATATGATGGCAAAAAAAAAATTCATCGGCTCATAAAACTCTACATTGCAATATTTTAACGAAATTGATCAGTCGAAAACGTAGTTACAGCACTGTAAATATTAACACAGTGAAGGCGTTCTGTGAAGTCATTTTAAATTACTTCATTACAAAAACGTTGAAAGTTCTGTGCCGTGTTCAAACTTTACTGCAATTGCAGTAGATCTATTGCGCTTCTTAGCAAAATTTAATGTTCTACTGCGTCACTGCGGTTTTTCTAAATCTACTGCGATTTATTCGCAACAAACATTTTTATGGTTATTTTTGTGATATTTTTGGAATATGTAAGCATTGGCCTCAATTATAAAAGTGTAGTTTCAGAGGCCCATTACATATGTATACACTGTGGTCTTAGCGTTGAAACAGAAGAAAGTAATCCATAGAAGTAAGATATAAGGAAGCGCTGTAGTTGAACAGAAACGAAGTATTTTTTTATTAGTGTCAGTTCACACAAACACAGACACATTCAAACAGGGCCGCATTCGGGTTTATTGTAAAGAAAGGTGTAAACTGCTATTCTCAAATGCATATTTATTATTATATTTTTATTGTATTTCCACTCCACCCTTGAGGTATACAATTTGGTGCATTACCGATTTTTTTGGGCGTTCGGTTCCCCTATAGGCCTATTTCAACCGGAAACAAAGAAACATATTAGTAAGAGGTAACAAAAGATGTGAACTCCAAACAACATTAAAATTATTTAAAACAATTTGATAACAATTTATTTAAATTTAAAACGCATGCATGAAGTTATATAATATGTAATAATTTAAAATAATTAAAGTAATAATGTAATAATTTAAAATAATTGAAGTTTTTACTAAATGACCTTGTTATTTATTATGTTGATTTTATATGATTTAAAGACAATTTCTAAATGTTTGAAAGTTTAAATCATACTTGATTTTAAATACAAATTCTAGTTGTTTGATAGTTTAAAATCGTTTATTGAGCTTTAGGTCAAAGTTAGAACAATTAATTGTTCTAACGAATCTTTCCAAAGAAACAACAACAACAATTTTTTTCAATATGAAAAGGAAAAAAGCACTAGCTGATTTTAGTGCAATTTCGGACCAGCTAAAGGCTTCATCAGAAATCTTTGTGAAACAGAGGCGATGAGATTTTAAGTGTCAATTTCTCAGTTTTTCTCCCATTTTTCACATTTGTTGTTGTATTGTTGCTTTACTTTAGTCTTTATGCTTATGTTATTATTATGGAGTCCAACATTCGGAAGTCTTCCAGTAACATTATTTTATTAATTTATTATTTTATTAACATTATTTTGTGCGATTTCTCATTCTTTATTTTGGGCTTTACTAGACACACTTCATATTTTGCACTGAATTTTGAAACTTTCTTGAATTTTATCTAATAAGTCATAAGAGACCGACATTTTATTTTTGCTTATTTAGACTAAGGGGGTCCAAATACGTTTAATAAAAATAAGAAAAAAATATCAACGCGTGGGCCGTAAACTGCACTTATGGCGATATTTGTAATATAATAAAAAAGGGCGCCTGGAAATGAATGTCACCTTTAGAAATTGAATGTGCCCTTGGCATGGTATTTAAGGTTTGACATAAGCTCAATCGGGAAATGGCGCGAAATATGCTGGCTAAATATACACAATTTTCTTATATTTCTGGCAAGAAATATATTAATTTCTTATTGAAATTCACTTTTCACTAATCCCTTTTATATAAATAACAATATTTCTTTTAAAAATTTGTTCTAATTTGAATACACTTACCTGTGAAAGGAAATCAGCTTATTGTGAAGATACTGCTGACTTGCACAATTTTTCACTATACAGGGCATTTTTAATATTTTCTTTTTTATTTAAAGACTTTAATTCAATAATTTAGAGCGATGACAATCACTCTTAAATACAAATTTTTTTTTAAAATTTTCAGTAGTTGGCGAATAGTTGACGGTGTTTACGTGTTCGATTTACGATGTGTCAAAAAATGATTGCTCAAAATGAGAGATGTACTTCCTCACACAGACACTGTGTGTGAGCTAAACACCGCTTCCTTATCTCTTTATTCTATGAAGTAATCTGTCAAATTAAGCTGTCATTGCAATTTAAAAGTTTTACATAAGTTTTTGCGACCAAATTTAGAATTGATTTGCTTTTAAAGACCGTGATTGAAAATAGCTACGACAAATATGTTTTGAATCAGTAGGAAAAATGTTTTCTGCAACATGCAAATATATAGTATATAGTTGTGTGTATATTTGTATGTATTAGGGATATAACTTTTTTTTGAGTGCAAAATACCAATCCAGTACCATGTTGGTCTGATAATAAAAAGAATTGTTTAAGTTGATTTGCTGAAAAAAGTTTCCGCACCGAAAGCGATTTATTGTAATATAGAAATACTACCTTCTTAGATAAGAAAAATTAAGGAAATTAAAGAAAGGTAGTCTTTCTGCTTAAAATATCGCGATTTGATCAAACTTTTGCCTTAAACTTATGAAAAATGCTTTCGTATTGAAGATTATATAAGAATTCAAGCAAAAAATAACTTATTTAAGACAAGAGTAACTGTTATAATGAAAAATAAAATAGATAAATAAAAACAAAACTTCAACGCTTTCGGTGCGGAAACTTTTTTCACGATAGAAGAAAAGTGATACCATATTTTTTTATATTTTTCTATATTTTTTTATGTTCTTCACGACTATGCGAAGGTATTTTTGATATTTGCAAAAATTGCAAAAAGTAATATCCCTAGTGTGTATATTAAGCTATTGGTATAAAATGTTCATACATTAGTACATACGTACATAAAAAAAGCAAAAAACTACTGCGAAAAAATTCGTTTTACTGAGATTTTTTTTTCAAAATTTACTGCGATTTACGAAGTTTCAAGTCCGAACCCTGGTTCTGTGAAATTTAAATTTACACTGTTAGAAATCTTGGAATACATTTTAATACAAGCAAAGTATTACAGAGATTTGTATTACAAAAAGTATTAAATTTAATACTTCTCAATTTATTACAAAATTTTTAAATTTATTTTGTTTTACATTTTAATACAGTTCAAATATTATAACGATATTTTATACCCTCGGAATCAATTTGATACTATGGTTAATATTATAACTAATTTTTAAGACATGCTGTATTAATTATTTTAAATTACTTATTTTTATTTTATTTTATTACTTGTTAGTACAGCATTTATTGCTGTATTAATTATTTTAATATTATTATATTAAATTAATTATTAATACAAATACAGTATTAAAAATTAATACGAACTGAGCATTCAATTTCAATACATATTTTTATTGAAAATCATTTGTAATATTTGGCTAGTATTGAATTTTAATACAATTTTGGTGTGGTAATATATGTAAGCTAAAAAGTATTAAAATTTATTCCAAGATTTCTAACCGTGTACTTCACAGAACTTCTTCACTGTGTTAATATTCACAGTGCTGTAAATTCGTTTTCGACTAATGATTTCGTTCAAAATTTACAAAATAGGGTTTTATGAGCCGAGAAAATTTTTTTGCCATCAGATTTCCAAAAAAACGAACCATAAGGGGCTCTAGTACAAAAATGTTAGAAAATTACGAAAAAGTTTAAATGAAGGTGCACGTTTTATTTCACGGAGAAAAAATATACCCCTAGAATAGTTTTCTTGTACTCTAACAGGGAAAAATTGCCAACATTAAAGTTTGTCTGAGGAAGATATATACTCCGATTTGTAGTTCTAGGGTTAAAAACATTTTATGTATCATAAAATTGTATATGCTTGTTCAGGCCCTATCAGAGGGGGGCAGAAGGGGCTTGAGCCCCGGACCCCGCATCTGAAGGGGGCCCCCAAATTAAGAAAATCATAGAAAAAAAATTAAACTAAAACTTTCAGATGAAAAAATTCCTACTGGAATTTTAAATGTAGAAATTTAGTAGGAGCATTCTACGGTCACGTACAGACAAATTCAAATATTTTTTGAGTTTATTATACAGCCAGTTTTAAATTTACACATTGAAAGTGAAGTCCTTTTGTATAATTAAATAGATTGCATTCTGTTTCTTCATTGTACGTTAAAAATTTCTTTAAATTTTATTAAATGCAAGAGAAAAAAATAAAACATCTACTGTCACGTGCCGTACGGGTCCAGTCAAACAACATTGTAAATCGTTGTGTTCGATTACAATTTTAGCGAAAGTAACTAACATGGGGAAGAGGTATTTGAAAGCCAAATTTTTATTACTGATTAACATAATTTCAGTGTAGAAAGATTTTAAATAAAGTCCATAGTTTTTTTTTTTAATATTATATTTAGACATCGTAGCGTGGGGACAAATCAAGTCACGTGCCTGACAGACTGACAATGTTTTGGTTTAATTGGGTAATTATGTAATTAAGTAATTAGGTAGTTAAGTAATTATGCAATATAGTAATTAAAAAACAAATCTTTAGCTTAATGTGTAAAAGTGCTAAGTCAAATTTTTGAGATTTTACAGTAGAGACAAAAAACTTAATAACTTTTGAAATAAACCTTTTTTTCAAAAACTGTTAATGTAGTTCCCATTATTGCATCACTGTTCAACATCAAGACTATGAAAAAAATAATAAAAATTATGTATTGTCTTCGTTACAGTTGTTTTATTAGTTAGCACTTTTTCTGATGTTGAAAACAAATTTTTTCCGACTTAGCACTTTTTATTAAACATTTTTCCCCACAATAATAAGTACTCAGTTGAAGTTTTAAACAAAGATATAGATAGGATCTTGTTTATTGTTACAGAAATATATGTATTTACTACATAAATACAGTCTTACTTCGTTGCTGCTACTCAAACATAATATAAAAAAAATTAAATTATCCAACATTTATCACAAAAAATAATTTCGCAGTATCTTCGGTGCTGCTAGTAAAAAATAATATAAAAATAATTAAATTATTCATGAGGTAAATCATCATAAAATTTCTGATGGTCTCTTGTCAAAGTTAATTTTAAACATTGTAAGTCTTCGAATTTCCGGGCTGCAATTGATTTTCTTTTTTGGTACATTTGCTCTAAATTGCACCACTGTAAAGCAATTACTTTCTTATCTATTCTTTGTGGTAGAATTTCCCATATCTCAGTGAACCGTAATTTATAAAATATTTCTCGATTTGGTGTATATTGTATTGCGCGTATGTCTGTCACTTTGGCATCGCCTTTACCACGTCCAGGACGAATGCTTTTACAAAATTGAATTTTATCAAACTTTTTAAAAAAATCATGATATAAGTAAGTGACGTCGTAAGGTTCAGGCTTTTGTCGAGCGGCTTTGCAAATTCCAATATACTCAGAAGGAAAATCAAGATTTTTAATCCTCATAGCACGCTCTATGGTAGAGTGAACGCTATCTGCCTCCATTTGGGTATGACCAGTCTCCAGTATTTTTTGTTCTATGACAATTTTATGTTTAATAGCTGTATTAAGAAGTGCGTTACTCATTAAAAAATTGCGGTTTTGATATGTGCATCCGTCACTATAAAATATTATTTTAATAGGGTTATTACTGTCGCTAAGGCTTGGACGGATTTTGTTTTCAATAAAGTAAACCCAAATACTTGCAAATTCTTCAGCATTAACCCCACCTTCAGCTTTATTCCATAGAAAGCAGTACCCTTTCTTGTTTATAAGGTTATAGAAAACTAAGTTGTGTACCTGCAGTTTAGTTCGATAATATAAGCTGCTAACCTGCGATTTCGGAGCCATTAGCACCGCTTGAAGATCTACAGTGAAGACGATGGATTCTTCAGATCTGTCTTTGTTTTTCTCCATGCTTGCCTCTTCTTTTTTTTCTTGATGACGAGAATAATCTTCCAGTGGAATACTCCCGACAGAATAACGTGCACATATCTCGCATTGGTCTTTCTTTGGCGCAAACAATCCCAGATTTCTGGCATCAAATGTCGAATAAAACAACGCAACCGAAAGTGGTCTGACGTTTTGAGTTGTACACCAATCTTTAGAGTAAAAGTCATAAAGCATTTTTTTGGGCGCCATTCGGGCAAAATATACTTTTTTTGAGTTACAGCACGACAGTTATAAGATTCCATTACTGGTAAAGTATCAAAAAATAAATGCATACCTTTTTTCTCTTTAGAATAGCTTTGCTTATCTCTATTTGTCGAATTATGGTGTACAACTGAAGACTTTTTCACCCAATTAAGCACAGAGCGTCTTCCTATGCCCAAAGTGTTAAAAAAAATATTCTACACACGCGTAAGAATTCATTATCCGATTTGAGGTGATATTTCAAAGTTTGAACTCGTCTGGATTCATTAGGATTTGTTCGATTTCGAGGCTGGAAAGGCTTAGATGTGTGAACTAATGTAGTCACATAAATTTTCTTTTGCATCCAGTCCATTTGCCAAAATTTTTTAAATATTTGTTGTCTTTGAGTCACCCATGCGCATTTCATGGCAGCAATACCACTTTTTTGTGCACACTTACATCTCTCTTTCATGGCACGTGGTTCTTTAATTTCTCTATATTTCCAAACGTCACCTTCCTTTCGTCTTCCCCAATACCTTTTGCCACATTCTCTTTGCTTTTTATTTTTTCCACAAACCAAGCATCTTTTTCCACCTGCACTCTCTTCTTTCGGTTTTTGGTTCTTACAGGTAGTTCAAAGGAATTGTCAGAATCACTATTGAAACCATAGGGCACCAATCCAACAACACCATCATCAGATTCTATGCCAAAAGAGCCGCAATCGATATAGTCAAGTGATTGTGCAGCAGCGTTATTGATGTCACCGGAATCCATGGAAATCTTCTAATAAATTTATTTTTATTTAATTATGTGCTAAAATGGAGTAATAATAGTCAGTTGTTACCTTTTGTGCTTTAAATAGAAACAACAAACTTTGCACAAACCGCACGAAAAAATAAGCAGCGATAAAAATTAATATTGACTTTTTCAAAAGCGCCTACTAAATCACGTAACACTTGACTTAGCGCTCGCTTTTTTACAGGTGCGGACTTAGCACTTTTACACATCTTTGCCAAACAATTATAAAAACCGATATAAATGATTTTTTTTAAGCGATGTATTTTTGATTTATCTGTCGAACTGCATCAAAATCGATTTTTTTCATAAGAGGTTGACTTAGCACCTTTACATATTAAGCTAACGAAATGTAATATTTTGTCCTTTTCTTGCCTCAACCATTTCTTCATTATCTTGAGCCAATGCCTTCCATTTGTACTAAAACAAAAAAGTTTACGAAACATTTACGAAATAAAAAAACTACATTTTTGAAACAATGCAGACAATTTGATCATCATGGTAAATGAATTTATATATAACTTTTTTGTTTTTTTTTTTTTATTCGCCCGGAGGTATGAATCTTCCAAAGATACGTATACCCGACCTATACGCATGCAAGTCCATGAACTTGATTAAATTAATAAAATAAAAATATTTCTCTTTGTTTCTCCTTAAAACCGATCGATGAAAATTGAGTCCGACATGAATAAATATTATGGAGGCAACATGTTTTTAGCAATTATTGGCTCCAGAAATCGATTTGAAACACTTGAAATTCATTTTCATTCCTCTGTCAATGCAATTAACAGAGCTGCGAAGACCTGCAGTCAGCAGCACAGATATTTCAGAGAACGTTCTTGGAAAAAATATCGCGAGAGAAAATTATATTTCTCAAAAGAATACACTCAGTCAACTTTAAGAAGAATGTTAAGCCAAAGAATCTATTTCAGGAAATATATCATCTTTTTAGATGACGGCGCATGCATGCTTATATTAGAGTAGTTCCTATTTGTTTTCAGAAATAATGAATAACTGAACGGAGTTTTATTTCTTTACAAAACAGAAGTAAATTGGGAAATATTCATAAAAAAATATTGATATTAAAACGTGCCACAAGTGATTTTTAAGTTGAAAATCTGATTTAGATGCGCAAAAGTGGTCTTTTTTAAAAAATTTGAAGAGGATTGGTACGCATCACGTTCTTCAATTATGTTTTCTTCAAAATAAGTTATTAAACCTGAAAATTTGACAAAAACTGAAAAAGTTGTAATATATAATTCTTCGAAAAAAATCGCAAACATCCAAATTAGACGATGTTTCAATATAATTCAGTGGTTATATTTTTTAACTTGATTTTTTTTAAATCCTTAAAGTGGCATTGACAAATCCTAGGAACTTGACTTCCTTCAAAAATCATTAAAGTGGCCTTTCTGGCATATCGAACACACAAAAAGAAAATCATAACATAATCGAAAGAAAATTAAAAATATTTTTGAGATTTATTACAGTAATTTTAAATGAGAACGATATGTTTTTCGATTTTGTATGATTTTTCTTGTGTTTAGCGACTTTGCATACGTGGTGGCAAAAGAGTCTTTTCTAAGTTTTTAAAGTGCTACTTACAACCACTTTCAACAACTTACTACTTACCCTACTTTGAAGCCTAAAACACCTTTTTTTCAAAATATTTTGCTTCTAAAAATAATATATTGATATTAAAATTTAGTCATGGCCACGACACATTTTACATGTATAGTAACTCGGTAAGAGTGACATATTTTTTCAAACCTAGAGCACCGACTGTGGCAAATCCGCCTCTGGGCCTACCACTCGACAAAATCGTTTAAATGTCCTTTCCATGCTGAACATAAATCCATATATAGCAAGAAAATTCATTTTTTTCAGTTATAAAATATGCGTTTTCACAACAAAAAGCTAAAACAACAATTCTCAAATAATGTTTTTTCTAATTTTAAACTATTTTTTTTTAATAAACATGTCGTGTATACATTCAATCATTTTTTTAGAGAGTTTGGGGGGCCCCAAAAAATTCGTGCCCCGGCCCCCTCACGAGCTCTGAAAGGCCCTGTACTTGAGAATTGTTGCTAGTAACCAAGTGTATTGCAAAAGAGTACTTAAAAATTATTAAAAATCTCCAGACCGTAACCATTGACTGACTGTATTTGATATTTATTCTCAATAGAAATTTTAAATACTCCAAAAAAATTAAAAGACAATAAATTTTTTGACACACAAAATGTCAAATTTGAGGACTCTTTTCAGGTTTGGCAGTGTTCACTAACAAAACAAAGGTTTTTCTGCTGTATTCCCAAGTTTGCAAAGGTTTTTTGCAACTTCTTTCAAAGTATTTATTTATTTAAAACAACCTACCACGTTCAGCATTCATTTCGCTTTTCACAAACATACAGTTAAATAAAGATGTTTTCAATAAAGAGCTTTTTAACAGAATGCCTGAAAATTAACAGCTTGTTTGTTAACATGGCTCGTATAATAAAAAAATTCGTTTGAAAATTAATATTTTTAGAAACTATTAAATATTTAATTATCTTAAATATGTTTGTGCAATAAATATTGTGCAATGAATTCGCCTCATACTTGTGCATTTACACTCTCATATGTACGAGACCACTTGAACGTCTTGCTTCCCATTTTTTTGATATTAATTGTTATTTGGCTTGGAATAACTTTGTACATACACAAAATTATTTTTGACTGCAAATTTTAAATAATTTTGTTGATAATGAAAAAATAAAACTTTTTCGAAAAAGAGTTGAAATGTATTTGAAATAAGTTAGAAACATAAATAGTTTTATATTCCAACAAGAATTATACGTGGTTTATTCCATCACAACTTCATTTAAGATCATGCACACAGAGAAAAAAATAGTCATTTCCCAACCGGCCATCTAGAAAGCGAACGGCAATTGTACTTGAGAATAAGCTTAATATTAACAGAGGGTTTTAAGCTTTACATAACATCACTTTTAAAAAGCTTGGTAAATTGAGAAATCACAATAAAATCTCAATCGCTTTTGAAAAACGCTTAATATTTATAACTGATTTTCAAGTATGCTTAACAAACGCTTATATATAAAAATACAATATGAAATATTACTGAGAAATATTTTTTTTAGGCAACAGAATCTCTATCCATGTTTTTTCTGCCAAATGAAATGTATTGTTTTTATTTCGCTAGAAGTGTAAGTTGTAAAGATTCTAAAAAAATTATTATTTCAATAATTTCAGTTACTATGTAACCGACGGTTACTAACCGTGGTTTTAAAAAGTGTCCGAAAGCAATCAAAAGAAGTTGGTGAGCTTCTTAAAAAAAAGAAAAATGTGGGACTGTGGAAGATTCAAAAAGTGAAGGAAGATTCTAGTGCTAATGCTTTTGATATTTTGCTCAAAGCAATTAAAAATCACTGTGATAACCTAGATTCAAATTCTGTAGAAAGTGCCAACTTAAAAATAATGAAATCATTGAACAATTAAATATCAGAGATGAGTTGGCTAAATGGAGTGTTAAATTCTCAAAAATATTTATCGACGAACTGGCGTCAAAACTTCAACCAGTTCAAAAACTTCATTTATGTTGGAAGGGGACTGAGTCAAAAAAGACGGTGCGTGAGCTTAGCACAGCAATAGCTAATCGAAGTTAGAATAATTGTGGGGTAAGGAACCAAAACTCTTCTTTTCCACTTTTCAAAATTGTTGTAATAACGAGAAAAACTTAAGATATTTTAACCCAACCATATGAAAAATTGATATTAATTTATCAAAAAATGTGAGAAAAAACTAATTTTAGCCATTTTTCTGTCAAGCAGAACTACGGATACCGCTCCGGTGAATAATCGCTCATACCTAACACCTTTTTTCACAAAAGTGCAATAAAAGAGTTTTAATTTAATACCCTTCAATTAAAACATTCTGCCACATCAAAATTATCATAGCATTTTAACATTTTTTTGATGAGGATCTATCACTAGGTATAGGCGAATATCAGTTAACAAAAGAGACAAGGAGCAAATTACAAAAAAGTAAGATAATAATATATAATTTCCTAAACTTTAATTTCCTTTTAAAATTACTTGTATTAAGCTAACAATTTATAATAAATTAATATAAACTTAAACAATGTATTAAAGAATAACCTATACAGCTGAGGACTGAGCTTGGAGAAAGCGCTGAGCTCTTCAGCATTGTTAATGATATTTCTCTCAACGTATGTAAGGTAACTGAAATTTTTTATAATCCATATATAGTCTTTGGTAATCACACTTAATATATATTATAAATTTTTAAGTTTCATTAACATTGCTCAAAAGTGTAGCGTTCTTAAATCTCTGTCCTCAGCCGTAAATAATCTATGAATGCGTTTGTAAAATATTAGTTTCTTAGCTAATTCTACAATTACCAGAAAAAGCTTTTAAAACTCTTGATAAAAGCAAGCTTTCCTTAACATGTATTAATACAATATTATTTTTCTAAGCTTATTCTGCAATTGCCTGAAAATCTTATACAACTATTGAGAATAGTAAGCTTTTCTTAACATGTGTTAAAATAATATTATTTTTTTAAGCTTATTCTACAATTGCATGAAAAAGCTTATAAAAATCTTGAATGAGTAACATTATCACAAGGGTTCCGTTTTGATTTTTCTACAATTGCTGCGATAGTCTTTTTCAATGGTTTCTCAAGCTTTTTTCAAGCATAAGGTTTATGTTGATAAGCTTGTTATATTACAGGGCGTTACAAAAAATAAATTTTTTCTGTCCTATGAACCAAATGCACATATTCGGAAAGAGGGAAAAAAAATAAAAATACGTCAGAATTTTTTTTTTTTAAGTTTGAAGTATAAAGCTCGTAGTGGCCTGTGTGGAAGCCTTTGGATCGATTTTTAACCCTTTTTCAGTGATCTAATCGAGCTGATTTTTTGCAGGCAGACTCATGGAAATGTCTGTAGCACGTCAAAATTTTTAATAACAATTTTTATCAGTTCTCAGATTTTCCCCAATTTTTATTATTTTTGAAAAAAAAATATTTTTTTCACTTTTCTTAGCATAACTTGAAGGACTCCACATTTTTAAACTACTAAAGCGTTAGGAGAAAAAAATGTTTTTTGACCCATCCTACTCGATATAGTTGTAGTTAATCAGTAGTAACCTTCTAAAGCCTGGTTTTCACTAGGTCAGTTTTCAATGACAAATGTTGTCAATCTAATGGAAACGTATTGCCATTTACATTTGTTGTCATATATGACCACTGATTGTCATATAAAATCACAAACAAGTGAAAACAGATAGAATTTTTATAGTCAATCAAAATATCGTTGTATGACAAGAAAAATTGAAATGCCAACATGTTGGCATTTTGTGTCAGTTGTTGCCTACAAAAAAAATTTTGTTTTCATTTTTTTTTTTCACTGCTGGCAAAGTTTTTTAAGGGCTGCTTTCTCAATGTCCGGTTAAGCACTAATCAGAACTTTAACCAGCACTTAGAAAAAAGCCCTTTCTCAATGTTCGGTTAAGGTTGAACTGTCAGTTAAGTGCTGATTAAGTTAACGGCAAGTTGTGGTTTCGGTTAGCGCCATTTTAGGGTAAATGATTTCGAAGATGCTGTCAAACTTTAAAATTTAATATGACGGATAGAGTTGCCACCTAGATTTTTTTTATTTTTGCGAATTCTTGTAATTTTGAAATTCTGACAACGGATTTGATTTCGAATATAATGTCACAGTTTTAAAAATTAAGATGGAGGTTAGGGCTGCCACCTAAATTTTTACCACAGTATTGCCACCTAATAATATGTATTTTTAAGAGTTTTAAACATCATTTATCAGTGTTAAGGGGTCGCTGATTTTGAATCTAAAGTCCGAATTTTAAAATTCAAGATGGTGGATATGGTTGCCACCTTAATTTTTTTTAGTTTTATAAATTCGGAGCCGGCAAAAAAAATGATACGCCAAATATGGGTCGCTGAATCCGAATCCGTTGTCAGAATTTCAAAATTATAAAATTTTGTAATAATAGGGTTGCCACCTAATAATACATATTTTCACGAGTTTTAAACGACATTTATTAGTGTCATTTATAAAGACAGAATTTTAAACTTTGCCAGCCCCGAATTTATAAAACTAAAAAAAATTAAGGAGGCAGCCCTATCCACCATCTTGAATTTTAAAATTCGGACTTTAGATTCAAAATCAGCCACCCCTTAACACTGATAAATGATGTTTAAAACTCTTAAAAATACATATTATTAGGTGGCAATACTGTGGTAAAAATTTATGTGGCAACCCTAACCTCCATCTTAAGTTTTAAAACTGTGACATTATATTCGAAATCAAATCCGTTGTCAGAATGTCAAAATTACAAGAATTCGCAAAAATAAAAAAATCTAGGTGTCAACTCTATCCGTCATCTTAAATTTTAAAGTTTGACAGCATCTTCGAAATCATTTACCCTAAAATGGCGCTAACCGAAACCACAACTTGCCGTTAACTTAATCAGCACTTAACTGACAGTTCAACCTTAACCGAAGATTGAGAAAGGGCTTTTTTGCTAACTGCTGGTTAAAGTTCTGATAAGTGCTTAACCGGACATTGAGAAAGCGGCCCTTAATCTAATAAAATTAACAGTATTTTATAAATTTCACCAAAAAGAAACATTTTCTAACAATCTCAAATATAAAACATCAGCTGTTGATGAAAAAAGCACAACTGAACAAACCGATGGCATTTCACAAATAGCATCGAAAGTGAAAACAGTATGGCAATCAATTGACACATAAATTCAACGTCAGTCTTTGACATTCGATTTTATGTCAGTTTTTGGGTTTCAATGAAAACGCATTTGACGTCATATGGTCAAGATGAATACTGACATCAGTGATTGTTGTCATTGAAATTGACTTAGTGAAAACCAGGCTTAATACTAAACAGTTTTTGACTTTTACAACACTTACAACTGGTCTAGGGGCCCTCAAACGATACTACATGTCCATCCAACTTCCATCGGACATGTCCATCCGCCTTGATTTCTTGCACACGAACGATACTACATGTGTGATGACTTGACAGGTCGGATGGACATGTAGTATCGTTTGAGGGCCCCTTAAGACAGATGAAATAAGGAATTGCAATATTGCTTTAAGTTCTGTTGTGCGAAAACGTATTTCTATATATTTCATCTGAAAAAAATGCAGTGTCCGACGCGAAATAAATTTTGTTACGTTTGTGGCTTATTCGCACCAAGTAAAAATTTCAAAAATATTACTAAAACAGTGGTGAATTCGTTTCAGAAAATATTTAAGACTGCTTATGTTCCTTACTTGTGGTATACTCCGGAAGTCGTGTGCGACTATTGCTACAGAAATTTGTGCAAGTTTACTGATGGAAGGTCAACAATAAAGTACGCTGTACCAACAATTTGGCTACCACGCACGGAGCACTGCAATGAATTGAGCTACTTTTGTGTAGCTTTTGCTCAAACAAAAGGGTACCAATACATTCACCGCAACAAAATTCGCTACGCTAATGTAGAATCGGTAATTCCAGCAGTTCTATACTCACCAGAAGACCGTGTAGCGGCTTCAGTGGAGATTTTTGATAATGTTCCCGAAATAAGCGATGCAGAATCAACAGTTGTACCAAAACTGCTATCAACTTTTCTTCCATCGAATGCGAGATGCGAGAGTCCACAAGTATCGGAATTTGTGGCAACACCCAGTGAAATTGGGACTGCAATGCCGCATTTTATAACGCAAGCCGACTTCAATGACCTCGTACGAGACGGAAATTTGTCGAGGAGAACAGCAGAACTCTTTGCATCACGCTTTAAGCAGTGGAATATAGCGGCGGCTGATTTTAAAATAACAGCCGCTCGTGATCGAGGTAGCACTATTCCATATGACCAATTTTTTAGATTGCACGAAGATCGGGAAAAAAACTTGGCTTATTGTTGTGACATTGATTCGCTGTTTGCAAAAATCGGTTACCCACATATTTCAGAGGAGTGGCGACTTTTCATCGATGCATCGGTCAACAGCCTTAAAGTCGTGCTGCTTCATATCGTCAACACACATCCATCTGTCCCGATCGCATATGCCACAAACCTCAAGGAAACATACGAAGGCATGGAATTAATATTACAGTTGATAAAGTACAACGAGCATAATTGGAAAATATGCTGTGATCTGAAAGTGGTCGGTTTACTCATGGGTGTTAAGCGTGGATTTCCAACCCACCAGTGCTTTTTGTGTACATGGGAAGGTAGAAAAAGAGATGAGCATTACACTGAATTTAAGTGGAAGCCACGAACATGCTACAAAGTAGGCGTAGAAAGTATAGAGAATCTACCATTGGTGCAGCCGTCTTAAATCATTTTGCCTCCATTACACATTAAGCTCGGTCTCGTATCAAATTTTGTTAAAAAACTGGATCGTGATGGCGAGGCCATTGCAACTTTGCGCAACATTTTCCCGAAATTGAGCGGCGCAAAGATTCCTGCAGGTATTTTTTTTTTAAGAAGTCATTCAGTAACTTTGTGTTTTTTAATGATTTTTTTGATTTAAGGTGTTTTCAATGGTCCTCAGATAAAACAAATAATTGCAAGTTCTGAATTTTCATCAATATTAAATGCTATGGAAAAACGTGCATGGAAAGGTACAGTTGCCGTTATTGAGCAGTTTCTTGGCAACAAACGAACTGCCAATTATAAAAATATTGTCGCAGAAATGATTTCGGCATATGGCGAAATGGGCATTTTAATGTCGCTAAAGATCCATTTTCTTCACAATCATTTAGATTTTTTCCCTGATGATTTAGGAGCTTGTAGCGATGAGCATGGCGAAAGGTTCCATCAGGACATTGCGGCTATTGAAAAGCGCTTTAAAGGAAAAGACATTACGCATATGCTTGGCGAATACAGTTGGTCTATTTGTCGCGATACTGAAGCAAATGCTTACAACCGCAAAAATAAAAGGCCTAAATTTTTTTAAAAACATTAAAATTTTTAATGTAACAATTCTTTATTTTTATAAAACAAAAGTAATAAAAAAATTGTTTTTTTAACGAACTGAAACATTAAAAAAAACGATAACCATTAAAAAAAATGTATACTTCAAACTTAAAAAAAAAAAATTCTGACGTGTACATGAAAATCGCCGATACACGTGTATTTTTATTTTTTATCCCCTTTCCGAAAAAGTAAATTTGGTTCATAGGACAGAATGTGTGTAAAACGGTGTTATTCTAAAGCATTTTGGACTGTTGAGTTATGACTATTTTTTGACTATTTTAATAGTCCGAATCATGCCTACTATTAAAAATAGTTGCAAAATGATGACTATTTAAATAGCATTTTTTTTTTTGTGAAAAACAACTATTCTGTTATCAATTTTGACAATAAGAATAGTTGTTTTTACTATGTACGCAGTAGTTGAATAACTTTTTTGTAGTTATTTTTAACTATGCACGTTGTTGTTGCATAACTATTATATAGTTGTTTTTAACTATGAACATAGTTGCCCAAAAACTATTTAAGTAGTTGTTTTTAACTACGCAAATAGTACTTACATCATTATTGCAATAGTTGTCTGTACTTTTGCACGTATTTTAATTTAAAACTAATAAGAATGACGAATAATTTTTTACTGCCTGTCAAGTCTGTCAAATCTGTGGTCACAAGGAACGACGACTTAACTCAAAGTATCATAAAAAAACGATATTTTAATTGCACGAACTACGACCTATTTTTTTGAAATATATGAATCGTTACAAACAAAATATGTTTAGACATAAATGATGATCTTCCAAACCAACTTTCAAAAATTCGCAATAGAATCAAATTCTATATCGCTTTTTTACGACATTTTGAGTTTAGTCATTATTCCTTGTGACCACAGAAATATGATTTGACGTGTGAAACGATAGATCCCTTTTTTTCAAGTTTACCAAAGTGTTACAAGAAAACAATTTTTTTTATTTATAAAAATTATTTATTCGTAAATTTTACTGAGTTACATGCTTGAGATAAAATATTTTAATCTTATAAATGATTCTTTAGATGGAGTATTCTCGCATGCATCACTGTATTGAAGAATAGCTTTACTTGCTGGCTATATATTCACTACTCTTATTTGCTGTCCATTTACTTCCAATTATGAACATTTTCAGTTTCCTGATTATCACTTATAAGTTATAAAATCGTCACTAATTGTAGTTTTTAATATTTACTTTTTATAACTTTAAAACATTTACAACACAACAAAGGAAAAAGATCTCGTCTGCACGCGACGAACATTCACTGCTCAATGAGCGTTGTACTTGAAACGAACATGTTTTTCTGTATATTATGTTCGAAAGTTTTTTAATAACTATGCAGTAGTCATTTTTGACTATTTTGTTGTTGTTTGTAACAAGTATAATGGGGTGATTACGATTTCCGTGGCCCCTCTACTTGAGTATACAGTTTTGAAGTACTCTTTGAGAAAATAAGATTCGCCGAAGGATTTATCGATATATCAATTAGTTATTGAGCTATCGATTTTTCAAAAAAATATTTACTCAATGGAACCAATATTTAAATTCGGTTATATCTTTGCTAATATTTGTCCGATCTGAATGATTTAGGTGTCTTTTGAAAGATATTTAAAATAATATTTAAAAAATATGGTTCTGCATTTTCCAAAATGTACTTTTTCCGTAAAAGGAGCCAGATAGACTTTTATCGAAGGTTGTTTGTTGTATTCTGAAGTACATATTGGTATTTTTCCTAATTTTTATAAAAAAAAGTGGCTCCGCCTTTTACAAATTGTAAAATTATGATTATGCTAATTATGATACCCAAATTATCCCGATCGGTCAAATTTTAGCATAGATATATTCGAATTTACATTACGACTTCTTTTAGTAATTTTTTTGAAAAATCGATAACTCGATATCTAATCGATATATCGATAAATGCTTCAGTGAATCTAATTTTCTCAATGAGCTCTTCAAAACTGCATATTCAGATTTTGGGGCCACGGAAATAGTAATCGTGCCAGTATAATAGTCATAAAAAACTATGCAATAGTCATTTTCGACTATTTTGTTGTAGTTTGTAACAAGTATAACAGTCATAAAATAACTATGCAATAGCCATTTTCGACTATTTTGTTGTTGTTTGTAACAAGTACAATAGTTAAAAAGCTTTTTAGTGATGTTTTGACTACTTTAAAGTTAAAAATTTATTATTAATTAGTCAAAAACGATTATTTGATAGTTGTTTGCATACTAACTATTTTTTATGTAGCTTGACTATCATGTTAATCATAATTGACTACTCTGTATAGTAGATAATATTATGTAACTACTTTATAACTCTATTGTTATGATTTCTTGGGAGGTGCTTTTAAACTGCAATCAAACAAATGATCCAATTTTGTTCCCAACGTTTCAATGCTTTTTTAGCGACTTCCTCAGGGGATTTTTTTTTATTGAAATATCTGTTTTATAAATACATTTTGATTTTAGCACTAGTTATTCTAACTTTTACGTACATTAAACATTAAACGTTATTAATATAACAATGACAAAACATTCAAATTTTGCGACTCCATGGTTTCAAAATAATAGCTTAATTGTTTCAATAATTTTTGATTAAAAATAGTTAATCCACAAATTTCGAAGAATTTCAACGAATGACTATGAAATAGTTAAAAAAATTAATATTTTTTTTTTGTTCTGTTAACTTCAGTTAACATAATAAAGTGCTCGATTTGAAAACGATATGAATTTTTGTTTCAGCTCTATAGTTTCTTGGCAAAATTTTATTAGAATTTTCCGCAGATTACGTTTTCGCCATACGCTTTTTGTAAAATAATTTGGCGTGGCCTATTAAGTATACCATAACTATAAGCTGGGGTCAGCTGTGTTTTATGTATGTAGCATACTGAAATTTGGTTCTCAGATAATAACCCCATAACCTTGCGAAATGTGGGTTAAATTGTGTAAAAGATAATACTATTTGCTCTAGAGGAATTTTTTATGCTGATTACGGAAATATTGTATTAAGCCAGTAGAAAAGAAAAAAATAACCGTTTGTGCTTCCTTGCTGAGAAAATTAAAACAAACTGGATATTTGTGTAGCTTAAAAAAAATTCACACGAAAAGGATGACACCACAAAAAAATTAAAACATAATTTAATTATGATTTCTAAGAACTCAGGTCATTATTATTTTTTTTACTCTATGCACTCTTTTTCTCATACGTTTTTGAAATTGCTCTGGAAGAGAACCAACCCACCCACACCATTTTTTTCTTTTCTTTTTATTATGTTTCTCAATCCTTCTTCTTTATTAATTACTTGAAAAAATTAAAGCAAGCACATAAATTTAAGTTTGTAATCCATGTAAAACTCGTGACAAACAGAATTAAAATTCTATCTCCCATTCTTGTACTATTACATGTGTGTGGGTGGGGGCATGCAGTGCACACTCACAAACAAACATACAAGCACAAGCCCAGCACCATTCAAGTTAAGGTAGCTCATAAGTTTTTACCGGTATGTCGCTGAAGGGAAAAAAGAAAAACAAAAATATAACAAATATGACAACATTTGGTAATGAGCAAGCAATTCGAACATGATGTTCGAAAGCATGCGCTCTGAATGAGCTCTCCTAAAGCTCTTTGTGGAAAATAATGGGGCCATTGGAGGCGATTTGGAGTCTCCCTCGCAGTGGAGACTTTGATTTTCTCGCTATGTTTGCTGTCTGTCTGCAGTTGGAGCGCATGTTCGAAAATGTCCTTCGAAATTCCGGGTATTGCCACTTTGACATTTAAAGCATGTGCTGCGGAACAACACACAAAAGAATAACAACATAAAAAAAATCTAAATTCCAAAAAAAAAAAGAATGAGAACAATTTGTTTTTTTAACTTGTTTCTGAAAGTGGTTTTTGGAGGGGCCAACGAGAGAGACGAGGGTGGTGATAGTAAGATACCCATAACCGAAGATTGTGGGCCAGCCGAACTTTGCATTCGGTATATCAATCAATACGATACGGCGTGTGAACGTTTTTGTGTGTGTGTGTGTGTGTGTGCTTGTGTTTATGGGCCATTGTTAAAGTTGCAATAGGAAGTGGCTACATATATGTACATACAGTTAACATATGTATGGGCTTGAGTGTGTGTGTGTGTGTATGTGCGTGCGTAGGTGTGTGTGTATGTTATGTAGGTCTCTAGGTTTTTGCAGAAAAGCGTTGTACTTGAAACGAACATGTTTTTCTGTATATTATGTTCGAAAGTTTTTTAATAACTATGCAGTAGTCATTTTTGACTATTTTGTTGTTGTTTGTAACAAGTATAATGGGGTGATTACGATTTCCGTGGCCCCTCTACTTGAGTATACAGTTTTGAAGTACTCTTTGAGAAAATAAGATTCGCCGAAGGATTTATCGATATATCAATTAGTTATTGAGCTATCGATTTTTCAAAAAAATATTTACTCAATGGAACCAATATTTAAATTCGGTTATATCTTTGCTAATATTTGTCCGATCTGAATGATTTAGGTGTCTTTTGAAAGATATTTAAAATAATATTTAAAAAATATGGTTCTGCATTTTCCAAAATGTACTTTTTCCGTAAAAGGAGCCAGATAGACTTTTATCGAAGGTTGTTTGTTGTATTCTGAAGTACATATTGGTATTTTTCCTAATTTTTATAAAAAAAAGTGGCTCCGCCTTTTACAAATTGTAAAATTATGATTATGCTAATTATGATACCCAAATTATCCCGATCGGTCAAATTTTAGCATAGATATATTCGAATTTACATTACGACTTCTTTTAGTAATTTTTTTGAAAAATCGATAACTCGATATCTAATCGATATATCGATAAATGCTTCAGTGAATCTAATTTTCTCAATGAGCTCTTCAAAACTGCATATTCAGATTTTGGGGCCACGGAAATAGTAATCGTGCCAGTATAATAGTCATAAAAAACTATGCAATAGTCATTTTCGACTATTTTGTTGTAGTTTGTAACAAGTATAACAGTCATAAAATAACTATGCAATAGCCATTTTCGACTATTTTGTTGTTGTTTGTAACAAGTACAATAGTTAAAAAGCTTTTTAGTGATGTTTTGACTACTTTAAAGTTAAAAATTTATTATTAATTAGTCAAAAACGATTATTTGATAGTTGTTTGCATACTAACTATTTTTTATGTAGCTTGACTATCATGTTAATCATAATTGACTACTCTGTATAGTAGATAATATTATGTAACTACTTTATAACTCTATTGTTATGATTTCTTGGGAGGTGCTTTTAAACTGCAATCAAACAAATGATCCAATTTTGTTCCCAACGTTTCAATGCTTTTTTAGCGACTTCCTCAGGGGATTTTTTTTTATTGAAATATCTGTTTTATAAATACATTTTGATTTTAGCACTAGTTATTCTAACTTTTACGTACATTAAACATTAAACGTTATTAATATAACAATGACAAAACATTCAAATTTTGCGACTCCATGGTTTCAAAATAATAGCTTAATTGTTTCAATAATTTTTGATTAAAAATAGTTAATCCACAAATTTCGAAGAATTTCAACGAATGACTATGAAATAGTTAAAAAAATTAATATTTTTTTTTTGTTCTGTTAACTTCAGTTAACATAATAAAGTGCTCGATTTGAAAACGATATGAATTTTTGTTTCAGCTCTATAGTTTCTTGGCAAAATTTTATTAGAATTTTCCGCAGATTACGTTTTCGCCATACGCTTTTTGTAAAATAATTTGGCGTGGCCTATTAAGTATACCATAACTATAAGCTGGGGTCAGCTGTGTTTTATGTATGTAGCATACTGAAATTTGGTTCTCAGATAATAACCCCATAACCTTGCGAAATGTGGGTTAAATTGTGTAAAAGATAATACTATTTGCTCTAGAGGAATTTTTTATGCTGATTACGGAAATATTGTATTAAGCCAGTAGAAAAGAAAAAAATAACCGTTTGTGCTTCCTTGCTGAGAAAATTAAAACAAACTGGATATTTGTGTAGCTTAAAAAAAATTCACACGAAAAGGATGACACCACAAAAAAATTAAAACATAATTTAATTATGATTTCTAAGAACTCAGGTCATTATTATTTTTTTTACTCTATGCACTCTTTTTCTCATACGTTTTTGAAATTGCTCTGGAAGAGAACCAACCCACCCACACCATTTTTTTCTTTTCTTTTTATTATGTTTCTCAATCCTTCTTCTTTATTAATTACTTGAAAAAATTAAAGCAAGCACATAAATTTAAGTTTGTAATCCATGTAAAACTCGTGACAAACAGAATTAAAATTCTATCTCCCATTCTTGTACTATTACATGTGTGTGGGTGGGGGCATGCAGTGCACACTCACAAACAAACATACAAGCACAAGCCCAGCACCATTCAAGTTAAGGTAGCTCATAAGTTTTTACCGGTATGTCGCTGAAGGGAAAAAAGAAAAACAAAAATATAACAAATATGACAACATTTGGTAATGAGCAAGCAATTCGAACATGATGTTCGAAAGCATGCGCTCTGAATGAGCTCTCCTAAAGCTCTTTGTGGAAAATAATGGGGCCATTGGAGGCGATTTGGAGTCTCCCTCGCAGTGGAGACTTTGATTTTCTCGCTATGTTTGCTGTCTGTCTGCAGTTGGAGCGCATGTTCGAAAATGTCCTTCGAAATTCCGGGTATTGCCACTTTGACATTTAAAGCATGTGCTGCGGAACAACACACAAAAGAATAACAACATAAAAAAAATCTAAATTCCAAAAAAAAAAAGAATGAGAACAATTTGTTTTTTTAACTTGTTTCTGAAAGTGGTTTTTGGAGGGGCCAACGAGAGAGACGAGGGTGGTGATAGTAAGATACCCATAACCGAAGATTGTGGGCCAGCCGAACTTTGCATTCGGTATATCAATCAATACGATACGGCGTGTGAACGTTTTTGTGTGTGTGTGTGTGTGTGTGCTTGTGTTTATGGGCCATTGTTAAAGTTGCAATAGGAAGTGGCTACATATATGTACATACAGTTAACATATGTATGGGCTTGAGTGTGTGTGTGTGTGTATGTGCGTGCGTAGGTGTGTGTGTATGTTATGTAGGTCTCTAGGTTTTTGCAGAAAAGTATAACAAGTCGTTATATCGTGAATTTTTTTATTCTCTATTTTAGTTTGTGGTTCTTTGCCATTTTCCTCTACTTTATAATTTTTTTTTATTTCCTTTTTTATAGCCTTCCAAAGAGTATTCGTCCTGCTTATTTTTCATATTCCTTATTCACTCTTTTGTTCTCGTGCTGTTTTATATTCTACGATTTAACTTTTTGAACTTTAAGACATCAAACTGAACCTATATTATTGTTGTTTTGGTTTTTGTTTTTCTTTCTGTTTCTATAGCTGTTGTTGTACACTATGTATAGTGTTATGGATTTTGCGATTAGCTGAAACCATAACAATAACAAATGCGAAAAAGTTTCTTTCCTCAACCTAATATTTTTCACATTCCTTCGAATTCGTTCATTCCGGAAGCTACGCCTACAACAGCGAACAACGTAACGTCATCGTTATTGCCGTTGTTGCTGTTGTTGTTGGCTTGTTTCGTGTTGTTGCCAGATTTTCTTTGATTCCTTATCGCGGTATTTAACCCAAATATAGCTTAAATGGTGCAACGTATAAACTACATGGTTTTGTATGAGTGGGTTTCCTCTTCAAAGAGGTGAAAATTTTACAAAATGCTAGCTTTTGGGCAGAAATTGATTAAACAATTTTAATAATTTTTAATGACCATGCCATGGTGGATACATTAAGCAGTTGTGAACGGTGAAAACATTTCATTAATTAAGTCACAAATACAGTCAGACAAAGATGTTATAGTGGATAAAGTCTTAAAATAATAAAGTCATGAATACCTGATTGTCGAATTACGCCGTAAAGACACGTGTAGTTTTATGTTCTGCCATTAGAATTTTAGTTAATTGCAGAATATAAAATTATATTGATAAATAATATGAATTTTATAACTAAGCAGACAATATTTAATTGACCGTGAACATGAGAAAGAATTTGTAAGGGAGAATAATAAAACATTTAACAAATAAATGAGCAAACCAAAAGAATTGCTTAAAAACTATAAGCAATTTTTCGAATAAAATTAAAATTGAATCATTTCGGTTGCATGTGGCATAAATGCCAAAACTAAACGCTTTCGCTAATCATCTTTATTTTATTGTAATAAAACTGTGCTCACATGAGCAAAACGATTAAAAATATTCGAAAATTTCACATGTTTGTTGAAAATAGTTTCAGGCAAAAATATACATACGTCAAGCCAGCCAACTGAAACTATGAAACTATGTGAAGTGCAGCAAAAACACGGGACATGACCATTTTTTATTTTATTTTAGCTAACAAACAAATAAATAGTTTTGCGTCACAAAAGCTGATTTTCTTAAATAGTCATACATTTAAATAGGGATAAATCAAAAGATCTTAATCTTCTACTATATCTATACTTGTATACTTTTATATAACAAGGTATAGATAGGGTATAGTAAAAGATATTCAGGTATGTCGTAAAGCTTGAGAACGGCAGGCGCTATTTCAATAATTATTTTTTTACTAGATAGCTATGATATACAATTGGGACATAGACAATATAAATTTGCTAATCATTATTTAAATAATTAATAGAAATTGAAAGAGCGCAACCATACAATTCGTTATTCTAACTCCCAGCGAGAAAAAGGCTCTCTCTTTTTTAACTCCATTTGAGCATTGTGGTGTGCAACGCTAAACAGGTTTTGATCAAAGCTAACACGTGCCGTTAATGACAAAATTTTAAAGACATTTGTCAAGTGGGCGTGGCACCTCCCATACAACCCAAATTTACTGCATCGAATAGCTTTGGAATTATAGGTCGCACAGCCTCGAAATTAAGTATTTGACCACAATTTACTCGTGTCGTTCCCCAGATAAAATTTTTTGGCCATTGTACATGAACGTGGCACCTCCCATACAACCCAAATTTGCGATATCGAAAAGCTTTGTAATTTTAGGTAGCACAGCTTAAAATTTGCAATATCGAATAACTTTGAAATTTTTGGTCGCACAGACTAGAAATTCAGTACTTGGCCAAAAATTACACGAGCCATCTGATATCATTGTTAAGGAGGCGTGGCACTTTTCACACAACCCAAATTCGCGATATCGAATAGATTTTCAATTTGCAATATCGAATAGCTTTGGAAACAATTTACAACATATTTTCGTCGTAAGAAACTCCATTTTCGTCGTAAATACATTCATGTGAGTGAAATTGTTATAATTAGGGGCGAAACTAACGGAGAGGTAAGGGGGTAAGCTACCCCCTTATTTTTTTAAGAGTTGCCCTAACTATTATTTTATTGCTTAAATGTGTTTAAAATATTGATTTTTATTTACAATACTTATTAAAGCAACAAAGGCAGTTGTACCATTTTCACCACCAGTAGAGTGGCACGATTTAAGATGTTTAAAACAAAAACGGAGAAAAAACATTTGGATCTTCCGCTGGCAAGGCTTCAAAAAAGTCCATCAGCTGAGGTCTTTTATTGGGCGATAAATCTAAATAATTGTTTGTTATTTTTTCACGTGTATTCACGTGTACACGGATTGACGTTTCTTTTATGGGTTTCGTGGACGCTTTCGTCAAAAATATTTCATTTGATAGAAAATCGTATTATTCATCCCGGCACTATAAAAAAAACAAGAAATAAGACCATAGAAGTATAGATTTCTTTTCCAAGGTTTCCACACGCAGAGAAAAGACATGGTTGAGAAATGATTACTGCAATAATAATTTTTTACTAAAATTATTGTATTATTTCTGCAAACACAAATTTTTGCCTTAATAAAGTCATTATTTTCTAATGGTGGTACCAAAAATAACATTATGGTTGAAATCATAACATCACTGAAATCGTCAACATACTATGATTGCCTCAATTATTAGTTGCAACAAAAATGTTGTAGTTCTGTCAATCATGATAAATGTGAATATTACTTTAAGGGACAAACATATTAGAATTTTGAATGTTTGCCTGAACTATTTTTTGATTGTTGGCTTTTGTTGTTCTTTTGGTTAGAACATAACCAAAAATCGAAAGAATTTATTATGTCTGAACAGTTTGCAGGAAAAACTTTCACTTCATTCAGACACAATAAGTTTTATCGATTCCTGGCTATGTGCCGTTTCGTTTGTCAACTGTTCACTTATTGTGTTTTGTTTTAAATCGCCTTATCCTAAAAACAGCACGCAGAAAAGTGACATTTTTGACTTTAATTGTAAAAAACATACTATTTCTATTTACCGTAAATATATTTTGCAATTCTGACCATATTTTGTTTATCACACATATAGCTATTTTTGTGACAATGCACTTAATGTACCATATTTATGAATGGGATTAGTCAGACGAGCTGTAGTAGCGGCTGTGGCCTACTGGTAGTGTGCGTGGCTCGTAAGCGAAAAAGCCGAGGTTCAAACCCAGCTCGGACAGAAAATTTTATCAAAAAGATTTTTCAATTGAATTAATATTTCTGTTCAGCCCAGACAATGGCAAACCTCTGGAGATATCTTAATTAATAGCTGTGGAAATTGGAGTGCATGAAAATAAAAATAAAATTATTGTTTCAATAATATTCTGGATCCAAAAAATAAATTCATAATATAGTTGTTACAATCATTCTATTCCCGACCCAATAAGAAAATAATTCTATTCTATTCCATTCTATTTTCGACCCAATAAGAGTATAATGATTGTTTCAATAATATTTTGGTTGCTACAAAAAAGTTGTTAATAAATATAGTTGTTATAATCATTTTATCATGATCAAAGAAAAAAATTACATGTTTAAGAACATGTTAACAACAATAATAATCCGAATCATTCTACGATCAACATGGTTGTTGCAACTATGTTTTTTCTCTGTGTGCATTTAAGCTATAATTGATACAATAACTCATCCTGTATGTGAGTAGTCTCAGTACAACCGATTGGCCAAAATATCATCATTCACTTATGAACATCATATAAAAGAATCCATACACCCAAAAAAAAAACGGAGTAAATAAAGTCATATGCGGGGTCAATTTAACTCATTTCGTGCATGATATTTTGCAAAAGCTGTAAAAACTATATTTAACTCCGTTTGTGTGTTTAATTTACTTCAAAATGTGGATTAATTTACTGACTCCGTTTTGAGTTGTTTTAAGGTTAGCGGACTTGCATTGAGAATTTTTTAATTTGAGTTTTCTCAAACAAAAACTAGAATCAACTCATTTAAATGTAACATTAAGCTTAAAAAATAAACAAATTCACCCACAAAAGAGTCAAATAAAGAACATGTAATTTTTTTTTGTATTTAATAATTTTTATTTTTTTTATATTTCAATTGAAAACAAAGGAAATTAAAGACAAGGTTAACGCCGTAAATAGAATCTCTTCTCCTAACTTACAGAGCAGCTTATCCGATTAGCAAATTTAAATTTCTATAATTTCTTATAAAACAAAATTTATTTTTCAGTTTTGAGCTTAATTTGTGCTCAACCCTCAAAATGTGTTTCAAAGGTGTTTCATTTCATTTCATTTTAATTTCATTTTTATTTCGCAAGCCGGCACAACAAAGTTTAATACCCTGACAACAGTACCAGTAGCATAAGAGTATAAACTTCCAGTAAAATAGAGCTTAAATTACATACCTAACATATAACGTATCATAATTAAGTTTAAGAATTATTACAAGGAAATAAAATCAAATGCAATATAAACAAGCTGGTTACAAACTGAGATTTAAAAAAGAATTGTATTTAACATTCAAAACTAATCTTAAACTATTTTATATATTTTTAAAATATTTAATAATTTAACTTATTAAACTATTACAGCGAAGAATAGAGTAAAGCTAGTTCATTTTTGAATTGCACAGCGTTATTACACGATCTTAGACTATTAGGAAGTGCGTTCCAAAGACGAACAGAGTGTGCAAAAAATTGCCTTTCGGACGTTTAACAAGAAACACGTAAACAATTAATCATATTAGTTCGACTAGATCTAGAAAAGTTTAATCTCGAAAACAAATAACTGGGTTCTGAATTACATATAATCTTATGCAACAATACAAGCGTACGATAGTTCAGCAAGTTATCAAAGGTTAAGCCATGGATTCTTTTAGCATACTGGGAAACATGGTCTCTTCTTTTTAGTCCAAACACATAACGAACAATATTATTATAAAGAACGTTTAATTTATTTTTACTGAGACTACCACAGTTAGCAAAAATTTCGCTGCCATATAGCATTGTTGGTATGAGATATGCTTTAGCAAGTAGCATTCGTGTATGAACAGGTGTCAAGTACTGTGTCGTCCATAGTACACGAAGTATGCTGTTGACCTTCCCGACAGTGCTACTAATACGATTATTCCAAGTCAGTGTTCTATTGAAGATATTCCCCAAATTTTTCGCAGAGTCAACATATTCTATATTGTCACCATTTAGGGGCAGTAGAAATGTCAATAACTTTCTTCGCAACCACTAGACATTTAAACTTTTTAGGATTTAGGCTTAAACCATTTTTGAGTGCCCAATCGCTGATTTTTTCAAGAATATTATTCAAACGAGCTATACATTCGTAGATGTGCTCACGTTTACATTTAACATATAACTGAACGACATCAGCACACATACGAATTTTGCAATTATCTAAAACACTTGGTGGATGATTGATATGTAAGGAGAAAAACAGAGGACCCAAAACCTTGAGGAACACCCCCTTTTAATAGGAAGAAAAGATGATGAGATATTATTAGCAAAAACGGCTTGAGATCTTTCGGAGAGATAAGATGCAATTAGATTACCAGCAGATAAAGTAAAATTGAACATTTTAAGAAGCTTGGTCTCTAAAATATCGTGGTCGATTGTGTCGAAAGCCTTTGAGTGATCCAAGAGAACTAAGAACCCGATTTCATTCCATCTAAACCAGTAAGCAAGTCTTCAGACACATCAATTAGGGCAGTAATGCAACTATGGTTGGCTCTAAAGCCTGATTGTCTATCAGTTATTAAATCATTTCTGTGCAAGTGAAAGTTGACTTGTTGACTTATTAACATTTCTAACGCTTTGGATATAAATGACAGTATTGCTATTGGGCGGTGCTCATTATGAGATTTAGGTACAGGAATGATTTTAGCTTTCTTCCATTCTTTTGGGTAAATTGACTTTGTCAGCACAGTGTTAAAGATGTGAGTTACGTAAGGAAGTACACTTGAAAGCAAAATTTTTTAAAAAATTGGACTAATTTCATCATACTAATTTCATCAGGTTTTTCATTTCTTTAATTTCAACGTGAATTTTTCACAAAGGAATTTTCGTATTTAACATATCTGAAAGAAAGGATAAATATTTGCATTGATTTTACAATAGATTGCTGTAGTTTTGTTCGTTAAATGAGGGGACAGACATTTTTTAAGATCTATCAGCATTAAACAATAGGGTGAACGCTAGGTTTATGAAAGGACGAGACATTTAATTTAATATGCTTTATTTTGATACATATATTGATAGAATTATCGAATTTGGTACAAAAATAGGTAGAACAATCTCAAGGTGATTGTGTGAAGTGAGCAGGGTTGCCTAAATGTCGTGATGCATACATACATTAAAAATTTGTTTATTAGTGTATAATGTAGTTTTGTTAATAAAATATGTTACATATGGGGCTTTAAAATGTTCCAAAAACTCATATTTTCCTCTAAAATAAATTTATGTATCCTAACTTTTATTAAAACAACAGTTGTATACCAAAATTAATAAAATTGTTTAGTTTCCTAAAATTTTCTATAACAAATACATTGCTGGTTAAAAAAAATTACAGTATAGTGTGAATATAGTACAGAAAAGAAATTTCTTATAATTAAGAATAAGAGAAATTTTTGTAAAAAAAAACAGAGAGAAAGCAAAAGAGAGATCATCTCAAAATAAATACAATACAAAATTTGCATAAAAAAATATTCTGCTTTTTTAATATTTATACTGTCATTGGTTGGTGCTTCAAGTTGTTATACTGATATAAATGGTCGGTGATGATTAAAGTATGAGATACATGTCCGTGATTTGATATTTACGAGATAACGTAAAAAAATTCAACTATGGGGATGTATTGTGGGAGTCCCCATACAATAAACACAAAATATAAAAAAAGGTTTTTAAAACTTCACCCTTTAACACTTCTTTTGAACTCACCTATTCTCTATCTACCACCCTTCTGGGGGTCCCGATACAAAAAACACAAAATGTAACAATGTTTATTATAATTAATATCAAAAAATCTATGACCGTTAGGGGGTATGTATAAACTGCTCTTACTGATTTTTCTCATTCAACATTTCTTCTAAACACACCAACACTCTATATACCACCCTTCGGGGGGTCCCCCAACCCATACAAAAAACACAAAAAATGGAAAAAAATTTCTATTATAGTTCATATTAAAAAATCGATAACACCTAGGTAGGTCAAATGTATGAGCTGGTCCTATTGTTTTTTCTTATTTAAATTCCTTCCAAGCACACCTACACTCTATCTGCCACCCATCCATCTGGGGGTCCCCCTATACAAAAAACACAAAAAAAAAATCATTGCTCGTGTACACAATTTTTCGTGACGAGATTAAAAAATGTTCCTGACGAGATATGAAAAATTGTACCCTCTTTATCAAGTAACCGCCTAAGAAGTTTCTCTTTAATAAAGATATGTATCCGAAAACATAATACTCGTAATAGCAACAACGGCCCTTTTTTATCAATATGCAACATTTAATTTTTACACACATTTGTTTTGCTTGTTAAAATATTTGAGTACTTTCTCTTCATTCAAAGTAAAACGAACAAACGGAAATATTGGCTCGAGCAGACTGTTTTGTGCTTAGCATACCTCCGTTTTGTTTCATATCATCTTCATAGATGGTTGCAATAAGTTTTAATGGAGTTAAAAGGACAAATGTTCGGAGAAGATGCAGAGTTAATTTGAAACTGCTGTAAATTTACTTCAAGCTTTGAAAATGAGTTCTATCAAGTAAAAAAAGTTTTATATTAACAAAAAAAATATTGATGCAATTCATTTTGCGTTCTTAACTTCTCAAAAACTCTTTTAACTCACGAAAAAACTTGGGTTAACTCTGCACATTTTATTCGGTGTAGAAACCACAAAAAGTCAGATATTTGCCAGCCATTGAAGCCTATGAAGCGCCAACAAGCTCCAGTAAACTCTAAAAAGCTGGCCAATGTTAATGTTAATGTTGTGTGGTGGAGATGCGTACTGCGAACTAAATGAGATCTATTGTACCTCCTTCTCAAAGCTCCGCTGGGTTTGCGGATTACGGATTACAGAATTTCATCCAGCCCTATTTCTCTAATGAATTTGAGAATATTCTTAGGTTCAAGGGATGAAACCTGCTCTAGACTCAGCTCATAGTTCCCCAGTGCTAGTTTACGTCTGCGAGCCACGGCGTCGCAGTTTGTAAGTAGGTGTATTGGAGTCTCCTCTGCTTCTTCACAGAAACGGCAGTTACTATCGGTCTCTATGTCCTGTAAGGACCATGTCGCGCTAGACCATCGGCTTCTTCGTAACCCTGTATTCCTTTGTGTCCTGGGACCCAAAGTATAGTAACAGTGTTATTCTTGCCTAGTTCGTTGAGTTTTGTTAGGCATTCCCATGTTATTATCGATGATATCTCACAGGAAACTAATGCTTTGATTGCTGCTTGGCTGTCTGACATCACAACTATATCCTGACCTTTGTATTTAAGGTCCAGATTGAATTGAGCACACAGCTGTATTGCTAGGATTTCCGCTTGGAAGATACTGGGTGTTGTCCCCATTCACCGAAAAAAATGTGCGGAGTTAACCCAAGTTTTTTATGAGTCAAAAGAGTTTTTGAGAAGTTAAAAACGTTTTGTCGCCGTAAAACGCAAAATGAATTGCATCAATATTTTTATTGTTAATATAAAACTATTTTTGCTTGATACAACTCATTTTCAAAGCTTGGAGTAAATTAAAAGCAGTTTCAAATTAACTCTGCATCTTCTCCGAACATTTTTCCTTTTAACTCCATTAAAACTTATTGCAGCCATCTATGAAGAACGTCTTTGTATTTTAAAGCTGAAACGGAGTTATGTTTAGCACGAAACAGAGTCTGCTCAAGCAAATATTTCTGTTTGTTCGTTTTACTTTGAATGAAGAGAAAGTACTCAAATATTTTAATAAGCAAATCAAGTGTGCTTTAAGAATTAAGTGTTGCCTAATGATAAAAAAGGGCTGTTTTTACTATTGCGAGTTATATGTTTGCGTATATCTTTATTGAAGTGAAACTTCTTATGCGGTCATTTGATATAGAGGGTAAAATTATCATCACGAAAAATTGTGAACACAAGCAATGATATTTTGTTGTATGGGGACCCCCAGAAGGGTGGTAGATAGAGTGCTGGTGTGCTTAGAAGAAATGTTCAATGAAAAAATCAGTAGGACCAGACATTAGACCCTCTAACGGTGATAGATTTTTTTATATTAATTATAATAAACATTGTTTCATTTCGTGTTTTTTTTGTATCGGGATCCCCAGAAGGGTGGCAGATAGAGAAAAGGTGAGTTAAAAAAAAGTGTTAAGGGGGAAAAATTAATAGAACATAGAAAATAGATCCCCATAGGTAAATTTTTTCGCGTTATCTCGTAAATATCAAATCACCGACATATTCCGCATACATCGCAAGCCATTAAGACCAGTATTACTAAATGAAGCACCAACCAATGACATGAAAAAATTAAATAAACATAATATTTTTTATGAAAATTTTGTATTGTATTTCGTTTGAGATGCTATCTCTTTCTTTCTCTCTGTTTTTTTACAAAAATCTATCTTATTCTTTATATTAAGAAGTTTCCCTTCTGTACTGTACACACAATATACTGTAATTTTTTTTTAATCTGCGATGTATTTTTTATAGAAAATTTTGGGAAACTAAACAATTTTTTTAAATTTGGTATACAACAGTTGTTTTAATAAAAGTCAAGATACATATATTTTTTTAAAGGAATTTATGAGTTTTTTGAACATACTAAAGTCACATTTTACCATATTTCATTAACAAAACTACATTAAACACTAATAAACAAATTTTTAATGTATGTATGTATGACGAAATTTAGGCAACCCTGCTTACATAACACAAATCGTCTTGATAATATTCTACCTATTTTTGTACCAAATTTAATTATTCTAGCATCAATATATATTGGAATTAAGCATATTAAATTAAATGCCACGTCCATTTTTGCATTAGTATAGGAACAAAACTAACTCATCTTTTAAAAAACTTTCATAAACTTAGCGTTCACCCTGTTGTTTAATCCTACATTTTGATAAATGCTTAAAAAATATCTTTTCCCTTACTCAACGAACAAAACTACAGCAATTAATTATAAAATCAATGCAAATACTTACCCCTTTTTTCAAAAATGTTAAATACAAAAATCCCTTTTTTGAAAAATTCCCCTAAAATCAAATAAATGAAACACCTTTGAAACAAATTGAGAGTTGAGCGCAATTAAAGCTCAAAAGTAAAAAAGTTTCGTTTTATGAGAAATTATAAAGATTCAAAACTGCCAAGTCGTGGATAAGCTGCTTTGTGAGCATGGACAAGAGATTCTGTTTTCGGCGTTAGCCATGTATTTAATTTCCTTTGTATTCAATTGAAATAAGAAATAAATAACAATAATTAAACACAAAAGAAATTATGGGTTCTTTATTTGACTCTTTTGTGGGTGAGTTTGTTTATTTTTAAAGCTTCATGCTACATTTAAATGAGTTGATTCTAGTTTTTTTGAGTGAACTAAAAATTTAAAAATTCTCAATTTCTCAACCTTAAAACAACTCAAAACGGAGTCAGTACGACTTTTCAAACAAATCCAATTTTTGAAGTAAATTGAACTCACAAACGGAGTTAAATATAGTTTTTACAGCTTTAGCAAAATACCACGCACGAAAAGAGTTAAATTGACTCCGAATATGGCTTTATTTACTCCGCTTTTTTTTGGGTGTAGGTTAAAAGTGCTTGGTTCTTGGCCCGTACACCCCTGCGCCTATACCTTCCAATGTCTTGGACCCATCTGTACACCATGCTATACTGTGTGGTTTCTTGACTTGCGATATCATCTCGCTGTCCCACTCTTTCTTGGTACTAAGCTTAATTCCGAAGTGTTTTTCGAAGTTATACCTTTTTACTATATCGTCTCTTGGTAGATCGATGTAGGGAGTGTGCTTTGCAATATCCTCCTTCTCTCTTGGCCAAACTTATTGTACTATAATCTCTTGTCCAAAGACAATAAAAACCTATGGTAATTGGCTTGGATGCGTCTAAATCGTGAAAACGCGAATACTTAAAAACGTGAACGAGTGAACCCATGTACTCGTGTACACGTGAACACGTACTTTTGCTACTACACGTGTAGTACGTGCTTAACATTCACGAGTAGTTCGAGTACGTGTTTTCAAAAACACGTGCTTAAGTTGGAGCTCTACTTTATATAAATATCTTCCTAATATTAATATGTCTACTTATATTTTTGCCTAACCACCCAATTTTTTGTATAGATATTAAAATGTCCATATCTCAAGAACCCATTGAGTCCCACCAAATTTTTTATTACTGCGTAATTTAACTAGCTTTAAGATTAAATAAATATTTAAACTATTTTGAATTTTTAAAATATGTTTTTCGTACCCTTCTTTGAATTCAATTAGCTCACCACAAGGGATGGAGTCCCCAACCACCAAAATTTCCGAAAATTAATTTTGGAATAAATTCTAACGGTAGCTCAAACTCAAAATTCAACATGTTTATCATTATTTCAGAATTTAAAAAAACATTTAATCGAGAAGTGTATATTAAAATGTTTATATAAATGACTCTCGAGTAACATCGAGTATATCATCTAGTTTATTTATGAAATGCAATGTGTTGAATACAAGACAAATCAATATGAATTCTTTTTTTTTCCTGCTTTTTTCCTGCAACTTTAACCCTGATTTTGTGGCTTTAGGAAAATTTTTACGGTATTCGGAAACAACCAAAAGTAAATATTGCAACTGTTTCTAATTTTTTGTGAATTTCCGATTGTTTCAGGAATAAAAATTTTAAAAAATCGAAGATATTTTGTTTCATTTTCGAAAATTTGATTTTACCAATTATTGGAAAATTTAACGTAAAAATTAAGTAATATTAAAACAAAAAATTAACAAGAAATTATTTAGATTTATAACCCAATAAAAGACCTCAGCTAATGGACTTCATTGAAGGCTTGCCAGAGGAAGCTCCAAATGTTTCTCTCCGTTGTTGCTCTAAGCATATTAAATCGTCCCCAATTTTCCTAAAATCCTCTTCCCCCTTCAATGCAATACCACTTTTTTTTGGGTCACTCTAACGATCAGCCATACATACCAAAAACTAACTTTAGTCGGCTATTTCAATTTAAATCATTCCCAAAACCAACTTCATACTACTACTTTTACTTGTATTACTTTTTTCTTATACAAAACAGAAAAAAATAACACGACTCAAATGTATGACAAGGAGACAAAAAAGTAAGCATTATCAGCTGTATCTGATTTTTTTGTTTTGCATTAAGATTTAATACTGTTAAAATAAAAACTATCCAAAGTGATATATATGTTTAAATGGTGATATTATTGTAGTAATAGTAAAGTTAAATTTTTATGTAATTATTTAAAATTAATTGTTGCATGTTTTTATAAAAATAAAAGCCATCCCCTGAAGAAGTAAGGAATCACTTCCGAAACATTGGGATCAAGTGTGAAAATCTTTTAAAATTCATTCAAAAAAACTTTTTAAAAAAAACTTGACCAAAAAAGCCCACATAGATGACAACATACTGAAAATGAATATTTTCCAATATTATGAAATTATAAAAACTTCCAAAATAGTTTTGGTGAAAAAAAAAATATCCTTAATACCTCCTACCAATCAAAAGCTATAAATAAATAAATTAAGTAAATACTTTACTAGATTTAAGAAAATTTAAAATTAAGTCTCATTTACTCAAATCAAGCATTAGAAACTAAAATTAATTTATTTTAATTTAATTATAGCATTTATTGTTAAAATTGAGTAAAATAAATGATTGCTTGTAACAAAAAAAAATACTTGATTCGAGAACCTGGAGGAAGACTTAAATCAAGAAAATAGTTTCTTAATTTAAGCAAACGCAGACTTAGTTACTCAAAAGTTATTAAATTAAGATGACATTGCACGTTGGAAAATATGAAAACCAACTCAACAGCAAAAATTATTCTAGTTTTCAGCAAATTGTGTACTTGAATCAAGAAAATTGTTCTCACTTGAAATAAATATTAGACTCGAATCTAGAAAAAATATTCCGGAGTTTTAAGCAAATGTTTTTTGAATTCAGTGTGTTTTTCTTAATATCATGTGTTTCAAATTTGCTCAATTCTAGTAAAATAATGCTTGAATTGAGAAATTTACGCTTAAGTGTAAACTGATAGCCTATTTGCTTGATTCAAGCATAGAATGCTTGATGTTTTTCTTTCCGTGTACCATTTCACAATATCTACAGCTTCTTATTTTATTAATATACGTACGTTAGGTTAGGTTAGGTAAATAGGGTTGTGCACCGTTACCGGCGCTTCCGCGTGGGCCTATAGTTCCATTGCGAATCCCTTTTTATTTGTATCGTAGTACCATGATAACCATAATTATTTCGATTATTCCTCAAACCAGCCTGTGCTTGTTATAAACCTCGAGATGTCTAACAGTGTGTTCGCTAAATCTTCCAGATCTTTGAAAACTTTGTTCCCCATATATCGGAGTCGACGATTCTGTAGACTTGAACATTCGCATAGAAGGTGAGTTATTGTTTCTGTTTCTTCCGGATCCTTGTAGCTCCGAAAAAAGTCTGGGGATGTTATGTTCATTCTATTGGCCATTACCCCAATAGGGCAATGACCTGTTAGAACTCCCACAAGAATCCGGATTTCTCGTTTGGCCAAAAGCAGAAGGCTTTCGGTTTTCTTCTCATTTAGCTCCGGCCAGAGCCTTCGAGATATGTTGCAATCACCTCTGGAGGCCCAGTTAGTTATAGCATTATCTCTGGCTTTAAGGTCTATACTCCTTTTGATGACGCCTATTGTATTAGCTCTGTTTGAACTTGCGGTTACTCCACGCCTAGCCAGTTCATCCGCTGCGTTATTCCCTTCGATATTGCTATGTCCGGGAACCCAGCAGAGAGTGACGTTGTGGGTATTGCAGATACTTTTCAGTGCCAGTTTACAGTTTTGTACCGTTCGAGCCTTCGTCGTTTTACTATTCAGCGCTTTGATGGCCGCTTTGCTATCCGCAAAAATTACTACCCTTGTAGGGGTAAGATTTTTCCTATGAAGTGCAGCTTTTTCAATAGCGTATAATTCTGCTTGGAAAACGCTACAACAGTCGGGGAGTTTGTAGGACTCTTTGATTTGAAATTTTTTGCAATATACGCCTGATCCAGTTCTGTTTTCCATTTTGGGACCATCAGTATATAATTGGAATTTGCCATGGCCGTTTCTTCCCATTCTTTTCTGTTGGGGATGGAGGTGGTGTATTCTGTGCCGAATCTCAAAACGGGTATGATATAGTTTGTTGCTCTTTTTGGTTCTTCGGTTCCAAAGAGATTCAGAATAGATGCATGTCCGAAAGTGTTGTTCCTCAACGCTTGTGATTCTTTGAGGCGAGTCGCGCTTTTGGTCGCCGAACGCTTAAAAACCTCTTCTATGGGGAGAAGATTTAGCATCATTTCCAGACCCGCCTGTGGCGTTGATCTCATGGCTCCAGTTATTCCTATGCATGCTAACCTTTGGACTCCTGTTAGGGAGCTAAGGTAGCTCTTTTTTTTTTGGGCTATCGTCTACCATACAAGAAAGCCGTAGGTAAGAATAGGTTTCACGATTGCTGTATACATTCAGTGGATTATGTGTAGGCCTCAGACCCAATTTTCTGCCAAAGACTCTCTGACATGTGTAAAAAGCTGACAGCTTGTTATCAAGGATAATTCCAAGGTATTTAGCTTCCGTGAAAAGCTTCAGAGTTACTGCGTTCAGTTTCGGTAAAGTGAAACTTTCTATTTTCCTTCTTCTTGTGGATAGAACGGGTTCGGTCTTTGTTGGCTTACACCCAGTCCATTCGATTCTGCCCACCGCGATAGCTCATTCAATGCCCCAGTCATTAGTTCGCTAACTGTTTGCAGGTATTTCCCGCATATTAGGATGGCGACGTCATGGGCATAGGCTACCACTTTTGTTCCACCAGTTTTGAGTGTAGTGAGAATTTTGTCAACCACAATCAGCCACAGCAGGGGGGGTATGACTCCTCCCTCCGGTGTGTGTCTTGTGACCTCTTTTCTCACCACGCTCATTCCCATTTGTGAGCTTATGCGTCTACTGTTGAGCATTTTATAAATTCACTGGGTTATTTTACTGTTGACTCCTTTGTCTACTAGAGCATTCTTTATGGAATCTGTATTCACATTGTTAAATGCGCCTTCGATATCCAAAAAAGTAGCTAAAGTATATTCTTTGTGATGAAGGGTTTCTTCTATGACTGAAACCACCTCATGCAGTACCGATTCCACTGATTTACCTTTAAGGTAGGTGTGTTGCGCACTGCAAAGATTGGTATAGTTCAAGGATTCTCTTATATGAAGGTCTATTATTCTCTCTAGCGTTTTCATCATGAACGATGAGAGACTAATAGGCCTGTAATACTTTGGCGCTGAGTGTATCGGTTTTCCAGCTTTGGGAATGAAGACAACTCGCACTTCTCTCTATTTTTGGAACATATCCTGTCTTGAGACAACCGGTGAAGATTGCTTTAAGCCAGAGCATGATTCTGGAAAGAGCATGTTGCATCATGGCTGGTAGGATTATATCAGGCCCTGCAGATTTGTAGGGCTTGAAAGACTCAATTGACCATTCTACATTTGTAATAATGTTGGGGAGTTCCTGTAAGGGTTCTGGTATTGTCATTTCCAGGTTGCTGTTAGCTCTGTTTTGCTCCGGTTTTTTACAACCTGGAACAATACGTACGTTAAGAATGAAAGTTGTAGTAAATTTTTTATTATTTATTTTTAATGGAAGAAAACACAAATGCGCAGAAACAAATTTAGACTGATGACCTATAATCTGAAATATGAGCGTTGAAAAAAAAAATAAATTTTGCTTTCCGAAAAATGTTAAATCATGAGAGAAACTATGAGGTGTTTTAAAGAAATGTTGAGGATGACCATCTTATACATTTAAATATTCTAACAATCACCTCAGGAAAAAGAACAGCTATGAACTGTTTTCAGCAATTTTCTATATTTCTTGAGTTTTTTGTTGGGGGGGAGAGGGTGGTACGAAAAGGCTGACTGAAAGGGGGTGGATATCGGAAAAAATGTTGGTAGTATTAATAATAGAATAAGAACCAGCTCATATATTTTACTTCGCTTGAGGATAATTCGGGAGATATATAAACTCTGTTGGACAAATTTTTGCCAAGCGGTTATTCCAGTAAAGCTACAGAATGACAAAATTTTTATTCATTTTTATGCGATAACAGTAAAGGGTTTATGTTTGTATTTGCGTTCAAGTACACAAACTTCAACGACACAAAAATGGCAAATGAGTACTGTGATCTTTGAGTTCTGTTTTCTCAAATCTACGTTACAGTGTCTTAACAAACGCTAAGTTACTGCGCTTTACAGACAGTTGATCGAAGGAATTTTGACCGCAGACGATACTAGTTTCTACAAACATAATAGAAAATGGCTCTTAACTGTTTCTTTTACGCCTATTAATATAAAAATAATGTACAAATTTTATTTACAAAAAAACTGTTTCTTTATTCCATCCACGCACCCACATAGCATAAAAAAATTATTGCATACATTTTAAGAATTATTTTACAAAGTTGAAATAGCTATTTGTATTATAAAAAGTGTGTCTCAATTCTAGCCCTTAGTTAAAAACGGCTATCAACTTCAAGAAAATAAAAAGTTTTCTGTAAAACATATTCTTTAAGTGCTTTTTTGTGAGCAAGGCAGACAAGAAAACAAAGACAAAAATTTCTGTTTGAACTTTTAACTTGTAGCCAATAAATAAAAAAATCGTTAACTTCACAACGTCATTTATGTTAAACACACATGTTAACATGTTTAAAAATTCAATAGAAAAAAACTTATGCTATGGCTTCCACAAATGTTGCCTAGAATGTCAAATTATTAGTCGTTGTTGTTATTTATGTTAAAACATTAAAACAAAAATCAATAACATGCAATACAAAAATAAACAAGTACATACATAAAATACTTATTGTAATCAGCCAAAGAAACGTACTGAGCGAAAAAAACATGGCTAATACAGGCACTGAAGGAAGACTGTCAGTTAGCTAGCTTCAATATAGGTTAATATTGGGGTAATAACGTCAACCTGAAGTGCAGACATAATAAGCTTGTACATGGAACAACAAAAGCAACAACGACCAGAAGACCGTCACACAGTGAGCCAAAGCCGAAGATGAACAGTTCTTCTATTTTTAATAATTTTTATATTGAAAAGATAATTTTTTTAGAAAACCAAGTTTACAAAATAATATTGAACCAAATGGTTAAAAAAATTCGAGTTACTGAAACTTATTTTTTTAAAGTTACATTTTTGAAAGATCTATGGACTTACGATCCTAGTTTTTCCAAATTTATGTATTTAAAAAAGTCTACTCATCAATAAATTTTTGATGAGATTAGAAAATGTTTTTTCCCATCCAAATCACGAAATATCCTTACGGGCGAATTTTTTGACACAGTTTTTTCATTTTCCAAACAAATTACCAAGTTCAAAAATTAAAAATGGCACTAAAATTATGATGAAATTCACACCTTTTTTAGGCTGTAATGTAAATCTTTCTCAATTTAAAAAACATTCCAAAAACTTTTATTTCCAAAAAGTTAATAATATTTAAAATTTAAAATTTAAATTACAAATTCGACTAAATACCTTGAAGATAAGTCAAAAAAGAGCATCTGATATTTCAGAAAAACGTTTCAATAACAAGAATATTTTTAACCTATACTTTTAATATAAAAAAACTTGGTTTTTGTAGAAGTTTACTTATTCAATAAAAATTGTAAAAAAAAGAAAATTATTACATGATTTTCATTGCAAGCTGATTATTTTTTTGCTATGACAACTGTTATGATAAAATGGCCGATAAGGAAATAAATTCTTGCAAATTTATTCGAACAGTTGTCAAATCATATAAGACTTAAACATCATATAAGACTTAAGTCACAGCTGATCACTCAAGACAACTGAAGAGCAGGGGGAGATCCCTTCGAAACAGTCTCTTCAGTCTGCTGTTTGATTGACTCTGTACAGAGTTGTTGTTGTTGTTGTTGTTGGTGTTGTCGTTTTCTTCAAACTAACTTGATCTAAATAGTTCACAATTAAAATCATGTAAAAATTTAAAGAATATATCACAACTAATTATGGAAGTTTATTAAATTCTATAGCCAGAACTTTGTATGAAACACTAGGGTTTTGTTCTACTGTGCATAAAAGACAACTGTAGTGACAAAATATGAAAAATGTATGTTCACAACTGTACAACAAGCGAGTAGCTTACGTTCGACAATCTTTTAGTACTGATAAGAATGCGATAACAAATTTCCGTAAGCTTAAGATTTGAGAGCGGAGATAAGAATTCCGCAATGCATGCGTTTTTTAGAAACTATGGGAAAAAGACGGTGAAACCTATCAAACTATAAAGTGGAGTTATATCAATTAACTGTTTTCTTATGATTCTAAAATCGTTTGAAATACTATACATTGTTTAAAGTGGATCAAACGCTGTGTTATATTTATGACCATCATATCGTACGATAACATCATATTTATGATATGATGTTATCGTATATAGAAAAATTCTTAGAAAGATCATTAAATAGTCATTCGTGAATGAAAAAGTTATTGATTCCAACCATTTTATCAACCGACGAGATTAGAGTTAATAGTGAAAATTAAGGCTTAGAAAAAAAGCAGGGTGCGGAAAAATTCTTTTGCAATCGATTGAAATACGATCTTATCGTTCGTTTTTTGCTGTGTGTGAGAATTTTTCAAACGAAAAATTTAAAAGCAAACGAATGTTCGCAATCGAAAAAGGAACGCTCTGCATGCGTCGTTTTTTTATCACTTGATAAATTTGTGAGCTTTGTATTTTTTCGAACGAATTTTTCACACAACAAAAAAAAACGTTCTTTTGGAATTGTTCACTAAAAATGAGCGTATGAAGAAAAAATTCACGAATGTTCATTTGTACGTTGAGTTGTTAGACGAAAGGAAGGTTTGTTGTTGTATTTTTGTACACTTGCTGACATGAAAAGATGAAACCATTATACAGATGTGGACTGTACATGCAAATGAGAAAAAATAATGTTTTAATGCTTTTAAATCAAATGAAAAAGGTGGTTTGTTATGATTGGTGTTATACGATTAGATTGCATGATAGGTACGGTTCAATGGGTAATATATGTAATGGATATGGTATAGTGGTATGGTTTGAAGATAATGGTATAATGGAGAATGGTATGATGGTAATTTTGTTAGTGTTAAGTAAAGTAGAATCGCGGAAACGTTAACTCGAACAGAAGTTAATCATTGTCAAATAATTAAATTAACGCATCATTCCCTTAATTCGCATTTCTACCACGTAATTTTAGTAATTTGAGGGGTTTTGAGTTGTTTTGAGTTGTTTTGAGGTGAAGTGATATTTTGTAGTAATTCCAGGTATTTTGTGGTGTTTTGAGGTATTTTTTTACCCACGCGAGATTTTCTGGTAACATTTGCTTAATAAGAGGTCATAACACCAAATGGGGATTCAGAGCGCTTGGGATTATGACCGCTTTAGAAAGGTCATATCTCAAGTGGTTCTAAAAAATACTGTATCTGTGTCGATATGCAATAATGCCTTAAGTCTGATTTCAGTGTTTAGATAAATCTTGCTTTAAATTTTTCAATCGCTATATAAGTTAAATGGAAGTGTCTTTTGTTTTTGTGTCATAACTTTGGCTTCGGTCATGCTAGAAGCTCTAGATATTGTGTGTTTATAGCGCTATATGCGTAGAACACAGCTACATCAATAACTCAGATCTGTCTTAAGTCGAATTAAGCTATTATTGCTTATTGACACAGATATAATGACAAAATTATTTGCCTTAATACGGAATGGTGATAACACCTTATACGGAATGGTGATCTACAAGGTCAAATCAATTTTTAATGGTGTTTTTTATGATAAAATAATTTGCCCTTGCACGGAAAAATGTTAATTCAACAGCAACACAAACAGCGCTCGATCCTACGCATCCGCAGCAATTTTTTTTCGCGAACTTATTTTTGGAAACTAACGTTCCTGAATTTTTCTTTGAACGATTAATTTTTATGAAAAATTAAAAACAAACGTTCGTAGCTTGTTGTTTTTTTGTGAAAAATTCGATCGAAAAAATTTTAAACTGGCAAATATTTCAGAGATAAAAAATACGACGCCAACAGAGAGTTCCCCATTAGTTCGTGATAATTTGCGAGAACAATTTTATTTGAGGAGAACGATAATTGAGAACAATTGTATTTCAAACATTCTCCGCACCCTGAAAAAATATATGTCTTAGGGGTACTTTCCAAATTTTTCTAACATTACAACTTTCATTCAAAATATTCTGGTAATGGAGCAAAAAATGAACACATGTTATATTGACCATTACCAAATTTATCGTTTTTGAAAAATTTTATATGAAGAAGAAATGTTTACTACTACTATACAACATCGGATGAAATTTTACAACTCTGTTAAAGACATTTATTCTAAAAGTAAATATTGAATTGAATAAAATTTTACTTAGTCGTTAGGGGTCATTCATAAACTACGTAACAGAATTTCAGCTTTTTTTAACACCCCCTTCGTGACTTTTCGTAGTGCATTTCAAACCTACGCCTCTGTAAAGAAACGTGACTTATGAAATCAAGACTCTAATTGATTTAAACATATTTAGGGTATTCACAAGGTGTGCTATCATGTCATAATGTCATATTTTCCTAATATTTTACACTAGTTTAAACATTTTATTGTTTCCTTCCATATAAAAAAGTACTAATATATTTCAACTCTGAAAGCTATGTTTTATGAAGTGTCGTAATTAAGCAGCTGTTTCTTAATTGCATTTATTTATCTTGTAAATTTTAGTTGTAAAATTTTAGGACAATATGACAAAATGACATGATAGCTGATGACCTTGTGAATACACTAATTATATTTAGGGTATTCACAAAGCGTGCTATCATCTCATATCTTCATTTTGTCCTAAAATTTATCAGCTGAAATTTTCAAGATAAATAAATGCTAATAAAAAACAGCTGTTTGATTACTGCATTTCAACAAACATAGCTTTCAGAGTTGTAATATATTAGTACTTTTTTATATGGAAGGCAACAATAAAATGTTTAAACTAGTGTAAAATCTTAGGATAATATGACATTATAACATGATAGCACACCTTGTGAATACCCTAATTGTTTTACTAGCCTTCAGAATTTTCACTTGCATTCCTGACAAGTATGATTAAATAAATTTAACACTAGGTTTACGGGTGTTGATTGGTTGGTTGGCTTAGAAGGCGATGCTACAGCAATTAGGATCCAAGTAGCTCTAGTGAGCCGTTTTGATACCAAAACCTCGTGTTCCTGTTGGTTGAGTGGGTAACGCATTGTGAGGTTATAACCATCCAGTGCGGTTGATGAATGTTAGGAGATTGTTGATTTTTGTTGTTGAAAGTTCCTCTAGATTGCTTAGGAAGGGCTTACAAAGCGCTGTTAGTCTGAACCTGGCCAGGGCCGAACAGGTGCAAAGAAAGTATGTCAGTTTTTCTTTTTCATTTGGGTGTTTAAGGTTAGTCCAATTCTTTTGGCGTGTACTCCGATGCACCAGTGACCCGTAATAATAGCCGTTATTCAAGCTATGTCATTCCGGGGATTTGAGAGCATCTCCTGAGTTCTATCTAGGTTGTAAAGGAGCCATAATTTCCTTGATGTATTGCAGGTTGGTAGTCCTCTCCATCTACGACCGGCTAAGGCCAAGAAGTAAGAGTGAATTCTTCCCTTAACGGTGTTCAGTGGAACTTCGTCAAGGGAGGAAACACTCCTAGTCAGTTCATCCGCCTTTTTCGTACCATATATGTTTCTATGGCCGGGAACCCAGATTATGGTAATGCTAAGTTGGTGGCTTAGTCGGACCAGTTCATCCTTACACTGCCTTACCAGTTTGGAGTTGGTACTGATAGCAGCTAAAGCTTTATGGCGGCTTGGCTGTCCGTCAGATAAGCTGCATTGAGCTGATTGGTGTTAACTCTACATAAGGTGCGATAAGCTTCTTTTATCGCAAAAAGCTCGGCCTGGAAGACGCTGGCTGAGTTTGGCAGACGAAAAGCAACCGCCACCCCAAATTTCTCAGAGTATATGCCAGCTCCCACTCCGCACTCCATCTTGGAGCCATCAGTGAAAACGGACACATCGCAGGCTAGATCAATTCCCTGATTGAAAACTTGGTTATAAAGGATTTCATGAAGTCGAGTTTGGGAGTGTCGTAGTCCGTGTTTCAAGGAATCAGTTCCCGAGGTAGCGGATTTAGAATATTGCTGTGTCCATAAGGCCTATTCCGCTTGCTGGATCGCTGGATCCGAGGTAGTTTTTTTGTGTAATGAAGTGAGCCAATTTGACTTATACAAAAAAATGTATGATTTTTGCAAAAATAACGGTTTCCATTAAATTGAAATAAAAGATTTATTGTTTAAAACTTCATTGAAAACATCATATATCTTGCATAATGCTTGATCTTGACAATTCTTTCGTATGTCAACAGCATGAATTTTCGACATGGGAACAGAAGTGTTCTCGAAAAGATTGATCATGAATGTTCCAGCATCAGCTGTCTTTAGAAATCTGAGAAGAACTTTCTTTATGTAAGTCATAAGTTTCATGTTCTTAAAGCAATTAAATTTTAAATCATTTTATGAGTCAATTTGGCTCATAGCCGTAAAAATAGGTATACCACATTCGAATATGCGAAGTGAGGGGGTGTCAGTGGGGAGTAGCCCATGTTTACCTATGTAACCTATGTATTACCTATGTACTACCCTCCTAAGTAAAAAAGTCATATCTCTATTTGAGTAGTTTTTTGTTTGACTTATTTAGCTTTTACATTTTTTATCTTTCTAAGAAACACACTAGAAGTGACCACTTCAATTAAATTTTTCAGTTATTTGGAGTTGAAAATGGGTAATATTAGCTTAACACAAAAATCAGAAACTCATCCACGGCTCCGAATCTGCTTTTTTCTACATTTTGGAATCTTGGCGTTTGTGACTTTCTTTTTTAGGACGGCAGTATATTTCATTACGTAACTAAAAATCAACATATGTATCTAAAAAATAATTTTTCAGTTTTATATACATATAGCAATAAAATTTTAAATTAGTCAAATTAGCTCAGTCCGTAAATCTAGTGTTAAAGAACAATTAAAAAAAAAACACAGTTTCGACAGTGTTGTAAGTGTAGACGTAGAATTCCTTTTTATACAGTAATAGGGGAAAAATATGGTTTTTCATATATATTTTTCAAATTTATTCTAAAAACATTTCACTGTCTGAGTAAAAATTATTAAACCCTAAGATGTGTGACCTGGCTTTTCGAGGCCCATTTTGACTTTGAGAAGTTGTCTATTTTTTCTTGGCTCTGAGCACCGAAATATTTTATGCCAACTACCGGTAATGTTTTCTAGACATAACAAAATAAACTAAACAGAATTACCATTACTTTCGTAGAACAAACTGATCTGTTTTTATAATAAGGACGTATGTTAACCTACTGGGCCTCACGAGGCCCGTCCGTTAAATGTATCGAAATGTCTGTAAGCTACTAAACAAAATATGTTCAAACACAATCGATCACGTTCGACAACTTTTTTACGCTATATGTGTAAAGCTCTTGTGTGCACACATTACATATTAATTTTTTTATTGTATGTAATATTTGAAATGTCGGAAATAAGTGACGAAGTGTGGCAAAAGCTTGATATTGTTCTAAATTTTTAAGGCTGCTGACAGACCGACATCAGCCTTCTGAGAACGGGTTTTTTGCTGCTAAACTAGAGAATTAAGAAGACTATCCTTTCGGAAAAATATGCCATATAAATTTCTGGATTACAACGAAAATAAAGCAGGTGTCAGCACTATGGACCAGATGCCGAGTTGCTACTTCTTCAAGAGTGGCAAAAACCTATAAACATCGTTCATTTCTAAACGTTTTGACATTCCAGTTTGTTACTTCTCACATGAAAAATAGGACAATGAATAGAAACGTTCAAATTTCAATTCAGTGTTTTTGTCAATAATTATTAAAAAAAAAATTTATAAATTCGTAATTCTACCTTTATTATAACACACACAATTACATTACCCTGAATTATATGGAACGGAAAGACAGTGAGTTGTGCAATGCTCAGGCAAAAAGAAGCTCAAAACTTTTTTGTTTTAGTAAAAATGGAAGGCATTGGCTAAATATAATGAAAAAATGGTTGCTCCTATTTTATTGCAAATTAATTTGCCTAATTGTATAGCTTAAATGCAACACATTAACTATCAGTTGAACTCCCTTCTGGCCGATTTCACTTCATAATCACTCATTCCGTCTGCTTTTCACTTTAACTGGGCCAACATTATTCGTGCTAAAATACAAGCTATTAAATGCTTTACTTAAATCTCTGCTCCTAATACATTGCGGTTCTTTGTTGTTGTTGCCATCTTGATGATTGACAATAAAAAATTACTATTTAATTTATTTGCTTAAACCCTCAACTTGAGCATATTTTGGCCAAATTATGTACTTTTTCTGAAGCTTTTCTTTCTTCTCTTTTGCCTACTTTGCACACACTCAGGAACACATTCTTACTTGCAATCTTGTGCGAGCACGTAGTATCTCGTAACAACGGCAATTTATTGTATCTAGGATACTCAGAGAAGAAGTTAAAAAGCAGAGGCAGTAGAGGAAAACGAAGTAAGTTCGGAACACAAAGTAGACGCTCTTAAGTCTGCCATGCTTAAGCCCACTTTAGACATCAATTTGTATCTAATGATGGAATATTTTTCTTCTATTCTAATGTCTTTGAGTGACAAACAATACGAACCAACTTAGATAGGTCATAAATAGTTATTGTTGTACAGTTGTATTGTTGTACAGCAATATATACTTTGATAGTATCAATAAAAACAAAAACCATAACAAAATCTTTGCTCTAGAAGTTCTAGAAATCTCATATTTATTAATTGCCAATGTATTGCTTTTAAAACCAAACAAACGACAAATAAAACTAAGTCCAGAACAACACAAAACGAAAGACGCATACAAATAATATCAGAGCTGTAGAGGACGCTAAACAATCACAGCAAAAATGAGCCTAGCAATAATAAACAACAATAAATTCATTGCTCAGCTAAATTCGAACTTTGCTCGGCATCAGTATAGCTAGATATCAGACAGAGTATTTTTTATTATTATTGAAACAAGTTGAGTTTCCGAATGGTTTTATTTTTTCTCAGGAGCTGTTTGTAGGGCTTACTCAATACGTAATAGTAACCGAATATTGTTGTGGTGTAGTGCACCAAAAGTTGTACAGCTTGGAAATGTTATTCATTTGAATTGGATTTTATTGTTGAATACTTTTTAAAAAATAAGCAGACTTTCAGTAAATAAAACCATTTCAATAAGCATGTAACACTAAAATAAAGTCGTTTTAATTTCTCGTTAAATTAAATTAGGTTTATCTATTTAATACATTTAAAGATTAACTAAATGCATTTACAATTAGTCAAAAATATTAAAATTCATTAAAAATAATAGAAAAACAAACCAAGTTTCTGTCAAAAATGATTTTTCACTATATAAATAGATCTTAATAAAACTGTTTAGGAAGGAATTTGACAACAAAATACAACTGTAATTATATAATTAATATTTATAAAATTCATGTTCTGTTTGTTTGTTTGGCTTTAATTCAAGTCTAAGCGGCTGGACGTATTTTGCTCAAGTTTATTTATTTCAGTCAAGGAACAAATTTCTTACAAACTACGCAGTAATAAGTTTATTAAAAAAGTAATAAAATTATAAATACCTTAATTAAAAAAATTAAATTTTAAAGAAATACCGTTACAATTACTGTTTAATAAAATCTTAACTTTCAATTTTTGGCACAGAGAAATTACCTTTACATTTACACATAGTTTTTGATAATTTAAGAATTAAATTTAAAAGTGCTCTATATAAAGGAGAATTAATAGCATAGTTTGTTCTAAATGTTTCTAAAAAATTGCAGATCTTCGTTACTTCGTTTAAACTGAATTTTTAGAAATTTTTGAATTACTCGGAAAAAATTAAAATTTTTGTTAATAAAATGATAATAATCGTTTTACTATTGCATTTTATTATGTTAATTGTTCAAAATAGAACACATTTCTGCTTCTTTTGCAAATGTTGTTTTCTCTGTGTAAGAGAGAAACGAAGGTTTTGAGAATTTTTGCTTATACCTCTTTAAGTACACTTAACGAATTATTCTTAAGCCGCTAAATTAAATGCAATACTCAAAACAAAAAGAAAACTCAGCGGCTAAATATGCAAAATATTTTAGAAAAGCCTATATACTAGGCCGGGTCGATTTGTGGGGAGGCAAGAATATCGCCCATTGCACAGTGAAAATCATATTCTAGGGATTAAAATAAGAAACTTTGCCCAAGGAACTATACTTCTAAAACGAGTTTTAATGCCCCAACTTTTGACTTTTATCCCGAAGGGTCAAATTTTGAAAGATCCCCCTTTGACCCATTTAGAGTGCCCCAATCGAAACCAAATGTATGACCGACCCCCACTAACTTTAGAGGGCTGATTCTCTCATGTCAGTGGCGACCCCGATTTTCGCTGATTTTTTCATGTAAAGTGCCAAAAATGGTGATTTTTTGAAATGTTTGTATGGGGAACCCCCATCGGGTTCCAGGGGGTGTGCCACTGGCAGGGGTGGATCGGCAATCCAAAGTTAGTGGGGGTTGGTCATACATTTGGACTCGATTGGGGCACTCTAAATGGGTCAAATTTATTACTTTTGACTTTTGTCCCGTAGGGTCAAATTTTGAAAAATCCCTCTTTAACCCATTTAGAGTGCCCCAATCGAGTCCCAATGTATGACCGACCCCCACTAGCTTTGGAGGGCTGATCCACCCATGCCAGTGGCACTTTACATGAAAAAATCAGCGAAATGGGGTCGCCACTGGCATGGGTGGATCGGCCCTCCAAAATTAATGGGGGTCGGTCATACATTTGGACTCGATTGGGGAACTCTAAATGGGTCAAAGAGGAATTTTTCAAAATTTTACCACACGGGACAAAAGTCAAAAGTTGGGGTATTAGAATTCGTTTTAGAGGTATAGTTCCTCGAGCAAAGTTTCTTATTTTGATCCCTAGAATACGGTTTTCACTGGGCAATGGGCGATTTTTAAATCGACCCGCCCTACTGTACACATTTCTTCTAAATTGAAATTATTCGTAGTGCAACGATTATTCCTGCAAAACTAATACGACTTTGCAGGATGACACTGAGCAACACCAGCAGCGTAGTTAAAATCGAGAAGAATCTCTCCCCACCATTTGTTACCAAATGAGGTTTCAGACAAGGTGATTCCTTATCGTGCGACTTTTTCAACCTAATGATGGAAAAGATCATCCGAGCTGCTGATCTGAGACGTAGTGGCACAATATTCTACAAGAGTGTTATGCTGCTTGCGTATGCTGATGACATAGATATCATTGGCCATAATACGCGCGAAGTCAGTGTAGCATTCTCCAGATTGCAAAGAGAGTCAAGTCGAATGGGTCTGGCAGTGAATGCAGGTAAGACGAAATACTTGGTGTCAACAAACAAACAGTCCCAGCGTCTTGGAACCCACGTTACAGTTGACAATATCTCCTTCGAGATTGTGAAGGACTTCGTTTTTCTGCGATCCAGCTTAAACTCAACCAACGACATCAACATTGAGATCAAAAGAAGAATAACTCTTGCAAACTTGCCCAAGGTGTTACTTTGGGCTCAGTAGGCAATTGAGAAGCAGAGCCCTCTCTCGACGAACAAAAATCACGCTCTATAAATCGCTCATCATGCCCGTCCTACTTTACGCATCACAAACCTGGACGCTGAGCAGTTTAGATGAAAAGACTCTAGGAGCATTCGAGAGAAAGATTCTTCGTAAGATCTACGGACCAATCTGCGTCAATGGCGAGTACCGAATACGGTGGAATGATGAAATGTATGAGCTGTTCGCTGACATCGACTTAGTCAATCGAATTAAAATCGAGTGGCTTCGCTGGCTTGGTCATGTTCAGAGCATGAAAGACGATGCTCCAGTGAAGAAAACATTCGATTCGGTACCCAATGGCGATCAACGCAGAAGAGGACGACCGCATCTTCGTTGGAAAGACCAAGTAGAGAACAACCTTACGAAGCTTGGAATTTCCAACTGGCGCCAGCAAGCGAAAGACAGAAATGGCTGGCGCAAATTCTTAGATGAGGCCAAGACCGACATACGGTTGTAGCGCCAACTAAGGAAGTAAGTAAAGTAGTGCAACAATTTTCTCACCACCAAAAGAATGAGAAAAAGCGACATGAATCTCTTCTGTTTTTAAATATATTTCATTCAAATTTTTTTGTTCAAAAGTTTAATAAAAACACTTGATCAAAATAGAGTCCGTTAGCTAAGTGTATATATTTTTATACTAAACAGACATAAATCCCTGGTAGAGTGTAAGGCTTTAATTTTATAAAAACTTATGGTTTAACGTCGTATGACTTCAAAGAATTTGTTTGAACGCATGCAAAATTATTTAAAACTTAAAAAGGAATTTGGTCGCAGCTTAATCACTCAAGACTACTGAAGATGAAAAGGGTAGCGCCTTTTGAAACATTCTGTCTAGTCTAATGTGTGATTCAAACTTGATCTAAAAAGCTCATTACTAAGAATCGTTTATTTAAATTACTCAAAAGTTGTATTGTTATACAAACAAGAAAAAAATTGCATTTCTAACTACCTTTCATGTGACGCGCTTAGAACAAATAGGAAACGTACCAGTCCCGGGATTCCGGGATATTAAATTCGTGATCCCGGGATATTAGATTCGCAATTTTCCAAACCCTTCGAGATTGAAAGCCCTAGTAACAACGTTTGATTTGTAAATTAATTTACAATTGAAATTTTTTTATTTATTAAACTTATCAAACGAATGCATTATCACTTTTTTATAAATATTTGGAACTTTGTAACTTTGAAATTTTGAAAACATTGGGTAAATGTGATTCGACAGAACGTCAGCAAACGTTTTTATCTTATCTTAATCACAAACGAATGACTTTTTTTCGTATGCAGAGACCCACCTGCAGGGTAAAAATTTTAGAAAGTTTAGATTTGAATAAAAACTCTGTTTCTTAAGACAGCTCTTTTTCTCATGTTATTATATACTAATATAAAAGCCTGTCCTACGACAGGTCCTCCGCACACTTTCTTTTTGGAGCCATTTGCCGGAAGCACTTTTTTCTCTTTTTAAAGATTGATATTTTTATTCAATTGCTTTTTGAAAAATACAAATGTGCCTCTTTAAATAACACTTGACGTATTAAAGCAGTGTTGAAACATTAGTTCCAGTATGGAAGTGCAAAAAGCAGAGTTTGGAAACAAGGTGTGGTTTTTGATTCAAGATTCACTTTCATTTGCCATCTCAATTATATTATTCCGAAAGCTCATTCACTTCTTGCTTTAGTACTGCGAAATGCTTCTAATTTTAAGAACTCTATCAAGTTAAAAGTACTGTATACTTCTATTGTTCGTTCAAAGTTGGAATGTGCTTTATTTATATGGAATCCTTTCAATGTGTCTCATACATTACGCCTAGAACGAGTTCAGAAAGCTTTTACTAGATTTGATTTAAAAATAAATTATCCAAGAAATCATGTTCCTTCTTATAATGATCGTTGTAATGGTATAAATTTTAAAACTCTTCAGAATAGAAGGACCATTTTATCTTAGCTGTTTCTATTTGATATTGTAGTTGGAATGCTTGATTATCCTAAGCTACTTGAATTTATTAATTTTAGTATTCCTTGTCGTACTTTACGCCATTTTGACGAGTTTTATCTAGGAAGATGCAGAACCAACTATGCCATTAACTCACTAATGTATAGCGCAATATTTGAGTTCAACAACTGTATGCTTCACTGTAATATAGATTTTTCTAATTCCTAAGAATCAAAGAATTTGCTAAAATAACTCTTATTAAATTATTTTAATAATTTTATGAATACTATTTTCGAATAACTTATTGATAACTATATTAATTATCATAGTCTGTAAAAACCTTTGTTCATTGACTCGAAATAAAATAAAATAAAAATAACACTTCACGTTTTGAAGCAGTATTGAAAAGTTAGTCCAAGCAAAAAGTCGAGTTTGGAAACAATCATATTCATACACAACTTAACAAACTGGCCTTGCAACCATCATATACGTAGCAACTCAGTAGCGGAATTCCCAAAATCTTATCGTGCTTCAATCGCTAACGTTAACTAACAACGTTTATAGCTTGCAGTAACGTTTGCCGTATTCTCATTTCGAGGCTAAGCTACAACAATAGCTAAGAGTTGCGTTAGAAAAGTTACCGTAAATATTGTTAAAATTTTTTAAAATATAACAGCAATGGCGCTTGACAGCAAAATTTTGGGAAAGAGTTGAAACAAAAAAAAAGAGTTGAACAAGAGAGTTCGTTGATGGCGCGAACTAAAGGGTAAAAATGGGTCGCTGAATACGAATCCATGGTCAGAATTTCAAAATTATAAAGTTTTGAAATAATAGGGTTGCCAACTAATAATATGTATTTTTAAGAATTTTAAACATTATTTAACAGTGCTAGGGAGTCACTGATTTCGAATCTGAGGTCAGAATTTTAAAATTAAAAATTGAGGATAGGGTTGCCACCTTAATATTTTGTATTTTTATGAATTCGGGGCTGGAAAAAAAATGGTACAACAAAAATGGGTCGCTGAATGCGAACCCATGGTCAGAATTTCAAAATTATAAAATTTTGATATAATAGGGTTGCTTTTACTTTTGAAAATACATATTATTAGGTGGCAGCCCTATTATTATAAAATTTTATCATTTTGAAATTCTGACCACGGATTCGGATTCAGCGACCCATTTTTACCCATCAGTTCGCGCCAGCTCCGAATTCGTAAAAATAAAAAATTAAGGTGGCAACCTTATGCAACATCTTGAATTTTAAAATTCTGACACCAGATTCGAAATCAGTAACCCCCAATATTGTTCCCCTATGTTTAAAAAATCTGTATTTTCAATATTTGGACACCAAGTAAATAAAAAATATTAAAATGAGAGTGATGAGAGCGAATTAAAAATCTTAACTCACCAATTTTCACGAGTTAAATATTTCTGGGGTCAGCTATCTCGCCACCATTTTTATCTCCAGCCTGAAGAGTTAAATGCTTAACTCACTGTGAACAAATGAAAAACTGGAAAAATCATGGAATTAACTCGGGGATAAATTTATCTTTCTGCGAACAAAATGGCCCTATGAGGCTGTGAGCTGTCTCGGGGGTCAAGCGGTAAAGCTTTATAAATTTGGATTGCTCCAAATCACAGAGGCTGTCCATTTGGCGAAGATCAGCACAGTCCCTTGCGCTGTCGCGCATTTCAATTTCGTTCTCCAACACAGCTGCATTCATTGCCAAATATTGAAATGCCATTAAATATTTTTATTTTATTAAAAAACCACTCAATCTTACGAATAAAGTAAAAAATATGGCACTAAATTTCTTACCGTTGTTATTTTTATAGTTAACAACGGCTAAAAATTCGTCGTTAAGCGAGCAACAGATATTGTTAAATAACTGTCAAATAGCTTAGGTTTAGTTTGGGAATACGAGTTAACGATAATTGTAGCTTAGACGTAAATAACGTTAACATGTTTGGGAATCCCGCTGTAGGTGTCGTTTCGCAGCTGATGCAATTATATTATTTAGTACAATCGACTCAAATCAAATCAAAAGAGTTTCATTAAATTCGTCAAAACTGTTTTATAAAAGGATGAAAAAAGATGTAGTTAGATCAAAAACGTACTATTTTAAACACCCAATATTGTCACTGATAAGTATCAAACACATTTTTGAGAACAGTATATCTTGTAAAAGTTGAAACTTGGACCTACTACTTGGTATGCGAATTCACATACTACCAGTGGTAGGAGCATGCCCCTAGCTACGTATTTTGTACGCCCTTTTAACACATCGATGTCATTGACAGGAGCAAACGGACTCAACGTGCATTACTTCTGCAAAAAGCATTACAAGGCTTTACAATTCTTCTGTCCCATTGGGCCATACCTGTAAAAGCTTGAGAAATGGCATGTTCAAAGGGATATTGTAACCACCAGCCGAACTGCAAGGTAATCACAGTTTGACAAATACTGGGTGTGAAGAAGTATGCTTGCCTTTTATGTATTACAACGTGCATACTTTCAGGCTGAACAGTTTGAGAGATATTGGGCACGGAGCAGCGTGCTTGCCTTTTATATATTAAGATTACAGAATATGGATCCTATTTCTTTAGAAAATGAAAATGAAATCCTGTATAGCGTTCATAAAGTAAAAAAGTGTATTTTCTTAATATTAAGAATAAGAGATTTTTGTGAAAGAGACCGAGAGAAAGAGAGAGAGGGCATCTCAAAGGAATACCACATAAAATTAGCATAAAAAATGTTCTGTTTATTTTATTTTTACAATGTCATTTGTTGGTGCTCCAATTGGTAACAATGATTTGAATGGTTTATGATAGCTAAAATATGAGGTATATGTTCGTAGTTTGCTATTGTCGACGTGAAAAAATTGCATCTATTATAGGGGGATCTCTTGTGGGGTCCCCATACAAAAACCGCAATATATAAAAAGAATGCCTATTATATAACATATGTCTATTATCCCCAAGAAGGGTTGTTGGCTTAAACGTGATATATTTTTGTTTCTCTGCTTCCAATGTCCGTTGATATAAACCTGCAGTTTTGAGAACAAATATGCTAATATTGTCTTACAGTGTTTTTTGGAGCCAGAAATGGAATGATAATGAACACACATATCATCTTAACGCAATACGTTTAGTGTCCTCATTTACAAAATTTTATTGTATCAATCAAATCCTCACCCAAGGCATTTATCCAATTTTGCTTACCTGCAAAAAGAAAAAAAATTCATTAAAAATTATTCGAAATTATGGCTAAATTATGGCGAAACTGAAGATTAATTAAAAAATAAATTTCAAGGTTCATAGTGATGTTTGGTACCCTTTGAAAGAAAAAAAAAATCTGCATCACTAGGTGAAAGAATTGTTGAAAAACCCGCAATTCACTCATAAAAAAGTCATCTTTTTTTTACTTTGAGTGTGCACTGTGACAAATGTGTTTATTCGCAGTTTTGAATGTTTTTTTGCATTTTTTGTTAAAAAAAAATATTTGTAATTTACCTTTAAAAAATATATATTTTTACTATGTCAATGAAGATAAAGTTGAGGGTTGAGCAGAGTTGAAGAAAACTGTTTTGATTATCTATCGCAAAAAAACTTTGAAACCTTAAAATTAATCATAAGCCCTAAAATAGCTTTTAAAGTTTAAAATTAATGCTTAAACTTTTGACTATTTGGCTTTAATGTATTGTTATTTCATGTTTAATATGAACGAACGCAGCCGCTTTCTTCTTTTTTGTTTGCATTGCGTGTTTGTCCTTTTCGGTTGTAGGTTGAAAGCATGTCTAAAATAAAGATTCCGAATGCCAGAATCCTGCACGTACAACTGACTAACGCTAAAATAGCAACATAAAAAGTTATTTTTAAACGCATAAAAATGTTTTCTACGCATACGTAATTTACATATGCAAAGCATTTCAAGATACTGTAACTCTAAAAGGTAAACAAATTAATCTGTCGTAAATCAACCTGATTTTCAGCAACACATAGCTACAGAATATTTAAGAAACTTAAGTAAATTTTCTAATGTTTACTTGAAATCTGCATAAATTTAAGTTATCCATTTGAAAGAGTTGCAGAGATAATTATTTTGCTTGAATCAAGCAAATGTTTTGCTACAAAGGAAATCAGCAAAACTTTGCTCAAACACGGTGTGATTTTAGAAAAATATTGCTTAATTGAAATTACTCCTCATGTATTTTGGAAAAATCAACATTTTTATTAAATTCAACCAAAATTTTGCTAAGTTATTATAAACTGCAAAAGTTAATTTTTACTTAATTCAAGCAAATATTTGCTAAGTTATTGTAAGCTCAAATAGCAAATTCTTACTAAACTCATGCAAATATTTGCTTAGTTATTGCAAACTCAAATAACAGATTTTTACTTTCTTTTAAACACACATCTTAATGAAGAAAACTAGGCGACAATTGGTTAACAACTGCGATGGTCGAATAGATAAGCCCTTACACTCACGCGGCCGAGGTTCAAGTCTCCGGATAATGGTAATTTTTGAATTTAATTTAATGTTATTAATTATTTAACTTCCGAAATTTGCTAGACTTCAGCAAAAACTAATCAAAATTTGCTATTCCAATTTATAATAACTTAGTAAATATTTGCTTCAAGTAGAAATTTGCTTTTGCAGTTTCTACTAACTTAAAAAAACTTAGCTTGAATTGAATCAAAGTTTTGCTTGAAATTAATCAAAATTTTGCTAAGTTATTGTAAACTGGAATAGCAAATTTTGATTAGTTTTTGCTGAAATCTAGCATAATTTTGAAGTGGCTGAAATTTAAGCGAAAGTTTTGCTAAACACAATTCAAATTTAGCAAACAGTTTTATCCGTGTGCGTGCTTTTTTTTATTAATTGCACCGAGTTCCTTTGCGCCAGTGCGAGCACCGCTGACCGAATTTCAAAAATATTTTTAATATTTAAAAGAATATAACAGAATTACATGATGTAAAATTTCAAAACTGCAGACAAAAATATTACATTTCATATTTAATTTGTCAGTGAATAGCGGAGACCGACAAACAAAAATACAAAAACACAAACATTCGAAGGGTGGCAGTGCTCGTCGCACAGTGTCACGGATGCGGTCATAAGTAAAAAAATATTTTTGGCTGCAAATTTAGAAAACTAAATATACACAATCATACCTAAGAATCCTTTTATTTCATATATAAAAGAACCTAGCAATTTCTTATCATTTATGGATAATGCGATGTTCTCACTGAGAGCTAAATGCACATTTACGAAATCCACTTTTACGAACGGCCCTTTACTCGTTTTAGGAGTAACAGGGAGAAATATATATAGTCAATGCACTACACGCGCATTTAGCTCTCAGTGTGAATTTAGCATAAGCCACGTCCCCAAATTTGGCTTAAAATAATCATGAACTTTCATTTTAAAGTTTATCGCTCTATATTTCTAAACAGAAGGTACATTTTAGTATTATAAATATACAAAACCACACATAGGTTAGGTTAGGTAAAGGTGGCGGCAGGTCTTTAGGCCAGCCCACTTAGACCATATTCTTGGTTCATTGTGATACCACAGAATGGAAGAAGGGAGTAATCAAGTGAATCTTTTGTGTAGGATGTTCTTACATCCGTCAAGTGAATCAAGTGAATCTTCTGCGACTTTATGTCGTATGCTGTAGAAACATTTGCTATTAAATCTGAAACAAGTGTTATGCTTTGACCTCAGTAAATCAAGTTACTAAGGCCCCTATTATGTAAAATAACTCAACTTAAGTTGACTAGATTCAACTAAATTTTTTTCATATAACGTATTACATTTATTTTAGTTGAACCATGTAGTTTGCCTTAATCTTTTAAGAATTTTCAAACAACATAGTTCAACTGGAATGTATGTAATAAATTATGAGAAAAAAACTTAGTTGAATCTAGTCAACTTAAGTTGAGTTGTAATACATAATAGGGGCATAAGATTTACCTCAGTAAATCTCCACAAACTTTTCCTACCACCACCAACTACAAAATTACGCAGTAAATTGATGTGTTTTAAAGTTCCTTTGATTAGAAATAAGGAAAGAAAGAGGTTATAGCGTAGGACCATCATGGTCCGGCCAGGATTCGGACCCGGGACCTCTGAGTGACAGTCTAGCGCTCTACCACTAGACTATCGAGGCCGACTAAAAAAAAAACACACATAGTATTGCATAATTTCTTTTATTAAAATCGTTTAGTAGAAATAAAATCGGTTAAATCAAAATAATTACATATAAACTAAAGAAAAAAACACAAATTTAGGATTTTACTAACTAAATTTTTTTATTTTTGATTGATATCTTAAAACAATGCTTATTTAACATATTCCTAAAATTTGGCTTGCCAACAATTCTCAAACACTAAAGTTATAGACAATTTTGCAGTGCATGTTTTTGTCAAATGTCGTAAATTAGTATGGGAAAGTTTGCAGAAAGTTTTCACTATTTTTTAAAAAATTTTTGCTGCACATCTTAACAATAAGGAAGTTATGGGCAATTTTCAGAAGCATGGGCTGAATTCCTAAATGTATTTATGCAATGCATCAGTGTGTTTTATTTTGAATTGGTGTTAAGTTTAAATACGAAAACTACGCTGCTCTGTTGATATTAAAAATAGTATAGTTTCGCAGTTTTGGTTAAAAAGTTTCGGACCAATTCAAAATAAAACACACTGATGCATTGTATTAATGCATTTAGGAACTCAGTCATGTTTTTTGCCAAAATGAACTAATTTAAACTTAAAGTTTAAAACGTAAAAAAAATACGTCTTTTTGTTTATCCTATATTTCAATATGAATTTAGTAAAAGCCTTCCTTAGAGATTTCCAAAAGTTTGGCTGCTGCTTCAACTCAAAAATATAGAAGTTATGGACAATTTTTTGAAGCTTTTTTTTTGACTAAAATTCACAACAAATTCATACAGGTAATTTCGTCAAAACCTGTCAAACTGATATTCAATTATTTTTTTCTAAGCGTATGAAATACTATTGGAAGTTTTTTTGAATGTTTTTTAATTATAATTGGAGTCAAAGTAGATTAACCCAGTTACTATAAGACGCAACTGCACTGCCGGCTTTTAGGAGTCTTATGTCAAAACCAAGTAATGTAAGCCCACACAAACAAATAAGGGATTTTTTTTAAAGTCAGCTTCAACTTTTCTTAAAATATTTGTTCCTAAGTTTGTAGTTTTTTTATATTTTTAAGTATTGAATTTTTCTTATTGTTGTGCTTGATGTGTTAATAATGCGAAATGTTGAATTTCGCACATTTGCAACTGCATTTTGCATCAACCCTTACTTAATTGAAATAATGAACAAATAGATTGCCATAGGGTTAATAAAATTTTATATTTGCAAATATTTTCTTCCAAACAATTAAAAAATCTTGAATATAAATGTAAATTAGTTGTGCCATTAAAAAACAAAATGCCCCTTTTTTTGTTTTTAGTACAGAAGCAACATTGCTTATTGTCATTTCCTCTATTTGACATTACATTCCCATTGCTGACAGTTTATTTACAGTACCTGGATTAATAACCTTGATTAGAGTATTATTTTAATGTTATCTAAATGTTATTATTGGATGTATGGAATGTTATTTGAGTGTTAGTTCTGTGTTATTCAAATGTTATAAGAATGTTTTGCAATATATAATTGAGTATAAATGGAGTACTTTTGCAATGTTATTTGAATGTTACTAGACGTTTTTAATATAATTGTATATCACCTTAAAACTTCGGTTGATCTTAAGGAAATAAAAAGGTTTTCAGTAATAAATATATTATTTTAAAAAATAACTTTACAGTCTAACGTTTCGGTTTATATATTTTATTTTTTAATTGAAGTGTCTTCATACAATGTTTGCAAGCACACATATCAACATTTTTTTTATATAAAAAATTTTAAAAATAATACAAAATTTTGGTATTGGCAGATCTACTGATTACAGAAATTTTTCGGAGTAGATACGTATTTTTAAATATTAAATACTTAGATAAACAATTTCACTGTGACTCCATACACTGTGTGTTCCTAACTTATTGCTTTTAGATCTTTTATTGGGGAAATAGTACACCTGATTACTGGTTTCGGTTATATGGGAGGTGGGCGTGCTATTCATCCGATTTTGTACGAATAGTTAGTTCTCTTATTGTAAAACTTTTTATTTACAAAATTTCATCACACTAAGGTAACTCTTTTTATTTTTGGTTATTTACTATATCAGATTACCGATTTTGGTTACATGGAAGGCGGGCGTGTTGATTTTTCGATTTGGTTTATTTTTACACCAACTATTTCCTGCAGAAAAAACTGCGTGTACAAAATTTAATTCCTGTTGACACCGGCCATCCCCTGTTCAATGCAGCCATCAAAATTAAACAAAACCCACCACGTTTACAGCATTTTCTGAACAGCCTCTCGAAAAGCTAAACACAGACCGAAATGTACACCATTTTTCTAAAGTGGTCGTCTGACTGAATCCTGTTTCTCTTACCAACAATCTTAGAGAAAGTACATACCATCGTTCTCGGATCACACCATCGAACCCACATTTCATCCAGGATTGGACATCACATACCCATATATCAGCAACTTTACCCAGGATCGAACGGAGTCAATCTTAAGTATATTCTCTTAACCACATTTTGTTTGATTATAAACTTACAAGTCTCAATGTTAACATGAATTTAATCTTGATTTAATCTAAATCTCTTAAAAGCATAGACATATTCTCTAAGCTCTACGTTGTATTGTTATAAATTGCTAAATCTCAATCTTAATATGAATTTAATTTTAATTGAATAAATTGTCATTATCTGAGTCTCAAACAATCACAACTCTGCGTCCTTATTCTCAATTTCTCAGAGCTCATTTTTTGGGCATATTGTATATCAGGTTACTGATTTTGATTACATGGGAAATGGGCGTGTATCTAGCGATTTGGTATATTTTTACACTAGTTATTTACTGTGACAAAAAAAAAACATTTATACAATTTGTTATTTTTCTGTGATACTTTTTGTGCAAATATTACAGATTGTCGATTTTGGTTATATGAGAGGTGGAAATTTCATTCATCCTATTTCAACGAAATTTTTTGTGAATAGTTCTCTTATCATATATCCTCTTTTTATCACGAAATTTCTTGATCCTGTGGCAACTCCTTCTATTTTTGTCCTTGATACTGTGCGTCACACAATGTAAAATTTTAGCGTTTGCGCGCTCCAAACTTTCAAATGCAAAGTATGTAATCTAAATGTTTTTACGATTCTGCTTACATAAAAATTTCACGAGCTTTTCAATTTCGATAACAGTTTTTCAATATTTTTGATATATTCTGAGATATATGGACAGGAATTTGGAACTTTTATTCTCTGCGAAAATGTTTAATATTTAAAATTTTTGTTTTAAATTTGAAAATGCAGATGCAAATGCTTAAAGATTTTAAGATACAGTTTTCTTTTTAAAACAATTAAGATATTATTCAGCAACCAATGTTATTTCAATAATAAATTCGTTAGTCTATTGAAGACATTAACTGAAATCCAGAAACTTTATTCTTAACAAATTTTTCAACTTTCGGTAGGCATTTAAAATTTCAAGCCAACTAAAGCAAAAAACAAACCACGAGACAATATTATTTGGTCAATACTCCTTCAAACCATATATAAATTTGTACCGCTTTGAGCCTCTGTTGAACAAACTTTTCAATTAAAGGAAAAATTACGATTATTTTTGTGTGTTTTCCGATGAATGTTAAATAAAAATTTAACTAAAAAAGGTTAAGACAAGTAATTAAATTTAATTAATTCTTAATAAAAGAGCAAATAATTATATATTCATTGATAATATGAGATTATAGTAAAAACTTTGAACATGTCGGATTTGAATGATCTTTCAAATAAATTTCTTCTAAAAAAGTATGATAAAAAAGGTTGTGTTTTTTTTAAGGAAATTTCTAAATACTGTGAAAGCTCCAATAAGCGGACACCGATGGTTACCTACTTTTGTCCGCATATGAGAGATGACCGCTTATGAGAATGTCGTAAGAAATAATATTAAAATTCAAATTAAAAAAAGAAGCATGCGATATTCTAATTTAAAATAATTTTTATTCTGCAATAGACTAAAAATAAGACTAGTTAAAAATAAATTAAAATTTAAATATGTACATTAGATTGGTTATTACTTTTCTTTCTAAAGGATTCACGCTGTATATTGCTTTTTCAACTTATTTTGACTTTTATTAATATTTTGTTAGTTGTATCTTTCGAGATACATTGTGTATCCAAGGGTTAAAAAACTTATAAAATAATAGTTAGTAATTTAAATACTTGCAAATTGATTTTATACACAATACACTTTTAATACAATAAAATAATAAAAAGGCTATGATACAAACTTTAATTTGTGCGCTGATTTTGGGGCAACCTCACTGAGCCCCCTCGAGCTAGTCTAAAAATTTTCGTTTTTACTTTTAAAGATACATTGATTTCCAACAAAAAAAAAACGGAAATATCTTCATACTTTCAAAAGTTACAGAATTTTGATCACCCAGGGAGCGAAATCTAACACTGTGCATCGGTGCGCTGCTTTGTCAGCAGGAGTGAGAATTAGCTAAATTGCGTCACGGCGCAATGCTCTTTTTTTGTAGTTTTGATTAATTTAAATGGCGACTCTTAATTGACCGCGAACCAATTACAATGTATCAATGTAGCGGTTTAATTAATACAAACTCAAATTGCTTACAAGCTGCCGTCAGCAGCGGCTAGCAGGCGACTCATGCTACGCAGCTTAACAGCGACAACAACCTTGCATCAGCCAAAAAAAAGCATAACACAACCCACTGAACCATAAGCGAAGATTCAGCGAAAAGTAAGAATTAAGCACATTTTTCAGATTAATATCAGGTAGAGTTATAAAAAAATTCACTTCAATTAAATTTTTATTTAATCAAAATTTTTGCAATATAAAGAGTATACATTATCTTAACAAATTCATATTTATTTATCGTCACCTGCATGCCAAAACCATGAATGAGTTTTTTTTTAGAGTTTGGGAAAAAGAGTTTAAAGGTTAGAATGCTTCTGAAAATAAGGGAAGTTAAAATTTTTTAAATTTTCTTTTACCGCATGGTAAGTATATAGTTACTTAACAAGAGTTTAAAATTTGGCTAACCTACCTCTCCCCAAATGGATTTTAAAACACATTCATTGTTTTGGCATACAAAAAATTCCAATTCATACAACTTTCATGCTTACAAAGAATCGAGTAATGTAATATGACTGTTGAGAATATGTTATTTGATGATGCTTTGGCTTGCAGATTTGTGGGCGTTAGGTCCCTCAATTTATGATTTAAATTTATGTTTTGCCTACCTCACTCATAAAGAATTTTAGAACACATTTATTGTTTTGGCATGCAGAAAAATTCCAATTTATAAAACTTTCATGATTCCAGACATCGAGTAATGTATGAATGTGTAAGATCTTATTTTTCCTAAAACTTTGGTTAGCAGATATACGAGTATTAGATCCCTCAATTAAAGATTTGAACTTGGTTGGCCTATCTCGCTCCTTAAGGATTTCAGAACACATTCATTGTTTTGATTTCAAATTTAGTGCAGGCTTGAATTAAAATATGACAAAAAAAAAATAGCCAACACTGTGAGATTCGAGCCCACGACATCCAGTTTGTAAGTTCTCTAGTCTAACCACTGGCCTAATGCGCTATGCATAATAGAAGCAATAAACAAACACATGAACTGAATCGCATAAGTTGAGTCTCAGCATTGCCAGGCTAACTTTTTACGAGTTCAAATAATTCAAATTTAGTATCCAAATGAACTAGAATTTTGTCTAAATTGTATTAAAAACAAAAAACTAAAAAGAGCGCTGTAATATTTCTTTTGAACTTAAAATTAAACAAAAAAGCTAAAAGTGAAGCTGTTATATTTCTTTGGTTTGGATTTAAGTACTGTAGAGTCTAAAATTTGGGTTAACATTTGAAAAGTTTAATTTTTGAACTGCAAGGTTTAGGAAAATGCACTAATATTTTAACCGGACTAAAATTTAATCCAAGATTTTTAACCGTGTAGAGGGGAAAGTTGTAGAGTATTTAATAATAAAAAATTACAACTATTTATTACAGAAAGAGTTCATTATTAGATGATAAATAAACTTTAAAAAAAATATAAAACAAAAAATTAAAGAACCAAGAAAATTACTTCATTAAAGTAAACGTTACTTATTACAAATACGGCATAAAATCAAACGATAAAAGTCCGAATAAACAAATTAAATTACTATACAGAGGAGTTCATCAACATCAAAATAATTCAGAGTGAAAAGCCATGATTTTACTTTTTTGTGAAATAAAGATTAGCTGCGAATATATCGAATAGCAATGGGCAGTCTATTAAAGATCCTTAGACCAATTGCTATATAAAATCTAAATAGAAATTGATAGTTGTGTTGTGGGATAGATACCAAGTCGCGAATGTTAACTCTTAAGTTATATTTATTGTAACTTTTGCTCAGCGAATAACCAGATATACTGAAAAATGTTTTTAAGATTTTAAAGAAGTAAAGATGTTTAAGGGGCAGACTACTATCACGGCGACCTTTTTTAAGAATTATACGAATAGAATATTTTTGCGAGACATAATTTATTGTTTGACGTACCATCCGAACATGTCAATCCATATTCCAGTTTTGACTGGAAGATACCAAAATATATGCACTTTAAAATACTAGAACAACAATATAGTTTTAACAAGAATAAATGATTGGTCGCGGCCATAAGTTGCTATTTCAGTGCATGTGTATGGTCAGACTAATTCATCTTGCAATCAAGTACTACTCTGACATATTTAAACGATTTCACACACTCAATTTTGAAATATTGAGGCGAGCATGAACGATCTTCATAGTAGGATTGAGAGTAATTAAAAGACAAGCAAACAAAGTTCGAATAAGTGAACTTTTTACATTTACCACAATGAAAGATTCTTAGTTTTTGCCAAAAACATGATTCCCGTTTTGTCACTAGGACTAACCTATGAACTTTGAACCAGTGACTTAATATTTCCAAATTATGATTAATGTCCGCAATCAGGCATAATGGAGAATTGCTATTAAAATTACAGGCCATATCATCAGCGATATTCAGTTGTACAACATATATTGGAAAATGACTTAAATCGTTTGGCTTTACGCAACATAAAATATAAGTGAAATATAAATTTTTAGTTAAAGATTAAAAATTAAAAAAAAGATCATATTATAAATAAAGAACAAAAAGTTAAAAATTAAGAGCAGAAAGTGGAAACGCAAAATTTAAAAGCTAATCAAAATATGAGCGAATTAAGTTAATGTTGAAAAAAAGTAATATTGTAAAAATAAAAACAACCAAATAAAACACTCAAAAAAATTAAAAAAATAACAAAAAAAACAACATCAGAAACATGCAAGAATTCTAAAACATTAGTAAGCTTGAAAAAACCTCTTAGATACCTGAAAATGGTTTGTGCGTGAGCAATTAATATTTTTTTTAGCATATATCTTAACATCACCGACCGAGCAAAAAGCAACCTAAAGTTAACTAAATGGATAATTGTACGAATTAAAAATCAAACATAACGACTAAGTTAAGATTCAAACGAACACCAAACATAAAAATTTAGGTTCAAATGAACATGTTTTGAAATTTTTTAAAATTTTCATATTAATTTTCATTTTCATTTAAATTTTTATTTTTATGTTAGTTTTAATTTTACTATTTACTCATATCTTATTTGTGCAACCTTGATAATACATTTTTTGTAGTACTAAAAAAGGCTAAGTCTTATTGTACACCTCAGTTTTAATATAAATAAAAAATAAAAATAAAAGAAAATGTTGGGTATTTCTGGTTAAAAATTTCAATCTCAGAAAGTTCTAAAAAAATGTATTAATTAGGTTTTAAAAAGGAAAATATGTGTGGCGACTGAATAAACCTTTGTTCGTTTGGTCTTGTTTATTCCACTTATTTTTTCAACTTTTTGACAAGGTATTTCCATCAGGGACTGTTATCATTAGGCTATATCAAAAAACTTAAGCATTAATCATTATTTTATGATTTTCAAGTTTTTGCTCAGATATAAAAATAGTAATTTGATTTTATCTTTTAAATCTTAAATAAAAATCATTAATATTTTTTTGGTCAAATAAAAATATAATTTTCGGTTTTTATTTTTGGTCAAGGACACGGTTGCACAATTGGACTAAAAATGGTCCATTTTTTCCAGTTGGTCTGCTGCTCTCTTTAACATAACTATGCATTTCTATTTCCGTACTTTTTTAACAAAATTTATACTACTTTTCTGAACTTTTTCTGCATTTTGTCACAAAGGAACACTGTATTCGTTTACAACAATTCAACGCTGGTACGACATAGAATGAATTGGCTGACTGAAGTTTGTTTAAGGTACGACTGAAAGTGAATTGGTCGACTGAAGATAGTTTTGGGTATGAATTAAAATGAAATAGCCGACTAAAGTTAGTTTTTGTTATGAAAATGGCAATAAAAAGAACGACTGGCTTTGATGCGTTCATAATTATTGTTTATAAAAATCAATATTTTAAAAATTTTTCGTAAAAAATAACAATTAGGCCGACTCTAAAAAAGTAGGGAGGGTAGTCTACCCCCCTTCCCCCGCTAGTTACGCCCCTGTTCGTCCGTGGGGTATTTCAACTTCGGCCCAGTCGAAGATAATTCCTTACTAGTTTTTATTCAGATTGATAACAAAACATAAAAACATATTCACTTAACAAATAGATAAAAATATAACTTTTTAACAAAAAAACAGCTCACAGCTTAAATGATCCACTTAACGTATGCACTTAGTAAAATGACAAAAAATCAATTTTAAAAAAATGTGTGGTAGATAAATAGGTTTAGTACTTAGAAGAACAACCTTTTTGGCTTAATACGTACTTAAGTCTGTTTTGCATGGAATACTTTTTTGCGTACTCCGGAATTAAAGTTTTCGCTCCGGATTTGTCGATCAAGTATATTCTACAAATTCTCAATAACATTCAGGTCCGGGGATTGTGCTGGGGTTTTTATAATGTGGGGACAGTTCCAAATAAGCCAAGTCTGTACAAGTGAAAATTTATGCTTAGGATCTTTGTCTTGGTAAAATCTAAAATTATCTCTAATGCATAAATATGAGGCAATTTGTTGAAGATTATCCTGCAAAATTCTAGGGTACATCGTCTTGTCCATAGTTAAATCAATAAATGTCAAATTTCGTACTCCAGAAGACGCAATGCAGCACCACAGCATCACGTGACCGCCTCTATGTTTAACTGTGCCACGTAAATTTTTAGGTTGGATCTCCGTATTAGGCTTTGGCCATATATACATACATACGCCTTACCGTCAGGCCCGAATAAGCAAAATTTTTAGTCATTAGCGAAAATTAGTCTTGCAAAATGATTCATCCTTACTAACACGGTAAGGAGCAAACTGCATTCTGATCTTTCGGTTTTTCCATTAATAAATGGCTTGCATCTCTTATTGTTCCGAATCCGTTTCGGGATTGCATTTCAATCCCAGGTACTTCTCGTACTCACGTGGAAGAACTGGGGCACTTATAGCAGGGTTTTCACTCACTTTTCTCACAATCCACCGGGAATATCTTTCGCTGAAAATCTTATTTGGGGCATTTATACCTTTATTATTTACATGATTTTCATGCTGAAAACGTTCGAGAATATTTTGAGCTGAAAATCGATTTAGATTGACAATTTCGGCAATTTTTCGTTGACTTTTTCTATTTTTATAGTGCTTTAGAACTTGTTTACGCATTTCAATAGAAATTCGACGACCCGTTTGTAAAAACAGACAATTGAAGTCAAAATTTATATGCAAGCAATGCAAAACCTGGATACTAACTGATCAATAAACGAAATCTATTGAAAATTTCTTCATTGTTGTGTTTAAGTTGGTATCCTATAACGGTTAATAATGGTGGGTCATTTAAGCTGTGACCTTTTTATTTATTTGTTTATTGTAAAATTATTTTTCTCTTTCTAATAAGTCAACTTTTTCGTTGTTTTATGATGTTGCTTATACAAAATAAATATGGTGTTTAAGGTTATGTACGTTAAAAAATGTATATATATATCGGCTTTGAAATATTCAATGTGTTTTTAATTAAAATAAACTGGATCATTTAAGCTGTGACCCACTAACTTACATCAATTCATCAGTACATCAATACTCAGTTTTGTCTTAAGTCAACTTGAGCTTTTATTATAGATACAGATATATTAGTGTATATTTTCATATTAGCTTTAGATACTCTTAAAAAATATTTACATTAAAAAAAAAACAAATGTTCGTTAAACTATTTGTTTTTAATACATTTGTGAACTCATTTCCGAACGAATGAAAAGCTTCGTTTGTCAGAGCCATTATAGTTCGACGAATGATTCAAAAAGTGTTGGATTCCAAGTGCTGAAAACATACATACATTTCTACTCGAAAAGCTTTTTAAATGCATAAAGAAAAAGATAATTTTTGTTCACTGGGAAACAATCTGTTTTGTCATTAGCTAAGCTAACTTTTATGTTATTTAATTTATAATTAAAAAATTATTGTTATTGCCTAGTTTTTTTTCACTTTTCATACCTGCTATTCATATTTTAGCAAGTTCTGCATAGATAAGTTTTAATTGCCGAATTCGTATTAAAGCGTTCAAACAAATTTTTTGCTTTGAAACGGAAGAATTTCACAAATACTGTCTAGTATTTAATTTTTGGCAAACAACGAAAGCATTTTTTTTTACTCACACAACCCAATGATGCATGTATGATGCCAGATACGTTTGTATCTACTAGAAACATGTTTTCAGTGTTTTGTTTGGATAATCGTCACGATGTGTATCGTTTATTTTTATGCTTCACTTATTGAGAAAATAAAAATCTGCATCAATGTCCTAAGATTGTTTTGGTGCGAAAAGAAACTAAAACAAAACAAACGATTAACAGGGAATTTTTAAGTTGAACTAAATTTAATTAATGTAAAATTATATAGTTATTTGGTGAAAATCAACAAATTTTATGGTTGTTTTAAAAGCACAGTCTTTTTAATCTGGTAAATTTAATGCACATAGAACAAAAATTACATTTTTAAAATTAACGATGTTACTTAAAATTTAAAGGCACAACTATTTTCATATCAAGATTGGAATTTTCACAAAATTTTACTGTAAATAATAAATATATTAACTTATATATTATTAATATATATATGTATATATAGGATATCTCTCGGAATTGTCTTTTATTTTTTTCTTGTCGTCATAAATTACTCAAATGTTTAGCTTAATTCTAACCAAGTACATATAAATTTTAAAATATATGGAAATATTTTGTCTGTTTACATCAAATAGATTATGAATTCATAGCACCAAGAGTGAGTGACTCATAAGTTAAAAAATAAATAAAATTAATAATATTTTTAATTAGAAAAGTAAATATTATTTTTATGTGTCCGACATTTGAAGAATTTTAAATATTTGTTTGTGAGTTGAACATTTTTTCGAAAAACTTACAAAACCGATATAAAAATGTGTATTTCTTAATTATTGCGATTTTTAAAATACTTAAATGACAGTACAGCTTTTGAAAAAAATCCTTGATGGCTCGGCAGTTTTTTCAAACAGATACGAACAGGCATGCCAACTGGTTTGGAACTCCCTGATTTGCGGGGAGTTTCATGTCGATTAGGGAATCGTGGAATGGGCTCAAATGTGCGGAGAATTTTATAGTTTATCTAATATTTGCGGGGAATTTGATTTTATATTAAGTTTTCTGATACAATATTTTTCTTTAAAAATTCAAAAAATATACAGGGTCCGCCAAATAACTTTTTTTTTTAAATCCTATAAAAAAACTACTGGATATTTTCTCAAATTACTTTTTTTATTTGAAAGTACAATCTTTCCGGTTAATAATGGAAAATAATTTCATTCAAATGGCTGCCTCGGCTGGCCATGCAGTAGCCTACACGATCGGTCCAATTTTTAAGCACATTATCGATTGTGTGCAGCTGTCACCAATGGCTTCACGAATATTGTCCTTTAAAGCGTCAATTGTCTCTGGCTTGTCGGCGTAACACTTATCTTTGAGGACACCCCACAAATAATAGTCCAACAGTGTCAAATCGCAGCTCCGAGGTGGCCAAACGACATCAGCTCTGCGTCTGATAATGCGATCTTCAAAAACAGGGCGCAAAACATCGAGTGAGGCACGTAGCGCCGTCCTGCTGAAACCAAATGTTGCCAATATCCTCCTCTTCAATTTTTGTGAACAAAAATTCGTTCAACATGGCCCGATAACGATCGCCATTGACTGTAACGGCCACTCCTTGCTCATTTTTGAAGAAAAATGGCCCAATTATGCCTCTGGACCAAAATCCGCATCAAACAGTGACTCGTTTTGGGTGCAGCGGCTTTTCAATTTATGCGTGCGGGTTTTCTGTGCCCCAAATGCGACAATTTTGCTTGTTTACATACCCGCAAAGATCACAATGAGCTTCATCTGAAAAGATGATTTTTTGGCAAAATCGGCATCTTCTGTAAGTCGATCGCAGGCCGAAGTCGAGCGAAGTCGAGCGAAGCGAAAACGCATTGGATGGTCAGTTGGCTTAAACTCCTGAACCAATTGGACTTTGTATGGCGTCACACCAAGGTCTTTACGCAAAATTCGTCTCAATGATGTCTCAGAAATGTTCAATTGTTGAGAACGGCGGTGAATTGATGTTGATGGCGCTTCACGCACACTTTCTGCCACAGCAGCAATATTCTCGGGTGTACGCACTGCTTTTGGCTTTTCACGCTTTGGTTTATCGATGAGGATGCCAGTTTCTTTCACTTTTTTCACAAGATAACGAACATGCGGAGCTGACGGTGCTTCTCTTCTTCCAAAATCCGTACGCAATTTTCGCACACATTCTGCAACAATACCATGATTTTCAAAGCAATGTCGCAATATTTCCCAGCGTTGTTCAAGCGTATACACAACCATATTCGTTCAGCGGAAGGATAAAACTAATTATCTGTCAAACCAGACTTGAGCTAAATGTTACCATTCACGAAATAAGCACTAGTTGAAAAAACGTTAGATGGCGGACTCTGTATTTAACATTGGCATAAAAAATCCATGTTACCAAAATAATTTTGTATTAATACATTTTTGTTGAATTTTCTATACATTTTCGTTAATAATTTTTAGAGATATTGCACAATTGAAAAAGAAATTAACAGATGGATTTGCATTTCAATAACATCATACATATTTTATAATTTTAGCTTCAAAGTTTGAAGTCGCGACTCGAAAACACATTTTCCTTTTTAATAGTTTATTTTTTTTTAATTTATGGTGTTATTTTTTAACAAAATATATTGTTTCTATAATATTTATAAAATCCTTAATATTTTTGAGTCAATACTTAACAAAATCGCCTAAGTCACAAATAAAGCGTTTTTTTAAAATTAAGGTATTTACATTTCTGTAATTCAATTTTGTAAGTAAATTTTTAAAAAATTTCACATGGACTTAGGTTATCTGGAAAAAATTAATAGCAAAAGGAGGAGCAATTGGCCAATAAACCCAAGTCCGAAAAATATGATTAGTTATTTACTTTTAATCAATTTAGTTAATATTAAACAACTTCAAATGTATTTTCCTGCAGAACATTTTCATTTCAGCCTACTTCGTCTTCAGAAAACGCAGGATTCCAGTGATTTGATAAAGTATCCTTATAAAATTGTAAGCCTGGTTTCATCAACGTCTGTCAGTTTCTCAGGCTTAACTTTACTCATTGTCTCTAAAAGATTAGGTGGATTTGTTTTTAGCAATAGGATAGAGGACTTTTTTATCTACTTAATATCCAAAATTTCTTATTTTTTATGATATCTGTAAGTTCTATTACTGTACAAACCTAAATAAAATAACCTGCATACTTTTTTAATAATAATTGATACCGGCGCTGTGTAAAAAAAAATCCCAAAAAGCATCTTAAAATCAATTAAGTTCTTGTGTGCTTGAGTTTATATTCGAAATTTACTAATAAAAAACGCAGAATTAAAGTTTGATTTGATTTATTATAACAGTCTACACTTTTCTGACCATTCTTCTTTTAAAGCATTTTTTATTCGTGCCATTTGTCACGAAATAACCACGAAAAATCTGTGGAATTCTGTTTTTTTAAATCTTACCAGAAAATAAAGCCAAATGAAATGGCTGAAAAGGACTTAGGCATTTTTGATTTGTAAGCACATAGGGACTGAGGCGATTTTGAAAATCTTTTACTTTTCTTTCGTGTTTTTTACGAAATAAAGGAAAATAACGATAATTTAATTTTTTCAATAATATTTATTTTTTAAACACCTTTACGTTGTGCAAAAAAACTGAAAAATTCGGACTGATGGACTTAGGCGACTTTGATAGTTAGTTAATTTCTAGTGTGCCCATTTGCACCGCGATCCATGGGATCTATTGTGCATGCCCTTAATTAACTCTCCAGATTTAGGCTTTTTAGTAATTTTAGCACTGTCTCTGGCTTGGCGTTCTAAATTGTTGACGGGGCACTACTTCCCCTCCAAAATGGAGGTGTCTTAGGCTGTGGATTGTCGGACATTCACATAGAATGTGTTCGGGGGTTTCTTCTTCCTCCTCGCATAGTCTGCAGACGTCGGATTCAGAAAGACCCATCTTTTAAAGATGGTATCTGAGTGAGCACTAGAGTTAAAAATTTCTTAGATTGCCTTTGTCCATTAGTGTTGTTCCAATGGCACTGAAATTTCTTGTCTTTCCATATTCAAATATTTTCTAGAATGTAGCCTTTTGCTAAGCTACAGAATGGTTCAGGTCCTATAAGAGTTCGAGACGCTCCTCTTTTGGCAAGGCAGTCCGCCTTTTCGTTGCCTTCAAATCTTTCGTGACCTCGAACCCACCATAATTCTATTTTGTTGCTTTATCCCAGCGTATTTAATAGTTCTACGCAGTTGGGGACTAGTCTTGATTGAAGTTCGTAGGCTTGAAGGGCTTTTAAAGCAGCTTGACTATCTGAAAGTATGTAGATCCCCTTTGATTTCCTGCGGAGACATTCTCTGACACATACTTCAATGGCATATACCTCCGCCTGGAATATTGCAGGCGTATATCTCCTTGGAAGAGCTTTTTGAAAATTGGGAACCTATATACCCGCTCCCGTTACTCAATTTTCAAGTTTTGACCCATCAGTGTACCATATCTGTGAGGCAGGGTCAACTTTGAAGCTTTCATTCCTGCATAGTTGCCTATTGGGTGTACCGACTCTGTAGCGTTTTGAGAAGTTTATCTTCGGCAGCATCCTGTCTGGGATTTTTAAAAAGGGGTCATTTTCGAAGGTTTTTAGTATCTTCATGTGACCCGTAAAAATCCCTGCCTTGTTATCACCGATTTCCTCCATTCTTAGTGAACTTAGGCATGCCTCTTTTTCGATAATGATCGTTAAAGGAGGTAGCCCTATTATTACACTCAGAGCTTCAGATGGGCACGTTCTCATTGCCCCAGTGATAAAAATGCGCGCCATGCTTTGCAGCTTTGTCAGTGCGCTGTTGGACCTTGGGCCATCATGCAAGTGCTACATACGTAACCATAGGTCGAAAATGGTTTTAAAGGTCCAATGTATCATTTTCTAAGTGGGTACGACTTTGATAAGTATCGACTCATTTATTGTTATGTTCAATTAAAAAAATCTGCCTATTCATCAAAATTTTTTTTAAGCGGGATTTTATGAAAAATGGGGGAATTTTGTAAATTACTGGGGGCAAACAGCAAAATGAGTTGGCAACCCTGGATACGAACTTCAACTGACAATAATTGGCTTTTAAACCTCTTTATTATGAGGATGTAAGTCAGAAGGTATCTAACAAAAATTGTATCAATAAATAGTAGTGTAAGAAGTTAGAATGTTGTATATGTTCGAGTGCACAGAAAAATAAATTATAAATTTGAATGCAAAATGTTTTTATTTAATATACAGTGAACCAAAAAAAAACTTGTACAGTATGTTTACTTATGTTTATGTTGTATTATCTTTGAAACTATGTACACTAACCATCTAGGAAAAAATGTTAAAATATTCTTTTTTTATTCTTTATTTTATACTTTTAAAACAGTTTTCAGAAAAATTGTCAAAATATCATCTTCTTAAAATATATTAACAAAAAACAAAACACACACATTTTATGAAGCCAAAAAAAACTTCTACACTCTTCATATTACGCAGTATCAAAAGGTACCGTTATCAAATCCATTCTTTTTTCATTTGTCGACGCTACACGCAGTTTGCTCTTAATATTTTAAATATAATGTAATGTAATTTAATGACAGTTTAACCAAAAGAAAATATAAAATGGATTCAAGGCAAACTTCAATAGAAATAAAGAAATTAATTATAAAACTTTGGGAAGAGAAGAAGTTTTTGAGATAATTTGCTGAAATGATGAAAAAGCCGAACTATACGGTCAAATATATTTTTGACATGTACCAGAAAAATTGGTTTTTAAGTAGACCAAGTTGAAGTGCATAGCTAAAAAAGTGTTATCTCTACAAATGCAAAAGAAAATATGTCGAATAATTAACGAAAACTCCAAAATATCCGAAGGGGAAATAGCGAAAAACTTGAGCGAACACAGTACATCCACAATCAGTACGAAATTTTTTGCATTCGGAAGGCTTAAGACGGTATACACCCCGAAACAAGCCACTGTTATAAGCAAATAATACACAGAAGCGGCTGGAGTATGCAAAAGAGTATGTCATTAAGCCAATAGAGTCTTTCACTCTGTGAATTTTATAGATTAGTCAAAATTCAGCTTATTTGCATCGAATGTGCAATGCTTTAAGTGGGGAAAGATGGGTAAGGCATTGAACCCAAAAGATGTTAATAAAACGATCAAACACGGCAGCGGTAGTGTTATGATTTGGGATGCAATGGGAGCTAATGGGGTAAGAAACTTTCAGTTTGTTAAAAACACGATTAAGAAATTTGATTATTTAAACATTTGAAAGAACAATTTGCGACAAACAGCTGCAAAATTATAAATCGTCAAATATTAATAGGCCTATTACGGTTCACAGCAATACACTGCTGTGTCTTATTTTAAGTATTAGGAATGTACACAATAAAAACAGAAATTACTGTTGTGTTGTGAACTGTAATAGGCCTATAAAGCTTCGTACCCGACAATGATCCAAAGCATTCCTCACTTGTGGTTGAAGAATGGCTGCTGTACAACTGTAAAACACTGCTTCTCCATCTACCCAAAGTCCCGATTTAAGCCCAATTGAACAATTGTAGGTCAATATGGAAAAAAAACAAAGGAAAAAACCGTTAGAAATATAAGAAAGCTTAAAGTTGCACTACAAAACATATGGGCGTCAATTACACCTTACATCACACAAACTTGGCTTCTATCAATGCCAAAAAAAATTGCAAGCCATTATAATTGCTAAGGGTCATCACACAAAATGATAGTTTTAAAATATAATGACGTAAATCCTTTGTTTTTTAGAAATTTCTTTAGTGTACAAGTTTTTTTTTGGCTTCATGAAATATAACTTTTTTACCCGGCTACGACGAAGCAAAAGGAGAGATATATGTGTTCGACCGGTATGTATGTATGCATGTTCATCTGTTCCACTCTCACTTCTAAACTACTTATCATAATTCGACAAATGAGGTATCGTTGGAAGCGTTTTGATTGCCTTCTGGTTAATGGTTATGTGATGTCACATTTAATTTAATATAGCGCCCTCTAGCGGACATAAGGTCATGACAAAAAAAATTTTTATTGACACAAGCAAATGAGGTATAGTTAGAAGCGTTTTGATTGTCCGTGACGTCACATAAAGTTTAATATAGCGCCCTCAAGAGGACAAAAAGTCAACTAAGCCCCTAACATCTAAACTACCCTAACTTGTAAACTACTAATCATAGTTTGACAAATGAGATATCGTTAGAACCGTGCACTGGTTATAGGTTGTTTAACGTCACATAAAATTGAATATAGCGCCCTCTAGAGGATAGAAAGTAAAATAAGCTATAACTTATAAACTACTTATAGTAATTTGACAAATGAGATATCTTTGGAAGCATTTTGATGGCTAAAAAATTATTGACGTCACATAAAATTTAATATGGCGCCAGATCTAGAGAACAGAAAATCAACTAAACCCCTAACTTCTAAACTACTTATCATATTTTGATAAATGAGGTATCATTGGAAACGTTCTAGAGAATATATATAAATAATCTAGAGAACAGAAAATCAACTAAACCCCTAACTTCTAAACTACTTATCATATTTTGATAAATGAGGTATCGTTGGAAACGTTTTGATCGTCCGCTGGTTACAGATTATGTAATGTAAAATAAAATTTTATATAGAACCCTGTAGAGGACATAAAGTCAGCTTAACCACTAATTTCTTAACTACTTATCATATTTTGACAAATGAGGTATCGTTGGAAGCGTTTTCCTCGTCCGGTGGTTAAAGGTTATGTGACGTTAAATTGAATTTAATATGGAGCCCTCTAGAGTACAGAAAGTGAACTAACCACTATTTTCTAAATTACTCATCATAATTTGATAAATCAGGTATCATTAGGAGTGTTTTCTTTTAGTCCGCTTATTGTAGACTTTTTGACGTCACATTTAATTCGATGTGGCACCTTCTATAGGATATAAAGTCATGCACTAAAAAAATTGTGAAGCGTCTTTGTTTATAAATTGATCATCAAATAATTAAAAAGTAGTTAATACTTTCGATTATATAAAAATTGTATCCCTAAAATAATTTAAATAAAAAATAAGTTAAAAAACTTAAACTCCTACTTAAAATCATACTCTAAAAAGAATGAAACAAGAAAATGTTCTTATCTGAAATTTGTATGTATAAACTATTCAATGTTTTTTGTTTAATAAAAAACCAACTTACACATAATATATTTTTTTGTATTATATACATATTTATGGTGATATTCAGAAGATATCCGTGGTCGTATGCCGCTTCATATACCACATATGGTATACAGTCATGTGAAAATAAATAGAGACACCTATATTTTTATATTTGATGCTGCATGAATTATATACAAGTTGCCCCAGATATAGCATTAATTCTCTCGGCTGGTGATTCTTCTTGATAAGGCGAGTATAAAACTTTATGGAGTTTCCTCCCACATTGTAAAACTTTCAAGATACAGGGTGTTTTACGGTTTTGGTACATGTTTAGTGTAATTGATCTAGAATCTAAACTACTCACCATAAAATTAAAAATAATATTTTGTATTTTAGAAAAAATATCAATTTTTCCATCAATATATCAACCACTTTCGTGTCATGTGCTGCAGCGGAGCTAAAATTTTGAGATTATTCAACGAAATATCAACAAATTTTGTATCTTTTGCTTTAGTGGAGCTGTAATCGTCCAAATTTAAAATGGTTTTTTTCATGTAAAAATACACTTAATCAACAGAATTTTTTGAAATTCTAACTTTGGATAATAACAGCTCCGCTAAAACAAAAGATAGAAAATTTTTTGATATTTCGTTGGATAATCTCAAAATTTTTGCACCGCTACAGCACATGACACGACAGTGATTGATACACTGATGAAAAATTTGATATTTTTTCTAATTACAAAATATTCTCTTTTATTTTATGGTGAGTACTTTAGATTCTAGATCAATAATACTAAACATGTACCAAAACCGTAAAACACCCTGTATCTTCAAAGTTTTACAATGTGGGGGATAACTCCATAAAGTTTTATACTCGCCTTATCAGGAGAAACCACCACCCGAGGGATTTAATGCCATATCTTTTGCACATTGTATGTAATCCATGCAGCTTTATATATAAAAATACAGGTGTCCCTATTTATTTTCACATGACTGTATATGAGGTTATATGATGCCCTCTAGATGTATGGTGATATCTTCAATAACTTACAGCACATCACAAGAGGACGTGTGTTCAAATCATGAGCTGGTCAGAAAAGCTTTTTATTTTAAATTGATATTTAAATTGCTTTTTTTAAACTTTTCCTTGGATTAAAAAGTAATCATTTTTTGGTATTGTCATATATGTAATCCAAAAAGTCCAAGATTTTTAACCGTGTACAAAAACCAATTGGTATTTAAACATAATAAGTGTCATGTCTGGAAGCCAGGGGTGCAACCAGAAATATTTTTTGGAGAGGATTTTATAATATTTCGGGCTTAAATATAAAAGAAAACTTAAGTAACTAATGCGGCTGTGGTGTAGTGGATAGTGATTTGGATTGTTGCACTTATGGTTCCTGATCCGAACCTCAGCCAGGGCAAGGAACATATACATTTCCAACGGCTTCACCTCACAGCAACAAATATGGAAGTAATATTTGCTTATGAAAGCATGGTAAAGTTAACAAACAAACAAAGAATTGTATCACAATGGTTACATACATACTGATAATTCAAGTTAAGTATTTATTAATAATGTTTAATTAGTATTAACAAATAATAGCAATACATAAGGATATTGCGATCGATTGGTTACTTTTTAAATGTTTTAAAAATTAACGTCAATGCGAATACAAATCAAAAAGAAGAAAAAAACAAAGACAGCGTTCGGTCAGCTGGTTGATGTGCTGATTGATGATATCTGATAATTATAAGATTATAATTAACAACTTATAATCTGTAGCAAAAGCTGTGCTTAATTCAACAGTTTAGCCAAGACAGCTCAAATCAAAGTATTGTCAACAACCCCCAAGTTGTCAGAATTATAACTAACAAGAGTAAACATATCGATGGCTATACTTTGACTCCTCGTTGCTGACAATTCATTAATTTTACAGGAGAAGCTAAAAACTTACCAAACCAAAAGATGAAAATATTTAAAAAAATTAAGTTTAATTTGATGAAGACAACTTTTTTGTGCTATTTTTAAAAATAAAACCAAATCTGTACTATTTTTGAAATGAGAAGAAAAAGTCATGAAGTAATAAGTAATGCTTTTAATTTTGGAAGAAAATCTTGGCTTAACTTTTTATAAATATTTGAAAAATACTTTTTAGATGCGGCAGAAAATTTGAAATTTGTATGCATTCTCATCTCAATTTTGAAAAAGCGTTAGTTACGAGGTGTCAACGTGTGACCATTGATGTGCATTCCAAATGAATAAAACATTACTTGCTAATGTTTTGAAGATTATGCTTCAACCACAATCAATTCAAAATTTACTTGAAGTTTTTATTCTTTGGATAAAAACTTGTGATTAACGCATTTCATGTGACTTTTTTGAAGTGAAGCTTTTTACGTCTCGGTCTGTGATTTGCTTGGATTGAAATCTCAAAAAACCGTCACTTTTTTCCGACAATTGATTTTTGCTTGCATCTATTACAACGAGAAAATTTAATAGTAAAAATATTTCTTCGTCCGTCACAGCTATCGAACTCGGAAACCATTCGATACTGGATTCTTACTACACGTTGTCATCAGCATCGTTAAGTAGGTGTTTTGTGTTCGCTTGTATGCAGCGGCCGTGGTATACTGGTGAAGTGCGCGACTAATGCGCCAGTGGCCGGGGTTCAATCCTCATTTCTGATATAAAACTTTTTTCAATTGAATTAATATTTTTTTTTTGCCGTCACCTTTGTATTAGCGTTTCTTTCGAATGCGTTTGTGTATTGTTTTATTTTTAACTAATTTGTTTTATATTATGAAAGTGTAAAAAAATTTGCTTGTGTGAAGATTAACGTATGTTCTTTAAAAAAACCATAAAATTATCAAACTTATGAAACTGCGAAAAAGCTTCGCTTCTCTCGTGTGCCTAACGACGCACCTGTGTTTTTTATTTTCTCCCATTTTTCCTTTGTCCATATCACAATAATTTGGGGGGCTGAAACCCCAAAACTCCCCTTTGGTTACGCCACTGCTTGAAGCCATTAATAATTTTAACAGCTAAGCTCAATTCTTTTAAAGGAAGTTTAGTTGATAGGTGTAACAGAAGTATCTGACTTTCATTTAAAAACAAAAAGCTATAATACAGATTCTCTGAATTTGGCCACACTCAAAAAAATCTGCTTCCCTTAAATTAAGAAACTGAACATCAATTGATAAGCATGAGTTTTTCTATATTCTATAGAGGTTTCTCCTTAATGTAGACAATTTGTACATGATTTTACTATCTTACGTCTTGAATTCGTTGCAAAGTTATCAAAACAGCTTCTTTGTTTATAAGACAAGTTTGTACTTAAATATAAGAAATAAATGTATGATAAAAGTGAAATTTCCAAATATTGTATAAAAGCAGAAATAATTTGTAGGAAAACTGTATTGATATCAGGTTTACTAGCAGCATCCTATCCATAAGTATGCTTTTCTTATATTTCTAGAAAAAATGCTTTAAAATTACTTAAAAATCGAACGATTCTAGTTGAAGCAAATTAAACGACGATTGTTTAACAACTACGATGGTCAAATGGATAATCTGATGGACTTACACTCATGCGGCCGAGGTTCAAGTCTCCGGATAGTGGTAATTTTTCAATTTAATTTAATGTTAATAATAATGTTTGCAGTTTTTCATCAGAACAAAAATAATAATTCTCAAAAGGTGCTCTTTAAAATCTTAAGAAAGTTTTTTTTTCAAAAATTTCAAAATTTTTCCAGGGATTCGACGAAAAATTTCTTATTTTCAAAGAAAAAGTTTTGTTTAGTTATAGACGATTTTTTTTAAGGATCAAAGAACAAAGGCATGTGCCTTTTACAAACAAGATTTGGTCTTTGACTTTAAAGGAAAGTGACAGATTATTACAAGGAATTGATTGGAACCATACGTGAATTATTGATTAGAAGAAACAATCGTGAAAGACAATTTGAATTGCTTTTAACCGAGGCTAGTGTTACAACTTAACCTCGGCAAGCATTTCCAGCCCTAAGTTGTTCCTGTCATTTAATTTCACATTTTCCAGAATTTAGTGACTTTTTAGTTTTCCTTTCTTAAATGTAGGAAAGAACAAAGAAAGTAAAAAGAACCATGCCCGAACACGGATTCGAACCGGGGACCTCTGGGTTGATAGTGTAGCACACTCTCCACTAGACCACAAAGGCCGTCATGATAAATAAACAGTAGAAAGATTCTTATTTTCGGAGAACATTTTTCTCATAGTTATAGCCGATGATTAATAAATGGTAGAAAATGTCTTATTTTAAGGGGAAATGTTTCTCTTAGTTATAGCCGATGATAAATAAACGGTAGAAAAACTTACTCAAATGTCATAAGATTTCAACACAATTGGGCTTAGTTTCTTCAATTTAGCGAAATAGTTCGTAAATTATTGGATAGTGATCCTAAACTATTTTACACTTCTGGTGTCAATCTAATATATATAGTACTTCATTTTTAGAAAATTGGCCATGGCGTTTAATGAAGTCCGATTTTCTAACGATTTGGTGCTATTCTTCTAGATTTTCTGGAAATTGTTCTCTGAGTTTTTCTGACTTTTTTCAAACAGCACATCTGCTCTTTTATCAAAACTTCAGATACATCAAAACCCTTTTCAGAACTTACCGTTTATGCCGCTTATTAACGGATAGTTTCCATCCCGGCCGCCGATGAGATTTTTTAAACCAGATTCGATCAGTGTTGGGGACGATCGCTCCCGGTCACTCATTTTATCATACAAGATTTAAGGTTCACCGTTTAACAAGGAAAATAGATGAGTTAGTTTTGTGGTTTATTTACTTGTAGCTTTGTGTTTGGCTTTCCGCTTTGGTTTAATAATTTGTGTAGTTTTTAAAAAATTTAATTTAATCACAATGTAAGAAGGAATATTACTTTTCTCCAAGTTTGAGTTGTTTTATTTTTAATATTTTAGTTAATAATTTAAAATTAATATTGCACTTTTATGTAAAAACAGTTTTATCTTTTAAACTTAATTTTTTATTTTAATTAAAAAGCATTTGTTTGTTGCTTCAATTTGTAAACAATATATTTTTTTTAAATAAATTATTTTATTTTGTTGTGTATTTGCAAAAAACGAAGGCACCGCGAATTCTCTCAACAATTTTTTTTGTTTTTGTTTTTGTTGCATAAATGCAATGACTTTGTTATACTTTATCGGAATTGATTCTTGAAAAGAGTCAATGTTATTTATTGAATTTTTTTCCTCTTGCTGTAATATTTCTGCAATTGACCAGCAACAACAATATTAAAATTACTGTGCCAAAATAAAGTGGAAGTTTTAGTGTCAAAATATGCAGTTGCATTAAAACAAAATAAGCTTATTTGTTATATTCTTATGTATTTTATATATGAACTATAAAGATTTTTTGTGTTTAACTAAATTTAGGTGCATTTATAAATTCTTTGTTTTAGGCGATTATTTTTTTATATTTTTTTTTTCAATTTTATCTTATAAATTGCTATTTGTGAAGCTCTCTCTTTCTCTCTCTTTCTCTCTCTCTCTCTCTCTCTCTCTCTTATGTATTGTGTCAGTTGAATTAACTACTTTGTTAATTTATTTTATAATTTCTATTTTCAATTCTTACAGCTTGCTGTTCTGTTGTTTAGTTTTTTTCACAATTATTTCTTATTGCTTTGCATAGTCTTTTAATATAATTGCTCATCAATCAATTGAACAGATCATCTTTGAGTACCTTCTATTCTGTTGTCATCAATTTAAACTAGTGTTAACAGTAAAGCTAAAAAAATAGTGTAATTATTTGTTTATATTTATAGTTTTTAGTTATACTTTTTATTATAAGCTCTTTCAATTTGATAATTTCAATGAAATATTTTTTTAAATACTTGATATTTAACAGTTCATTTTATTATTTTTTTTTTTCGTTTATTTGCTTTAATTTTTATATTAGTTTACAAATCAAGCTCATTTGAAATTTTTTAATTTTTGGTTATTTCATTGATTTTTAACATTTTGATTGCATATTTGTTTATTTTTTATTTTAACAAATTATTTTCAATTCTGTAAAAATAAATTTTTATTAATCGATTTCTTTTAGTTTTTTTAAGTAAATTTAAAATTTGTTTAAGGAAAATAAAAAGTCAACTTAATTCAAAAGTCAATGGCTTAAATAAAAAGTTTATTATAAAAAGTATTGATATCGAATTTTAAAAACTTTTTGCATTAAAAAAATAACTATATAATAACAATATTTTAGCACAAGTTAGGTTTGTGTTTATATTATTACTATTGTTTTCTATACTAATCATTGCTTTTTTTATAGTACAAATTATAAATATTCATAAAAAATTCACGTTTTTATTTAAGTTTAAAAACTTTTTGGCTGGTAGAGCAAAGATTTTACTTTTTATTTTAAGTTATTTTAGCGTTAAAGGGTGAGTCTTCAGTACGTTTTTGTTGTATTTTTTTTTACATACTTTTTAGATTTTATTTTTTATAACTGTATTTTGATTGTTTTAAGTTCTTATTTCTAAGGTTGTTTGGAAGTATCATTATTTCTATTTCTTTTTTTATATGTTTTGGTAAAATTTTATTTTCTTTGGTTTTAATTTTAATAAATGAACATTATCACAAACTTTTTGCATGACTTTTTTCTCTATTATGAAAAATATGCTTGTCAGTTTTTTTTATAGATTAAAAAAATGGAAGCAGTTTTCTTTATTTTCAAGATTTGAAATTAAATTTTCTCTAATATTTTTCACTTTTTCGTTTTAATTAATATATTTAAATTAGTTTCTTAGTTTTTTTCATACTGTTATGCACACATTAATAGTTTTATATATTTTATGTTTTTTTATTAGATGTTTCTCATTTTTTTTTTATAAATTTTATCGTTTTATTTTTTAATCATTTTATATAAAATTTTTTATTTTAATTTATATTTTTTTTCAAAGTTTGGTGTTCTCATATTTTTAGTTTGATTTTTAATGATTTTAAAATAGTATATATATTAATTTTATTTTTTATTGCGCTCTTTTATTGTTTATTTTTTATTGTTTACTTCCTATCATTAGCATCTTTTTTATAATAGTTCTAATAGTTTCATTTTTTTGCTTAAATTTTAAAGATTTTTTACTTAAATTTTTTTTAATATTTTTCAACACATAAATATTTCGATGTTCTTTCTTATTTTACTTCTGTTATATTGAAATTTCTTCTCTTCTGCTTTTTTGTGCTGCTGTTTATTCTTTCTTTTCTGTTGGTTTTGTCAATTTTTTGCCCCGTTTTCAACCTTAGCTCTCAAGTTTTGTGGTTTTTTCTTCTCTTTTTGTTTTGATTAATTCACTTTCTTTCCTTATTTACACTTTTGTTAATTTGTATTAATTAAACGGTTTTTTTTTTGTTTTTTTATTGAAGTTAATAATAATTTGTTCTTGCAATTTCTTTTCGAATTTCATAAACTTAAACAGAAATGACGTAGAATTTCTTAAAATCAGGTCCTGCGCTGTTTTAACTTATTTTTTTAAACAGCAATAAAGCACTGATACGGCTTAGGAAATAAAATGTTTTATCTTATATATTATTTAAATAACAGCACCGTTTCTTTTAAACTGGCATTAGTAAAGCTTATCTCTCGTTTGCACTCCTTGCTAAGCTTTTTGTCTTAGAATTTCTTACAAATTTTCCATTTTAGTTAGCTACGACTTTTGATATTTCGCATTGAACTCTAATTTTTTTTCGAATTTTTTCTTAATTGAAAATAAATGTAAATATTGCGTTGACACGCACATATATACACATACAAGCACACTCACACTCTCACTCACACTAACATTAACAACTTATTTGAACAGGACACTCTAGTGTGCGACACGTTAAGGCGTTGAATAGCGTTGACGAGCGGCGCGCAGTAAAGAAAAACAAAGCCCGAATAAAGCCGAACGATATGTCAGCGGCAGCAGCGCCAGGATGTTTTCGAACAGCCCAAAAAAAGGACACAGCCAAAGATGTAGCTGTTGTAGGTGGTGTTGGCGGTGACGAAGGAGATGGGGTGCTAAGGAGGTGGTGGTGAGTCGAAACAGGAAACAATAGAAAAATAATCGATGACAAAGTTCGAAGTTAAGTGAAATTTTATTTCAAAAAGTATTCCATTTATTTTCAGCGTTAACGAACGTTCTTGACTAATCCGTACAACAAAACAACAACAGCACGCTTTTCTCTATTTCATATATTTTCAGGCATTTAACTTTAAAATAATTTTATTGCTTTAGAACTTGTAATTTTTAATTTGTTTTTCAGTGGATCTTTTTCCAGTTGCTGCACGTTTCGCTGCTGCCTGCGTTGCACTGACTTTGCTTTGATATTTATTTTTCTACTCTGTGTGCGTGTGTGGGTGCTTGTAGAGATTCGGATTCGATTTCTTCAAGTTAGAGAAGAACGTATATTTTTTGTGAAATGTGCTCGAATAACAATAACAAAAACACAACGTAAAAGGCACGAACACAAAGCGAACTGGAGCGAACACACACGCGAAGGCTGCACGAAAGGATTTCGAAAACGTATTTTGTAGACTTGAGTTTTTTGCGAAGCAGTGAGAGCGGATGTGACGAAAAATTGCATAAAAGCTGCACTTGAAAGCTCGTTAGAGTGATGCACCTGCAAAGAACGCAGAATTTGGGTGACTTTGTGTGTGTGCGTGTGTGTATGTGTGAGTGCGGAAGTGCAAGGATAACACAGGATGAGCTCGCTCACAAAGAAAACTCTGAACGATTGCTACTCGGCTGAATATTCGTGACGCAGCAAAGCAGCAGATAACAAAAGCTAGGTTTTGCCAAAAACACGCGCGCTCTACAAACACAGCTGATTTCTGGAAGGTCTTCCACGCTCAGCAGCTATTCATGCGTTGGTTTTATGATTACAGGTGCGCCTTTATTAAAACACAGTTGTTTCATTACTATGTACTATTTTTAATTGGTTTTTACAGTAAAAAGCACATTTATCAATTATGGCAAAACAAAAAAAATATATTTTTCTATGATATTAAGCACATTTTTGTTATAGTTTTTCTACAAAACTCCTAGTATTTGCTAAATTTACAATTTTCAAATCGTATTTTATTGCGTTTTTTATTTTTTTATTTTGTTATTCTAGTATTTCTGGTATTTCGAATTTATTGTCAAATTAAAAAATTCCAAATTTCATGTGTTTTAAAAATTCACTTCTTTTCGCACCGTGTGACGCGTTGCCGCTCTCAATCCGAACCGTGTGACAAACCGACTAAACCAAAAAATGTGCTGCTGACTGGCAAGCTCAGAACTCGTGCTCGTGCGATTGTCAGCAATAGCAACAACAGCAATAAACACAGCAACAACAACAACAGCAACAATAGTAAAAACAACAACAATAAGAGCAACAACAAATACACAACTCGCGCAAGTTTACAAATATCAAAGTACGTTTATATTTAAATGGCACAGAGTTGCCAGCCACCAAAGAATATAAATGCATTACCTTGGGACATAGTTATGGAATTTATTTTCAGAATGTTTAGATATTCACATATTAATATTGTATTAACCCTTTCGGTTGTTATATGCCATATGGCAGGGGTGGGCACGAGTGAGACCAATAAGAGCCACATACAGATTTTCAATACCTTTGAAAGAGCCACAACGTACTTCATACAAAAAAAAAACTAAACTAATTTTGATAAACTCAGCAAATATATTAAAAGAGCAGAAAAATTCCTAACTTTTTTTAGATATTTCTGACAGGCTGTGAGTTCTCAAAAAATTATCGTACCGGGATCATGATTTAATAATTTAAAGGTTATTCGTATTTTTGACGTTTTCTCAAATTTGTATGCTTATTTGAAAATGAGAGCAGAATAAAATCATGAGAGCAATGTCATTAGAGCTAAAGATGCACACGGTTGCCCAAATATCATACTAATTGGTACTACCATAAATTTTGTTCTAGTACTTTTATTGCTCCGATTTCTTGGTGCATTAATAACTTTTTAAATCATTTTAATTTACTAACTTCAATAAAAATTAAGTTAATGAATATATAAAATATATATATATTAAAATAAATAACATTTTGTTCGTTTATTTTAATAAACACATTAATAATATTAAATGTGAAACCTAAACAAGAGTGTTTAGCGGCGTGTTCTCAGCCGCTTTCCGTTAACACTCAATTTTCATCCCTAAATAATAGCGGCGGCCTTATGTCAGATGTTAATTAAAAGTTTTGGGCATATGGGCCGAATTCAGTGGAGTCAACAATTGTGAGCTATTGTGGTAGCGATACCTTAGTGAGATGTTTTTCTCTGAATGTGTTGTTGCTCTTAAAGTAAGAAAAGTAAATAAATAGTAATAATCATTGGCGTCGGAAGCGGGGGGGGGAGCAAGGTGGGCAGTTGCCCCCCACTTTTTTAGCTAGATAAACAATTTAAAAGGAAAAGTTATTCAAAATATCAGTTTTTTTACAACGATAATATTTTTGTATTATATATTTTCCTCTTCTTTTTCTCTTCTTCATGTTTCATGTGAAGAAATTTTGGTGAACTTTTTTTGCACCACCATTAGTACTGCCCCCCCATTCGTACTGCCCCCCCCAGATGAAATTCGCTTCCGACGCGCTTGGTAATAACACAATAGTAATAGTTAATAATCAGTAAAAAATTTAATTGCAATGGCTCCCATAGTTATAGCATTTAGTGATTTTTAACACAACAGTTGCCAGCTGTTGACTCCGCTGAATGCGACCATAGTAACTAATGACAAATTTTTCTCAGAAATTACCATTTCATCGTTTTATGTAGCCAACGGACAACTTATTTAGTCTAGTGAAGAGTGCTCTAGAATATCAACTCAGAGGTCCCCGGATCGAATCCAGGTTCGGGCATGGTTATTTTCGCTTTATTTGTTCTTTACTACATTTAATAATTATTAAAACAAAAAATCCACAACTAAATTGTGGAAAATGTGGAATTATAGGAATGGAACAACTAACTGGGGGATGGAAATGCTTGAAGGGGCTAAGGCATAACACTAGCCTCGGTTATAAGCAATTCAAATTGTCTTTCACATTTGTTCCGCCTAATCGATAATTCACGTATGGTTCCAATCAGTTCTTCCTCTAATAATCTTTTCAGGTCAAAGACTAAACGTTGTGTGTATAAGGTGCATGCCTTGGTTCTTTGATATTAAAAAAAAACTGCACTTCCATACTTTCTGTCAAAATTGGATTTATCAACCGCTGAGCGTTGCCACCGCGTTATTATGGTTTGCTTTATGCAATTTATACTAGATTCTGGCGCAATCTCTTTGCTTGACCCCCAGTCAATCCATATTTTGTGACAAAAAACACACGTTACAGGCATACATTCTGTTACAAATTTTAATTGAAATTATGTTTTAACACAATATAGTAATGCTACTATATTCAATGAACGACGTATATATTTTCTGAAAGCGTATAGCTATAATTTTACGCTAAGCGCTTTCACGAACCCACCCTGAATAAAAACCGAGGTAATTGTATTAAAAAAAATTGCCATCACAAAATTATTTGAAACTTTACAGAAATTTTAGATCCATTAATGGTAAGTGCATTTATAATTTTTTAAATTGTTGAGTAAGAAAAAAGAAACGTTCGCATAATACGGATTATACGTACTGTTAACACCACGTTTTTGTGTCGTATGCTGCGTGTTTTTAATCCCTTAAAATTTTGTTATTACAAATTACGCTGCTGTAAACTTACCGAACACATGCTGTTTACATCGAAAAAGCGGCGTTCATTGAATACCACTATAATTTCTTTATAATTTGTTTTTTGCATTAACTCACTTTCTTCTAACTCTGCAGTTACACGTTCAAGTTTCCTTTTCCTCATTGTGTTTACTTTAAAAAAGTGTGAGTGTGTTGCAACTTTGAAAGGAAACTTGAACAGAAACTTGAACGTGTAACTGGCTGGTAAATTACACGTTCAATTTATAAAGATCACTAATTAGGCTTAGAGCAATGACAAAAATAACCTTTTATTTAAAATTTGCAAAGGAACTTTCTAATTTTTAAGAATGTACTTACATCATAGCATAAACTTACCGCGCAACACCTACATAGTTACTTTTTCTTATTAACTTTGCAAGAAATCATTGAAAACTACTACACTAGAAAACTATACAACGAAACACTGAAACATACCTTTTTTTTCCAACAGCACAAAACACATTTAGCAGATTGTCAAAATAGGTTTGTTTATAAAAAATAAGCATACGTCAAAAAATACGAATAACCTTATGAGAATTAAATCATGACCGGGATTTAAAAATAATCATTTCAAAGCTTGAAGTTTCTAGTTTAACAGCTTTTCGATAAAAAAATGTCATCAGCGACGATTATTGCACAATCATAAGAGAAGCACGGAACAACAAGGCTCCACGGGTTTCGAAAAAGTTAAACCACAATAAAGGCTTTGTTAGCTTCTTCATTTAGCTGAATTTAGTTTTTTTTTCATCTTTTCTAAGTTAATTTTTTGACGAGATATCCGACTTTGAATGGAAAAGATAACTTTTCCTTTGATCATCGATATCTAAGCAACCAATGATCGCACAGAAAATTAAAGTGCGGTCCTGAAGGACAAAATAAATTTCCTATAAATGCTTAGTCTTAGACTTTTCATTTTCGAACCCTTGATTTAAGTTTGAAAAAGTGCATAAAAATTACTTTTTCGGGTGTTTCAAAAAACCTACCTTAATTTTGCAATTATTGCTACAAGTACTAATGTTTGTAGTGTTTTTTGGCTCTTTCCATACCCTTTTAGAGCTTTTACTCTTACTATTTTAAGTCCGTAGGTAGAGCCTTTTTTTCGGTCTGAATCGTCAAACTTTGAACTAAAGGAGCACACCTATTGCTTCTTAAACATCAATTATTGATGAATTAAGAAAAAGTTTGATTTTGTTATTTTTCAAAAACTTTTGTACCAAAGCAACAGAATTAAAAAAAAAAAAATTTCGAAACTACGGCCTTCAATCAAGAAACTTTAAACTTTAAAATGTGTTTTTGAAAATCCCTATACGATGATTTTCAAGAAGTAATTGCTTTTAAAAAATCACTAAAAAAACTAAAAATTTTTCTATTTTCTTAGTTGTTTTAAGTAAAGTACATAAAAAATTTGTTTAAAAAAAAAATCGACATTAAAATAAATAATAAATCATAATATATCGCACTTTAACTAAAATATGGGAACAAATTAAAATTTTCAAATTTTGACTTCTTCACGTAAGACTATTCGTAGGGATTAGCTCTATTTGTATTTTTATTCATTTAAGGATAAATTAGTACTGTAAGATACAAAAAGATCTTTAAGAAGTAAAACGGTGAAACATAAATAATCAACTTATCGATTCTATAATATATTCTATCTAAATAATCAATCTATCGACTGACAAACTCTTTGTACACATCTTCTTTCTCTTTAAAAAAAAAATTATTTTGTTTCTTTGTTTTGTTTAGAGTCCCTTGAAAAATTAAATTGATTTTGCTTCTGTTACAAATTTAAAAATATAGAGTTTCGGCTCTTTTGTAGTAGGGGTGCGATATGCACCCATGTTTTTATTACACACTATAAAAAAATAAATATAGAATTTCAAGTTTTTTAACGTAAATAACATAACAAAACAAAATTGTGATTTAAGCAAATCTTTGGTCAATATTTGAAATCTTAGTTCTGAATTGGTTAAATTTGTAAACAACAACTACAATCCGAACAGCTGACTTTAACGTCTAGCTCAACTTTTGTCTGAATTCTCTCCAATCTGAGCGAATCTTGCGATTGTTTTATGAAGAAAAACTACAACATAATTAAAATGAACGTCCAGTAAAGTAAAACAGGGTTCACATTATTAAATTTTTTTTTAATCGTTGGTCATACAACGATGGAACAACGTGGAATTCCATTGAATTGTTTGTATTTTTAGAAATCACAATTAGATTAAATTAACGAGCCAAAATCTAATCAACAAAGAAACGCATTTGCCCACCGTTACCATATGGCATAGTCGCTACTCAGTGCCGGTTTTAAGTCAAACAACTTACTACTATTTTTGTATTTTTCTTTGAAGTATTTTTGTACAAAATAATGAAAACAATATTTCGATTAGTGGACCCAGTAAAATGTTAAGGTTCAGAAAGCGAGCGTGAATATCGAGATAAAATACGAATCTCAAAATATCACTTTGTACTTTTACACATTTTTTTACAAAAAAAAATTTAATTTGATAATTTTATGCTTTTAATTTCGTAGATAATCATTGCTTTATTAAATGTAAAAATAGTTCGATCCCAAACATAGTTCCATAAGGATATACGATTTTTTTTTATTTCTTACTATGCCATATGACATAGATCTTACCCAACGAAAATTAAATTTTTCATTTGATTGAATAGAGTCGCAGCGCTTCTTTTTTATTTTACTCAAATTGTAATAAACTCAAATACTTCAATTGAAATTTACTTAATCGTTTAAATAGTTTACGGGAGATGATTCATTGGATTTGGATGAAGGTACGGATCCATCATTTCAAAAAATTCTTTAAATTTCGATGGGCAAAGAGAGCGTGGAACACACCAAGCTCAGATTTTTCTTAAAGTTATCCGAAACAAAATGTAAAAACTTCTGTTTCAAATTTTTTAAATTATTTTTCAAATGATTTTATTGACACGATTGTTCAGGCAACATATCAAGCCTCACTTATGAAAGCCGGAACTGCAATTAATGTTACAAAAGAAGAGGGTCTGGCATTAAAGGATTTGGAAATTATTATTGGAACAATCGGATATCCTTTATTAGTAATGTAGCCAATACCACCCTTTCGTAAGCACATAGCAAAAAATAGATTTAATCTAATACGCACTGATCTAAAGTTCAGTGTAGAGGAGAACTCGAATGATAAACTTTATAAAGTTCGTCCAATTATAGATAGGTTCTTGAAAAGAAATGATGATTCCGTGCAAAGCAAAAACAGGGTTGAAGCAGTAAATACCCAAAAAGCCTATCAAATGGGGAATAACAGTGTTTTGCCTATGTAGCTAAAATGGAATTGTATATGATCTCGAAATATACCAAGGGAAAAAAACAATTGATGGGGAATCAAAATAAGGTTTTTGCTCGGTTGCTGTCATTCACCTCTGTAAAACAATTTCCAGAAATAAAACCAAAAAATATTTTTGGATAATTATTTTCCTACAATTAATTTATTAATATACTTGCGGGAAAAAGGAATATGGGCAACAGGCACCATACGAGGAAACAGAACCGGAAAAGCTCCGATTGCAACACAAAAGCAGTATGCAACTCTTGGTTGGAATATCGCAACAATGGCGATTGTAATAAGAAAAAAAACCAAATTGATTTCTTAGCATCCCGGAATGATGTAGCTGATGGATTGCTAGCATTGTCATCAGTTCAAAATTTCTCACAAAGACGAGGGAGACTCAGACGAGGGAGACTAACTGAAGATGTAGATCTATCCAGCAACTTCGAGGCAAAGCTAAAGGGGTCCGCCAAATAATTTTTTTTTTTTTTTGAAAATTCTATAAAAAAAACTACTGGATATTTTCTCAAATTTCTTTTTTTATTTGAAAGTACAATCCTTCCGGTTAATAATGAAAAATAAATTCATTCAAACGGCAAAATCGGCATCTTCTGTAAGTCGATCGCAGGCCCACTTAGCGAAGCGAAAACGCATTGAATGGTCAGTTGGCTTCAACTCCTGAACCAATTGGACTTTGTATGGCGTCATACCAAGGTCTTTATGCAAAATTCGTCTCAATGATGTCTCCGAAATGTTCAATTGTTGAGAACGACGGTGAATTGATGTTGATGGCGCTTCACGCACACTTTCTGCCACAGCAGCAATATTCTCGGGTGTACGCACTGCTTTTGGCTTTTCACGCCTTGGTTTATCGATGAGGATGCCAGTTTCTTTCACTTTTTTCACAAGATAACGAACATACGGAGCTGACGGTGCTTCTCTTCTTCCAAAATCCATACGCAATTTTCGCACACATTCTGCAACATTACCATGATTTTCAAAGTAATGTCGCAATATTTCCCAGCGTTGTTCAAGCGTATACACAACCATATTCGTTCAGCGGAAGGATAAAACTAATTATCTGTCAAATCAGACATGAGCTAAGTGTTACAATTCACGAAATAAGCACTACTTGAAAAAAAAAAACGTTAGATAGCGGACCCTTTATTATATAAAAGGACCACTTCAGTTTCGATTCATTTCGATGGCATTAAACATTGGCCTGAGTACTCAACTGTAAAACGTATCTGTCAAGTGCAAGGATGCAAAGGATATTATAGATACTCTTGTTAAAAATGCGACATCCAACTTTGCATTCCAAAATGGAGCCAGAAATTGTTTAAGAGTATACTACGAAATCTAAGGTAAGTTATAGCTACTTTTTAATATATTAATTTTCTTTTTTATTCCTGTTTTTTCAGGGGCAGACCTGAAATGGGAGGTAAACTTACTTTAGGTAAAGTTTTAATGTTTTATATGAGCAATAAAAGTTTTATTTTTTATGTTTTTTGTTGAATTCTGTGAACTATTAAGTTTAAAATAAATATAATTATTTTAAAATTTTTAATTATCTAATATACTTTTCGAATAAAAGTTGTTTTGTATTTTATGTTCTTACTTAACTCTTTTCAGAACAATAATTTTTTTGCAAGTTGGTAATTGGATTTTATTTTGATTTAGTTTTATGACGAATTAATCATGCCAAAATTTGCAAACATTGAAAATTTAGAACTCTTTGGGCAACAAAGATTTTGATTTTTAATGCAATTTTGAAGAATTTATGTTAAAAAATATACAAATTCACGTGTCTTTGATAAAAAAAAAGTCAAATGCATTAGTGATTCACGACCATGGGGACATATGACGCACTCAGAGCAAAAAGAAACGTACCAGTACATGTCTTGTATTTGTGTATTTTTTAACATAAAATCTTTAAAATTGCATTAAAAAATCAAAATTTATATATAACATGTTATAATCATAATCTTAACGTAAATAAAGATTACGAATTGTAATCAATTTTGAAGTAATCATTTGGAAAAAAAACACATTTATCAATGGAAAGAAGAGCTCAATATCTTTCCAATAAGCTAAAATTCATACGAATACCTTGAAAAATACATATGTTATAGGCGTTTAAAAAGTACCTTTTCGAAAATGACAAAATATCGATTTTTTAGGGTTTCAGAAGAATTTGTAAAGAAGAACATATCAAAATTTGTGTACAATCAAAATCATTATTTTATTTATCTTGGTTATGCATTCTGAAGAAAACACATGATTTTTTGGCCAAAAAATGGGTTCAGGAGAACCAAAACCGCCCCATGGGGATTTTACCGATCCAAAAATATATGATGCAGAAATAGTTTTTAAGAGTCCCTCTAATTTTTGAGTCGATGTTCGGCAAAATCTAAATTTCGATCCGGCTTAATATAAATATATCTCAAAAACCAATTTTTGTGAGGTGTGTGTGAATATAATTGCAGAACTCAGCTGTTCTACTGTAAAGAAAGTTTTATGTACCGCAAAAAAGGTTTGCTGTTCTGTAATAATTGAAAACGTTTTCTAAACAGCAAACCTTTTTTGCGGTACATAAAACTTTCTTTTGTCTTAAGAATTGGAAAAGTTGCAGATGAAAACGTTAAGAAATTTCTAAGCTTTTTTACATTTCTTCAACTTTGACCTTGATTTGTTAAATAATTTTTTTCAAAACCACCTAAATAAACTCGTAGAAATTAAAAGCTTGGTTAATTTTTCGACCAACTTGTTTCTCTAGTGCAAGACCATATATTAGTCTTTCTACAAGAAAGCTACGATATAATTTTTTTTTCTGAATAAATTAATTTTTTTCACTCAAGTTTGAATACTTAAAAGTAAATAATGCAAGTATTTTTCAGTAAATTGAAAAAATAAACGCTTTTTAAACGCGAAATTAAACAAGCTTGTAATATCTATGAGTATATATAGGTAGTTTTAAAGAAAAATATTCAACAAATCAAGGTCAAATTAAAGGAATGAAAAAACAATGTGAAGGTTGTTATCGATTCCATCTATAACTTTTCCAATTCTTTAGGTTTAAGAAAGTTTTACCACATAGAAGGTCTGCTATTTGTCTTTAAGAAAATGTTTGAAAATTAGAAATTTTATTCAAAAACAGCAGAGGTTTTCAGATCAAGTCACACGCACCATACAAAAACCGATTTTTTTTATACACCATACATCCAAATTTGAGGGTGGACTCTAAAATCCAAATATGAAGTTATCTTATTTGAAGTTACCAGCTTCAACCACTTCCATTTTGGTGACATTTTGCTTGCTCTTCTTCTTTCTCGAGTTTATAAAATGCGTAAAGGAACGCTTGTAAGTAACTTCAAGTTATTAAAATACGATGAATTTGTCCATTATAATCATTTATTTCTTTACCCATGTTGTGGTATTGCATGAATTAATGAATGGCATTTATAAAACTCTTGTAAACATCATATTGACGAACAGAATCATCAGATGAATATCTGTATTAATGAAACTCTTTCGTTATATTGAGTATTTAAATTGTAATATTAATGGATTGTAAATTTTTCGAGATGGGCTATCTATTGTCAAAGCCAGAATAAATATAAGAGTAAAGAAAACACGGTGTATCCCAGCAAAACGTTTTTATAATTTTGTAAGGCCTTCACTTTATATTCGCTTATTTAATGCATTACATAATACTTAAAGCCAAAAAAGCTATTACTTTTTGTTAAAAGTAATGCACACTGTAATGCCTCACAATAACATTTGTTTATTTTTGTTTTCTTTGTTCTTTATAAGAATCAAGTAATGCCAACAGTAAAGTATTTACTTCTTTAATAAGTTATCTGTACCAATTATAAAATGACTTGCACATAAGATATTATTTATCCAACTCCGGTAAACATATGCATAAGTTCTTCTCTGGTATAAGAAATTGCAATAGCCTACCGCCAATGACATGCCTATATTAAAGTAATGCATTCTGTAAGCCAGAAGGTAAGTGATTATTGAGTTTTCTAGATTATTTTGGGCATTACTTGTAAGCGAAGTTTTTGCTAGGATATCGAGTTTCTTTTTCTGGTTTGTTATTTCCTTTATTTGTGTTATTTCGTTCGACGAAACAGAAGAAAAACTGCATTATTTCTCATGTTTTCATTATTCTTGTATAATTTCGAGCTGCATCGACAAACAATCCATCTTGAAAGATTTACAATTAATATAAAACTTTCTCAATTTGAAAAAAAAATGCCATTTTACAAAAAAAAAGAAATGACAATTTCGTTTTTAACCTTATATTAAGAGCCTTCCACAAATATTTAGGATCAGAAATTATTTTTACGAATAGATTAGTTTTTTATATAAAATCTGATTCTTAACTTCTTTTTTAGTCCAGTAAGAAAGCATGAAAAATAAAACAAATCATAACTTCTATACTCCAAACTTGGCGCGCATTTATTTCAAATAATGCAGCAAGAAAAGGAAATTGAAATTTAAAAAATACAATCACAGGAAAACATTAAATATAAACTTAAATTTTAAAGTATTAATACTAAAAATTTTCTATTTTTGCCTAAGAGTTTCGAGACCCCCTTTGATAAAACCTGGTGCTTACCTAAGTCTAGGAATAATAATATGTGCAAGTTTAAATCTGAAAAAGTGTCTAGTAAGGATATGAAGTCGGAAAACATCAAGTGCTCGGGATATTTCTTTCAGGATTTCGGAATTTAAATTTAGTGGTAAAATTCAACATATTTTGCATTTTAGTTTTTTTATTGTTTAATCTAATAATAAAATATTTTTTGTTGAGGCTTCATAACAAAACAACTTCAAACAAAATGACAACAATAAATATTTAAGTATAAAACTGCGAAAAACTTTAGTAACATAAGCATAAACACCGTTTAGATTTTATAAGCTTAAGTTTACAAAAATAAAAAGTTATACAGTAGAGCCTTAGAATTTAGAAGCTTCAGATATTAAAATTATCCAGAAATGAGAAGTTGTATTTTCAAAACATTAAAGCTTCTGAAATTAGAAGATTGTATTCTAATTTCTGATGTAATTGCTTATGCATCTTATATTTAACACTGCAGCTGTTTCACTGAAACGTTGAAAATGAAACTAATAGCCTTTTTTTAAAAAACGTACGCAATCTCCTCACTTGTGTTTTTGAAATTTTATAAGAAAATTTCATTGAGAGAAAGAGACTATACTTCAAATGAAAACTAAATTACCAGACAAAAAACCCAAGTGAGTTGATTTCGTAAGTTTTACACAATAAGGCCATTAGTGAAACTTTTAATAAAAAGTAATGTTTTTTTGACTAAACAATTATTCAAACTTGTTGTTTCTACGTTCAGATATTATTGTATCAAATTTTAAGAAATCAACAAAAAAAAAACAACCCATAATCACTGATTTTGTGCAATAAAATAATTAAAAATTTCCAAAATTCATTGTTCTTACATTTTTATCACACAATTTTCAATAAATTATTAAACACATTATACGATATGGCGCATGCCGTGCTTTTTTTTTTTTTTTGTTCGAGCACTAAAATTTTACTACTTTCACTTTACTTTCATTTTTGTTATTAAAAATAACAAATACATTAATAATAATTAGTTATAATGATTCCAATATTTTTAAGATGAGACATAAATTTTTGTAAATATGTTTGTTATTTTCATAGCTACTTTGCAAAGTTCTAAGTCATGCTTTTTCGTGCGTGTTCGTACAATTTCGTTAATCAATTTCGTGTTCGTGAACAATATTATCATAAATTCAAATTTTAAAATTCTACCTTTGATATAAGAAAATCTCAGAAAATAGAAGTTTCCAATTTGCAAAAAGCTTCTTATTTTTGAGGTTTTACTGTAATACATATTTATTTCCTTTCATCATCGGAAAAGCAAAATATTATAATCGTGAAAGTGGTTTTGATGCTTTTATTTACAAAACAAAGATTTAACAAATTTTTTTTTCGAAAACATTTTCGGTGCTGATTAAGTTGGCCACAACCCCGCATCCGAATGAACCATGAACTTTATGAGCTATACGACGACATTGGAGTAGCTCAGCGTCTATCGAAAGCCGAGGGCCGACGTCTAAGAGGAAAACCAGGCCTCAGATCAACTGACCAAGCCGAGGAAGATCTGACCGCTCTTGGCGAGAGCTGATGGAGTAACCTCATGATACAAAAAAAAAAATATAGATAATGTATTCCCAGCGCAACGAAAAAAATTTACTGCGCACCTCGTCACTTGTGACACTTGATGAATACATACAAAAGAATATGTCTAAAGGAGAAAATTAAACAACAAAGGAGACGAACAAGGTTCATTTAGAAGGTTGTGGCACTTTAGAGAAATGCACTCTTTTTCCCGCCTTTGCTCGAACTGTCACTGCGCTTTTCTTTGTTTTAAGCATAGTAGAATTAGAGAAGGTATATGCATTTCGGAGAGACAGACTGCCGGAACTGTTAAAACGAAGTTGACAGCCCATACAAAATCTGTAAAAGATGAGAATGCGATAAGAAAGCAAAAATAGGCAAGAATATCAAAATACTTGAGTTTGACAAGTCTGAAATGCATATACCTTCACAAGTTCTACCATGGTTTTAAGCATTCATTTTCTTCATTTCTTTTCATCCATTCTGACAGTTCGACCGAGTTCGCTCTCAAGTGCCACAACCCTATAAATGAGCCTTGGATACGAAGATATCAAAATGAAAATAAAAAACAGTCTAAATTCTGTCAAACACATCCAGCAACGTAGCTGCTTTTTGTGTAAAGGGGTAAAAATAGGAAAAACACCCCTACAAAATATGCAATTTTCTTTTACAAACAGTACTAAAAATATATTTACTCTGTTTTGGACATGCGTTTTATTTAACGATATTTATTTATTTCAGTAAAACAAGTTTTCATAAGAAAATTTCGGCATTTTCAAATTTTTACACCCTATGAATAAATTTTGACAACGAATGCAACAACAAGCACCATCTACGTCACAGCAAAGATGGCGGACAAGCGCAATATTTAATCTATAGTCCCTTGTATCATGAAAGAACTTCAAGAATAATATATAATAGATTTTGCCTTGCGCATGTCCTCCATCTCCACCATTTTTAAGAGCACGTTTTTGTGACGACAAGTGTGAGAACGAAAAGAATGTCAAACTGACTAAAAAACGTACTCTTCATTTTATTTACAGGCGGATTCGATTTCAAATTTTTCTGTTTTCTTTTGCAATTTTTAAATGAAATAAACATGTATCAAAAAACCAGGCATATCCAGAAAAAAATTTAATACTTCTTAGTACTATAGTTGATACAAATTTTTATATCATAGGGGTGTTAACTTCCGTGTTTACCCCTTAACACAAAGAGCAGCTTCGTTGCTCGATAACGGAATATATTTTATATATTTTTCTTGGAGTAACCTGACCAGGGGTTGATATGACCACATGAGTAAATTAGGAAAATAAGTATGTTTTGCAATTTTCTAATACGAAAAATATTCTTATAGACAACATTTAGGAATCAGATATGGCATTTACCCAAGAACTCTGATAACTGACTTTAGAAAAATTTAAAATCCATTTCGCAGGCATTTTCTGTACAACTGTCACACGGGACAAAAATGTATAAATCTCAAACAAAATGCTAGAAACATGAAATATACAACTCTCACAATAAACGACGATATGTATTTTAAGAATGTCACTTTCATAGAATTGCTTATATCATTTAAACTGTAGAAATAAGTTTGGCAACCATGGCATTTAGTCTTGTTTTTGTATATTATTTTTTTTTTGTTAATTTATTTTGTATAAGAAAAGAAAACACAAGAAATTACAATTTTTTTTAAATTCTTGTTGTTGTTTTATTTAACGCCACCAACAACGAATCAAAAAATAAAAATTAAACAACAAAAACCACGAGGTTTGCCGAATGAGTCTAATCAGCAAACAAACACAGGCGAAGACATGAACATCGGTCACGTCATTGGCATAGGTTGGCGGCAGCAGAAAGCGGTATACAGATTAAAAGAGATACAATTTTTAGTTGCTACCTTTAGATACTATTTCTTAACTAAAACTACGCTCTTACTTTTTTTCAAAATAAAAATGTGCAAGAATAACAGAACAACTACAAAAAAATCGAGCACAACATCAACAATAAAATAAAAACAGGCAAAACAAACAGCAATTCTGCTCGTAGCGAGTGTTCTAACGTCTTGCTCAGAATGAAGTCACAACTTTGCAGTAGTTCTTTAAGATACAGATGTATCTGCTATTGTATCGATATCTTAAGGTGGCTATGTGTTTGCTTGTTCTTTTAAATGTTAGATTTCCCAACACACACACGTTTTCTCAATTCTATTTTCATTCGTTTTTATTTTATTCTTTGGGAGAGACAGACTCTCTCTCTTTCTCTTTTTTAAATTTTAATGGTTGTTTTTAATGTTTGGCGCTCTTTTTAGGCTATCTCACTCATTTGATTACTCTACGTTATGCTTGACAACGCTTTATTTTTATTCGAATTTTTTCCCCAATTAGTTTCTGCTTTATCCCTTTTATTGTTATTTTATTAATATTTTATTGCGTCAATTAACTGAGTTGTGTAAACTGTCACGCACAAGTACATAGAAACTCAGAAGCACAGTGGTACAATTTTATGAATGAATGGGCTCGTCCCATCGATTTCACTGATCAATTTGAAGGGCATTTTCTTTTAGGATGTTATCGAAATATGCATTTCATTTTTCCTTTTACGGAAGCACGAAATATTATGAAATCTTCTTAGTCCTTCTTTCGACAGATCTGACATTTTTAATTGGCCTGATTAACAGCTTCTCTCTCAGTCATACAAGCCAGACACTCTCAATTTAAGTATTATTTGTCTAGTATTTAGAATACTAGATTCCAGCATATTATTTATTACAGGGTGGGAAAAAACATTTAAATTTTTAAAAATAGTTATTTTTCATAAAATGTTAGAAGAACATCTTAGGAATATGGCACCAAATTTTTCAAACTAAACTAAAAGTATTTCTACTCGGTTAGAAATCTTGTACTACAATTGAAACTTTTCTGTACTGCATATAAATCAATACCAGCTTTGGTTTTTCAAATCTAGTCTTAGTAGCTTTGATTTCAAATTTAGTACTAGCTTGGATTAATATACTAAAAAAAATACAAACATCGCGAGATTCGATCACACGACATTCAGTTTGTAAACTCACTACTCTAACAACCGGGCTCTAACAACACAAAAAGCGCAATAAACAAACGTGTTGTTGTTGTTTTTGTAGTTGCTTTGTTCAAAACTAACTTGAGAGACGTTTTTTATAAGCGAAGACAAGATTGATAGAGATAATTTTAGAAGAGAGTTTTTTAATGAGAGTGCGAGAGCAAAAATTGTAGGACAAAGTTTTTACGCTTTTCTAGCGTGAAATATTTTTAATTTGGCTCTCTGAAATAAAACTATATTTAATGTAGGAAATCTGTTGCCAGCAATAATTGCTGTAAATTTCCGTGGATTTTTGTTGGCAGAAGTTCGAACTCCGTGAAGTTCGTTTTTGAAAACACGTAGTCAAACTACACGTAAATGTTAAAAGTACGTTTTCACGTGTTCACGTGTACACGAGTACATGGGTTCACTCACAAATGGATGCACTGAAATTATCTGAAGTCTAAGGACCATCATGAGATTAATTGTTATTGCCATTGAAAAGAAAATTCTTAAGATGTTGATTTGGTTGTACAAAAATGACTCCAATATAGAAAACAAAATAAATAAAATATTTTAATCACGTGAACACGTACTTTTGCAACTACACGTGTAGTAAGTATTTAATATTCACGTGTAGTTCGAATACGTTTGAAAATATTTTTAAAAACACGTGTACTTGTACTACAGTGTTCACATGAAAATGGGAACTCTACATAAAAGGCAAGCATGCCACTCCACCTCAAATATCGTTCAAACTGTAATGATTTTTTGCCATTATTACAGTGCTTTTACAACAGGTTGTTCAATAAGTTTATAGAATCGCACACAGATGGCGGTAGTGCGTCCACCATTTTATTTTTATAAAAATGGAACTACTTTTTTATGAACACGTGTTAAGTGTCATGTTGATCTGACAACTCAGTCTTATATTTACAACTGTTCAAAGAAGACGTGTCACAGGTGTCTTTTTAATATGGAAAAAATCAAGTATCGTGCAGTAATTGAATTTTTTATTTGGAAAGATGTGCAATAGGATGTATCGAAAAATTTAGATCGTATGCTAAGAGGTCTTAAAAGTTGCATAGGGTGGTCAAGATCTCCCAACAAAAATTTTATGAAAACATAATTATGTTTTCCTTTCTCGCAAAGACAAAGTTGTTTTTTAAGAAAAACTGTAAAAAATCATGATCTCAAAATGCTTTCATTTTTTTAAGAAAAACTACATATGTCTTAATGTAAAAAAAAATGAAGACTTTAACTAACAATATCCTGCCAAACACTATGCCGCTCTCGATTTTTACCGAATCTAAAGGTACATTCGAGGTAGCACAGAACTTTTGATTGCTATCTGATTGTCTAAATTTTGACGATTTTGATTATAGTGTTGACGTTTTCTTGAATTTGGCGAATAAATAATTTGCATATTTTTTGCATATGAATTTCTTTGATTTTTGAGAATTGTATACTTGAATCCAATTTTTGTACTTTTTCAAAAAAATTGATATAAGTTTTCTTATTTTTATGTAATGAGTAAAGAGTAATGTGTATAAATTCAATAAATTTTTTGTCATATTTTTTACTCTAAATGCTTCCAACCAAATTCACTCACATTTGCACAACAATAAGGTTTTTCTTAAACGTTACTATGATTTAGTGACTTTTATCATTTATCATAATCAAGACGATGATAATAATAGCCATTAACGAAGTCTACTGTAAAATCGTTAGCTTAATCCAAATAAGCCATCAGATTATTTAAAATACAAGTCATCGACCCAAAACTGGCAAATTTTATTTCGAATTTCAAATATTTTCTTTCAATTTGGAATTAGAAGCTTTGCCCTCGCCAAGATCGATGCAACTTTCTCAAATTTGTTGTTGTTGTTGTTTCTTTGGAAAGATTCGTTAGAACAATTAATTGTTCTAACTCTGACCTTAAGCTCAATAAACGATTTTAAACTATAAAACAACTAAAATTTGTATTTAAAATCAAGTATGATTTAAGCTATCAAACACTTAGAATTTGTATTTAAAAATCATATAAAATCAACATAATAAATAACAAGGTCATTTATAAAAAACTTTATATATCATAATTTAATGCCTAAGATTAGTCAATAAAAAATTTGTAAATTTATAGACTAATTAATAAGCGAAATGAAATGAAATGAATTCATCGAGTGCCGGAAACGAAAGTATTTTGGCCACATACGCATAAAGGCGAAATTTCGATGGAAATGGATAATACCATTTAATACACTTTCTGAGCAAGCCTATAAGATGCAAAAGAAATTGATCATATTGTGATCGCAGGAAAGTACGCTTCTACTGCTCTGGAGATGCGTACATTTTGCGGGTCTACTCCGAACACCATCTTGTTGCAGTCAATATCCTCATGCGATTATGCAAAGATAACACGCAAAGGGAAGCAACGAAAGCTAGATGTCGCTGAGCTGTTATTACAACAGACTGCCGAGGCCTACCCTGCTTAACTCTTGATTAAGCTCAGCCTTCCAACCTCTGGATCCAACGACGCCGGTGGACTATGGGAGCATATTTCTCAATTCATGCATGCTGAGGAAGTCATTGGTTTCCGGCGCGCAGTCCAGCGACCAATGATAAGACAAGAAGTGTCGTGATGCGACAGCACCAAAAAACAGGCACACCGCATATAAAAAGACGCTGCAATTAGCTGCAAAGACAAAGATATACGAAAATTTTTTCAAGAGGTAAAACCTAAGGTTCAAAAAACTGAGCGTCCCATTTTAGAGATAAAAATGGGGATCGTGTAACAGATATGCAATACGTACTTAAGCTGTGGAGGCAGCTTTTTTCCAACGTTTATAAGGTTATAGCCGCCACTGAAAGGCCAAAGACAAGTCATTCTATAAGAAAGACATCGAAAATTTAGTTTTAAGACATTGGAATGATTATATCGCTATGGAAGGGGACTATTTTGATGAATGCAGTCGAATTGTACACAAACAATAGGGGTATCCTCAGTGTCTAGCATAATTGCATAAAAGCACGGATTGTAAGAATTCTATAATAAAATATCCAAGGGATCGAGAGTGCTCTATTGTACAAGTGTAGCATACATAGAAAAATTAACAGCTCTACCTCAAAATCGTCTTCGTAGTGCAAGAACTCTAGAATGAGGTGCACTTCACGCTCATTCCACTTTCTGTTTGCCTGCTCTATCATTCTCTTCTCTCTCTCTCTCTCTCTCTCATTACAAACATAGGATTGTGTTTCATAAACTATACTTCATTGTATCGCAGTATATATACATGGGTTTCTGTGTAGCATGGTTTGGAAATATTGTACACGGTTCTTGAAGCAAAGCTTTTTACGCCTCGTTTTATGATTGGCTTGAGTGAAATCTCAAAAGCGAATCTTTTTTATACACCTTTTTTCTTAGAATTGTTGTTGTTTTTTTTATTTGCGTCTATTACAACAAGAAAATTTAAAATTAAGAATATTTCTATGGCAGCAATGAGAATCGAACCCTCACCCTTTCGGTTGATATTTCAACACACTACCATCTAATCCAAACACCTTCGTTACGTTAAGTGGTCAATTCAATATTAAGTATTAAGTGAAGCTATGTTGCGGTATATGAAGCTATGTTGCAGCAGATCATAATAATATATTAAAATTTTGTGTATTCAACCAACAAAATAAGCAAGGTTCCATTGAACTGGTTGAAAATGATTACAAGATGACAATTATTTTAGGTATAGATTTCCATTGCGAATTCAGACATGAATATTCAGGCAATTAAGGCAAGGCCGGTGGTCTAGCGCTCGAAAATTTAAGGTATTTTTAGAATTTTTTTAAAAAGTTAAAATATTGAACAACGATATTTTAACTTTTAATGTATATTGTAACACTCATTCATTCGTCTTTAAAAAATTTTTTAATGTAAAAAATTGTTGATCATGTTCAAAATGGCGCTCAATGAGACGCTCTCAAAGAAAAGGGGCATGGATAGTGTCATGAAGTTTGGAAAACCGGTAGACAGGGACTGTTTAAAGTACCTTTCAAAAAGTGGGTGGTATTGAATGAAAGGGCGTGGCACCGCAATAACTGCACTTCAACTTGGTCAATACCGATACTAGGATGCTAAAATTTTGCCCATAAGTTGGAATGGTTTTTTGCAAACAGGTTGCACAATGTGGGCGTGATTTTAAAAGAGGCGTGGCCTTTAAAAAATTCTTTATATATGTCAATATCACTGAAAGTTTAATGAATTACGCATTTATTTGCTTTTTCATGGCACTGAAATATAAAATATATCGACAAAAATATTGTTTAAGCTTATTCGGCAAGGGGGGATCCATATAGTATATACTTAATATGGCCAAATTTAACTAAAAATTGTAAAATTGCAATTATACAATCAAAACTAAGCTCTCAATAAAAATTACAAAACGAACCATTTTTACGCAAAGTAGCCCTTAAATTTGAATTTTCGACGTAATGGTCTCCGTTGGTAGGTTGAGCAGTATTTTTTCCAAACGATAAAAATAAAATTAGATTAATTTGATTCTTAACTAAATTTCTCCAAAAGGAAATTCGTGGTAAAACAAGCGATAGATGATGCAGATACACTTGTTGTTAAAACCGCAATAGAAATTTTGAATAATGGTCGAACATTTGTAGTCGACGAGAACGTTGATCTACTTCTTCTCTTGATCGCATTAACACCAGAAATTAAAAATGAATTTCTCATCAAGACAGGCACAGGAAAAATAAACATGAAAATTTTTTCAGAAACCAAAACATCGTACCAACATATGAAATATAGAATATTACTGACCCATGCCTTCAGTGGTTGCGATAAAATGTCTAGTATATTTCAGAAGAAAAAAATAGAAATTTTTAAACTTCTACAAAAAAAATTTCGATTGGCGAAGAACTTCGAGTAGTCTTATATCGTGAAAACTTTGAATAACTAAAATTTTACCCAATCAGAAGTAAGAGATGCTGGTGAAACCCTTTTTTTAATGGTATACGGTGCAAAAAAATTTCAAAATCTTTCACTTGATTCATACAGATTTGACCAATTTAAGAATTCGCTGCAAAAACAAAAATCAAGGCTTGAATTATTACCACCAACATCAGAGGCAGCTGCACAACATTCATCACGAGTTTCCTACCAAATTCAGTTATGGCTTGGCAATAACAAAAATCCGGAACAGTGGGGATGGAAGAAAATCAACGGTTCGTTGCAACTTATTACAACACTCCTTCAACCAGCACCAGAATCGATACTACAACTTATCTCCTGAAACTGTGCATCTGATTGTTTTTCGAGGTGTGGGTGCAGAAAAGCAAGGTTAAGATGGTCGAAAATTTGTGGAAATTGACAGGGAATACAATGCCTCAATGCAAACATGGAGCTAATTTGCGAAAATCTTCTCGACTCCGAAGATATAGACTAACTATACGAGCATGCGGACAAAGAATTAGAAGATATATTTACGAGGCAGATTCTACCGTATAAAAGATATGCATGCAATCTACTTAAAAAACGTCATTAGTGCAATTAATGTGTTTATTTTTTTACAGAATATTACTCACATCTAGTGAAGCAGTTAGATTAGGAAAAAATATGTATAACGCGGCGAAAATGTTTATTAACATCGATTTAAGTATCAAAAGTAATCGAAACAGACTCAACGACCTTGAAAACCTTAAATTAAAAATTTAAATTCATAAGTTTTGAAATTTTTCGAGAAATCCAATTCTAATAAAACACCATTTTTCGATTTTGTTGGTTTATTTCAACAATTTTATTAACAGAAACAAAATCATGATACTGTATCTTATTATTTAAGATCTTGGGATGCTAAATTTTACCAAACTTGTCGATATTGATAGAGATTTACTTGAAAAAATCACAACATTATCGGAGAGACCCGTTGTGCCAGATTGTGCAAGGGTTAAGCGTGGCCATTCGAGCACACCTTTTTTTGCACTCCTTGTTTTCTTGGAATATATACATTTTCATAGGTAAATACCAAGTCACAGCCACTTCTCAATTTTTTTTGTTTATTTTGGACAATTTGCCTGTACTAAAAAAAAATCATTGAAAATTGACAGAATAACGTGCTTTTGAAAATTAAGTTCTTAAAACAGCTTGTTCTCTGTTGGTTATTAAGTGTAATATATACGATGTTTTTGGAATAAAACTTTGATTCTTGTCTAGCGTTAGCCACTGATGTTATGAATAGCATATTTAAATTTTAGATGATTCGGCTAAATAGATAAAAACCAAAAAATAAACTGGCCATTTCAGCCCTTCTAAAGACTTTGACCTAGCTTCTATTGATCAATTGCGTTGAGCGTGTTATTAAATGTTTAATAACTAATGATCGAGAACTGGACCTAAGTGTTTTATGTCGACTCCTAACGGCTTATGTTCTCAAGAAGCTTTACATGGCAATTTTTACTCACTGAGGTTTTCCATTGTCTGCAGAGAGGTGACGACCGAACAGAAAAAATAATTCAATTGAAAAAAACTTTTCTGTCTGCGCTGGAATTGAACCCGGGCTACCGCGGTTCTTTAGCTTAGGGGCTACGCACTCTACCCACTAGGCTACGGCCGCCACAAACAGATAAGTGAGTATAAAGACTAAATAAAGAGAAAATAACGTCAGAAAGACTATTTTTTTTTAAAATCTTAATCATTTATTAGGTTAGGTTAGGTTAGGTTAGACCGGATGCCTTCGTGAAGGCTCACATAGACCAATTCAGGTCCTTAGTGGTACCGGTAGCGAACGAAAGGAACCTTTGTGTTTCTTTAAAAATCTTTAAAGATTTGCGTTGTGTTCGCAAAACTTAGAAGGGATTCCAGAGACACACTGGCTACATCTTTAAGCGACGGGAATGTCGATGAGCCTAGGTATTTTAGTCTCGATCTGAGTAGGGCGGGGCATGTGCATTGTAGGTGCTCAAGGGTCTCCACTGTGCCCGGTTCCTTGCATTTCCTGCAGTTGTCATCCGTGGTGATGCCAAGCTTCCTCGCGTGGGCTGCCATCATGCAGTGACCAGTGAGCATGCCCACTAGCACATGATTTTCGAGATCTTGCACGATGTCGTATCTTTCCATCTACGATTCACTGCTAGTGTGGCTCTTCTTTCGAGGTTCCTGTACAACTCTTGTAGCGGAGTAAGTACATGTTCTGCGAGTTCTGATTCCAGCCTGGCGCCTTCCTTTGCTATACCATCTGCCATCTCGTTTCCCTCAATGCCCTGGTGGCTAGGGACCCAGTAGATGCGCACTCTCTTCGAAGCGCATAGTGCATCTAGTGCATCCCTGCCAGCCATGACACTTTTGGACTTGATGCTAGCGGAGCGCATGGATTTGATCGCCGCTTGACTGTCAACGAAAATGTTGATGTAAGAGTGTTGTGTGTCCATGCTGAGGGCTATCTCAGCAGCCTTCCTTATGGCAAATATTTCCGCCTGGAAGATACTGCAGTGGTTCGGCAGTTTATATGGCTGCCTTATATTAGGCTCTGCGCAGTACATCGCCGCACCTACCCCCGTAGGCATTTTGGAGCCGTCTGTAAATATGTTGACCGCCTGCTGTGCTTGTTCTATACCTTTGCACCAGTCATTTGGTCCCAGAAGAGTTCGTACTTTGGAATTGACTATCGTGCGAGGTACCATGTAGTCCGTGCTACTAAGTAGATCCTTTCCGATTGTACAATGTCCAAAATTTTGAATGTGCATTTTGCCTGCCGCCGTAAGGCGTTGTGCCGTTTTTCCGGCTATTAGTTTTGCGTGTATGTCCACGGGGTCCAAACTTAGAATGGTTTCAAGCGCTTTAGTTGGAGTTGACTTCAGTGCCCCCGTGATGCATAGCGCTGCCTGCCGCTGAGTTTCTCCAAGTGCCTGAGGAATGTTGATTTGTTCACAGCCGGCCACCACACAATAATCCCATAGAGTAGAATAGGGCGCACTACCGTGCATCAGAAAGGGTGAGAGACCCCAGGTACTGCCTAGCATCATCTTGGATGTGTATAGCGCAATGGTGGATTTCTTCACCCTTTCTTCCACGTTGGTTTTCCATGACAGCTTGCTGTCCAGGACGACTCCTAGATATTTTGTGTGAGTTTTCGGTATGAGACGTATATCGTTCAATTTCGGTGGTATCCACTGTGGTATCTTGTACCTTTTCGTGAACAGAACCAGATCCGTTTTCTCTGCATTAATACTAAGACCGACTGAATTTGACCATCTAAGTACATCTTTATGTGTGCTCTCCTTTATTAAGCAAAATGATAAAATGTTGCATTGCCATTTATATTGCTTAGTAAGCACATAAGGCGTTTTTTTCAAAAAACTTAATCTGATTGAATATTATAAAACTAAGTGATAATAAATTATTAACATTAAAAAAGGAAAAATAACAAAACCTTAACTGATTAGAAAAATAATTAATTTAAAGAAAGTAGGGTAAGAACTTATCTATATACATTAGGGTGGGTCGATTTGTAGGGAATGAAAAAATTCACCAATTTCCCTATGATTTCCGTATTCTATGGGTTATTCCATGAAAATTTGCCGAAGGAACCATACCTCTATCGTAAAAATCGAGTCCCCTACTTTTTGTTGGTAAAAAGTTCAAAAGTTACGGGCATTTTTGTCCAAATTTTGGACCATTTTTCCATTTTTTTCATGATTTTGTCCAAGAATATTACTTTCATGGCCATTTTTTTGGCTCAATCCATTATTAAATTCAATTTACAATTCAAAACGAAGAGTTTAAGCCCAAATTTTTCGAATTCGGTTGATTAATTCATGCGATATTGCTAAAACAAAATAACACATAAAACCAACTTTTTGATTTTTTTTCCCTTTTTATTTTTTTTTTTCTACAAAAATTCAAATTAAGAGATAATAAAGTATCTATCAACCTATTATCAAAAAAAAATATTCAATTTGAGTGTAGTAAAAGACAAAATGTGAAAAAAAACATTATTTTTTCTGAAAGTCTTGTTTGCTTTCAAGTCTTGGTGTTTTCGTACGGCTCTCTAATGTCGTCGCCATAGCGCCTTCTACATTCTTTCCTGCAACTCGTTTAGCAGGTTCGTAAGCTTCGTAAGTCAAAAAAATTGAGCGAAAAAAATGGCCATGAAAGTAATATTCTTGGACAAAATCATGAAAAAAATGGTCCAAAATTTGGACGATTAAACCCGATCGATTGTTTTTGAGTTATGGATGTGAACGTGTAGGTAATATTTCATACGAACGTCAATTTGGGAAAAAATCTACCAACAAAAAGTAGGGGACTCGATTTTAACGATAGAGGTATAGTTCCTTTGACAAATTTTCATGGAATAACCCATAGAATACGGAAATCATAGGGAAATTGTCGAAAAATAAATCGACCCGCCCTAATATACTATATGTTTATAATAATATAAACAGAAATTACATTTGCTTTACATTATATACTAAAGTATTGCTATTAGAAAAGGCTTTATGGAATAAAAGAAGCTTGTGGTCCGCAAATAGTGTTCCATTACAAAAAGAACGAAATATGTCAGAAAGACAAGAATATTTACCAGAATAATCAAAATCAAGTAAAGAATTAAATTTAGAAATACTATTGTAGAAATACATTTTTCAAAAATACTTATATTATTTTTGACAACAAAATTATCTATCCTAGGACATTTTGATTTGTTATAAAGCAAATAATTGCTTTTATATTTAAAAGAACTAATATTTCTGTAAAAATTTGCAGCACTTCGAAGAATGCCTCGTTCAAAAAGTCTTAAAATTTCCATTTGGTGAGATGATAAATTTGGAATTTTGCACCAAATACTTGAAGCGTGTGTCAAAATTGGCCTGATATAAGATTTGAATAAGTTTACTTTGATATGTGGTTGAATAAGTTAAGAACGAGGAAGTCGGTTTGGATTTTCTAGCTTTAAAAACAATACTTTTAACGTGGTGAATAAATTTATTGTTTCTGTGCATAAAAAACCAAGAAATTTTATGTAATTTTTAGATCCAATATAAAGGCCGTTAATTGAGATTTTCATGTCTTTACAATTTCTTCTCAGCTTACTTGTAGTATCCTGAACTGAACCAACAAAATGAATCATTTCCGTCTTATTTTCATTTAATATTAACTTCCATTTTTGATAATATGAAACTAATTTCGCAATGTAAATATTAATTTTATTTTGTGCAATTACAGCATCATTATGAGTAAAACAAATAGATGTATCGTCAGGTAAATCATAAAGATATAAATTAAATAAAATGGGAGGGCAAACATGGCCTTGAGGAGTTCCAGAAGGCATTTTTGCAATACAAGAGTATGATTACCCAATCTTACTGCAAAAGAACGATTTGTCAAAAAACTTTTAATGAGTTTAATTAAAAATATTGGGAAACCAAGTTTACCAAGTTTGTAAATTAGGCCATCATGCCATACAGTATCAAATGCTGCTTTCAGATCTAAAGAAATAAAAGATGTCGCCTTACCAACGTTCAGTCCTCGATCAATGTTCATTTGAAGTTTGCCTAGAGCATGGTCAGTTCATAAACCAGGTAGAAAACCAAACTGATTTGGAAATATAACAAGCTTTTCAATATGTAAGAACATTCTTTGCGTTAAGATACGCTCGAATAGTTTTGAAATGCAGTTTAAATTAGAAATAGGTCTCCAGTTTGTTAGAACAGATATATCCTTTTTTGGTTTTGGTAATAAGAGCTAATTTCCAACAAGAAGGAAAATAAGATGAAGATATAAGATGGTTAAAAAGAATAGTCAAAAATATTATTATATTTGGCGAAAAATATTTAATTAGATAGTATGGAGTGCCATCAATACCCGTAGACTTTTTGTTTGGTTTTTTTTATATAATATTAGAGACTTCAGTAACTGAAGTTACAATATCTTTTTGTTCGTCGGGAAGATTTTCATTAATGAGCATAAGCTCGCGATCATCCTTAATGTCGGAAGTAATCGCTTCATCAAAATGAATAATAGAAAATGAATTTGAAACATAGTTATTAAAATTTTGGACCGAATGAGACTCAACTGAATCTAAATTTGTAGACAAATTGTGATTTATCGAAAAGTGATTTGAAAAGGCATTGTCTATGTTTTCAGTTCCAATAAATTCAAAATTTTTATCATCATTTCCAAAAATTACATTAGGAACTTTTGACCTTTTTTTGTAGCCGGTGTAAAATTTAACGGCAGAAAAAGTTTTTCTAGTGGTATTTGTGTTTACCAAAACATTTTTATAATAGTTGTTCAGATCAAAGGAAATAGCATTAAGAAGCATAGAACGTGTCAAAGAAATGTCTCTTTTGATGTTTGCAATAGAGTAGGAATTGGTACCTCTTTGCAAGTTTCTATGCAATTTTCTTTGCAATGAATGATGCAGTTTTTGAATTTTAATCGTTGAATACGACAAAATAATACCATTAGGCCTTATCACTTCAGTTGGTACAAATTTTTCAATAGCTTTTTTAAGAATATTACCAAATTTTTCGAAAAAATTTTCTAGCTCTTCATGCGAAAGATTATCATTGGTAGGAATATTAATTTGATTAATATGATTTTCTTTAAATTTATTAAAACAATTTGGATTTGTATAGTTATATTATTTAATAAAAAAGTTATTGGAAACAAAATTAGTAGAGAAATTAGCACTTATAAAAATTTATATAGCATTATAATCAGAAAAGGAAGGAAGATTAGTAAAATTTGAAAAAGAAAACGGAAATTCGCTATTAAAAATTAATTTATCAATAAATGATCCAGAGGGAGAGTGAAAGCAAGTTGGAGACTTTGGAGATAATATAATAACATTTGTAATGTTTTCAATATTTTTAAGATGCTGTTCAAGACCATTGTTAGATATGTCTCCGAAAGTAGAATGCCTCGAGTTAAAATCACCGCCAAAAATGAAATGTGTATTCAGATGAAAAATTTTTAGAAAATGTTAAAATCAACATAAGGGTGCACGTAAACTGAAGCTACGGTAATCCAATCATTTCCTAAAAGGACATCAATAAAAACTATTTCTATGCCACTGTTATTATAAGTTTTGTAATTTCTGATTTTAAACTTATTCCTGATTAGAATTGCTACACCTCCAGAACCGATCCTATTATCTACCTTAAAAAAAATGTAACCATCATATTGAAAAGAATAATGTTCATCTAATTTAGTTGCTTGTAGATATACGTCAGCAGAAATATTAGCCAAAAAATTCTTAAGTAAAAATCTTTCATATCTGATTAAAGAATTGACGTTGAGAGAGATAATTTTGAAACTCATTTTTTGATGGTATTAAAAATTTGGGAATCTGGGGGCGATGTAACAATGTAACATGTCTGACTGTCTCAACCTGGCGAGGCCAGCATAATCTTTATGAAATCGCCTCAAGTCGACTCAAACCTCCACGTGGTTTTTCCTGGGCAACGTCAAAACTGACAACCGTTAGTTTGGCGGCTAATCTGAGCGGCGGGCCTCCCTAGGCTTAAAATAGATTGTGCGTCGGGTTTGAAGCCCACCCATTTCAATGAAAACAAATACGAAAAGAAGAAAAATGATCCCCAAATCTGATAACGACTACCGCAAACGAAAAACTGATAATGATTTAAGGATATGCACCTGGAATGTCCGAACCCTTAATTCGGAAGGTGCCTCTATCCAACTGACTGATGTCTTGGAAAGATACAAAGCTGATATCACAGCTATCCAAGAAATGCGATGGAAGGGACAGGGTTGCATTCGGCATGCACCCTGTGATATCTACTACAGCGGCCATGCGGAGAAGCACGAGTTTGGATGCGGATTTGTAGTTGGCAAGAGACTACGGCCCCACGTCCTGCGATTCACACCTGTGAACGAACGATTTGCCATAATCCGTATCAAGGTTAGATTTTTCAATATAAGCCTAATGTGTGCACGCTCAAACAGAAGACAAGGACGATGAGATCAAGGAAATTTTCTACGAGCGCCTTGAAAATGCTTACGAGCACTGCCCCCGTCACGACGTAAAAATCGTGCTTGGTGACTTCAACGCTAAGGTGGGCAAGGAAAATATTTTGGTCCAACAGTCGGAAAGTTCAGCCTCCACGACAACACCTCCGATAACGGAATGAGGCTGATTGACTTCGCCGCAGCACGAAACATGGTCGTAAGTAGCACTAGATTCAAGCATCTCAATATTCATAAAGCCACCTGGATGTCCCCTGATAAAAAAACCAAGAATCAAATTGATCACGTTTTGATCGACGGAAGGCACTCTTCCAGTGTATTGGATGTACGCACGATCCGTGGTGCAAACATTGACTCGGATCACTATCTTGTTGCAGCCAAGATCCGTACACGTCTGTGCGCAGCTAAGAATATACGCAAACCTACACAGAGAGAGATAGACGTCGACAAGCTGCAATCGAAACAGACAGCCGATGCTTTCACCACTCGACTCTCACTCCTGCTTCAAAGCACTCCTCCAATCGATGATATATGCGCGTAGTGGACACCCATTTCCAACTCCATGCGTGCGTCTGCTAAAGAGGTGATTGGCTACCAACGCCCTCGCCGAAACCAGTGGTACGACCAGGAGTGTCGCGATGCCACTGCAGAGAAAGACGCCGCCTACAAAGCCACCCTGCAGTCGGTTGTAACGCGCGCTGCTAAGGAGCGATACAAAGAAAAGAGGAGGGAAGAGAGACATATTTTCAGGCGGAAAAAAGAGAGGCAGAAAAGCGCGAGCAAGAAAAAATTGAGATGTATGGTGACAGGAATGAGGCCCGAAAATTTTTCGAAAAAATACGACGCCTTGCCGATGGTCTTAAAACCGGGGCCTCTTCCTGCAAGGATGAAAACGGGAATCTAGTGACAGATGTCCAGAGTACACTGACGTTATGGAGGGAACACTTCTCTAAGCTTCTAAATGGCGACGCTGACAATTTTGGATGATAGCGTTCCGCTGCCCGACTATGATGAAGTTCTGACAGCTAAAGCTCGGCTTAAAAATAACAAAGCCGCGGCAGCTGATGGCTTACCTGCTGAGCTGTTTAAGAACGGAGGCGAAGCACTACTTAAATGCATTCACGAGCTTCTATGCAGAATATGGTCGGAAGAATGCATTCCGAACGATTGGAATCTCAGTGTGCTCTGCCCAATCCACAAGAAAGGCGATCCCACTATCTGTGCCAATTACCGTGGGATAAGCCTTCTTAATATCGCATACAAGGTCCTGTCGAGCATTTTATGTGAAAGATTGAAGCCCATTGTAAACGAAATGATCGGACCTTATCAGTGTGGCTTCAGACCTGGAAAGTCCACCATCGACCAGATTTTCACGCTACGACAAATCTTGGAGAAGACTCAAGAAAAACAAGTCGACACCCACCATCTTTTTGTCGACTACAAAGCCGCCTTCAACAGCCCAATAAGGAAGCACCTGTACTCCACCATGTCTGAATTTGGTATTCCTGCAAAACTAATACGACTTTGCAGGATGACACTGAGCAACACCAGCAGCATAGTTAAAATCAGGAAGAACCTCTCCCCACCATTTATTACCAAACGAGGTTTCAGACAAGGTGATTCCTTATCGTGCGACTTTTTCAACCTAATGATGGAAAAGATCATCCGAGCTGCTGATCTGAGACGTAGTGGCACAATATTCTTTAAGAGTGGTATGCTACTTGCGTATGCTGATGACATCGATATCATTGGCCATAATACGCGCGAAGTCAGTGCAGCATTTTCCAGATTCGAAAGAGAGTCTGGCAGTGAATGCAGATAAGACGAAATACTTAGTGTCAACAAACAAACAGTCCCAGCGTCTTGGAACCCACGTTACCGTTGACAATACCTCCTTCGAGGTTGTGAAGAACTTCGTTTATCTGGGATCCAGCATTAATTCAACCAACGACATCAGCATTGAGATCAAACGAAGAATAACTCTTGCCAACAGGTGTTACTTTGGGCTCAGTAGGCAATCGAGAAGCAGAGCCCTCTCTCGACGAACGAAAATCACGCTCTATAAATCGCTCATCATGCCCATCCTACTTTACGCATCACAAACCTGGACGCTGAGCAGTTTAGATGAAAAGACTTTAGGAGCATTCGAGAGAAAGATTCTTCGTTAGATCTACGGACCATTCTGCGTCAATGGCGAGTACCGAATACGGTGGAATAATGAACTGTATGAGCTGTGCGCTGACATCGACATAGTCAATTACAATTACATAGTCAATTACAATTACAAAATCGAGCGGCTTCGCTGGCTTGGTCATGTTCAGCGCATGAAAGACGATGCTCCAGTGAAGAAAACATTCGATTCGGTACCCAGCGGCGGTCAACGCAGAAGAGGACGACCGCATCTTCGTTGGAAAGACCAAGTAGAGGACAACCTTACGAAGCTTTGAATTTCCAACTGGCGCCAGCAAGCGAAAGACAGAAATGGCAGGCGCAAGTTCTTAGATGAGGCCAAGACCGACATACGGTTGTAGCGCCAACTAAGTAAGTAAGTATTAAAAATTTGAAATATTTTAGAAAGAGGTTCAGCAATTTGAGAAAACATTGCGAACAATTGTGCTGTATCAGCACTAGCAGAAAGGGAAGAATTACGGACCACTGAAGCATAACTATTATTAACATTTTTACTACTTAAATTATTAACTTTAGTCTTAAAATTAGAAAATTCATTAATAGTATAATTATTTTTAACAGTTTAAGGGGTCGTCCACAAACTACGTTACTGATTTTACGGTTTTTTTACCCCCCCTCCCCCTGCGTTACTTTTCGTAGTGCTTTTCAAAACCCCCCCCCATAAAGTAACGTGACATATGAAATTAATTCATTCGAATGATTATAAATTTTGACTAGCTCTGACAATTTTCACTAGTATTAGTGACTAGTATGACTAGATACATTAAAGGAACAATTGGAAAAAAATCAATAATTAATATCATCTGTAAATGCTATTCCATCTGCGATCCAAGATTCGATGCTCTCAATCACTGGGATAGAAGAAGCTGGTAGCTTTGTTGAGGATTCTTCAAAATAGAATTTTTCATCGGATTCTATGTCGACCCATTCAGGTGAATCCTCATTTCTAACGCAAAGAAATTCACCTGGTCTTTGACAGAGTACCCTTAAAGGCTGCACCCGAGCTGCACTAATTTCTGTGTTTTTGTGTAAATGCTTTCTGAAAATTGATTTATTTAAATAGTATTTTTTATTCCGATTCATTGTAAATGATATAATACAAACTTATGGCAATTCATAGAAGTTTTAAAAACGAAATACAAGCCGCAGGTAGGACACGACCTTGAACCGATTTCTTCTTTCTGAGAAGGACAGTACATGTCATACGGTATCTCCTTTGATCAAGAACATTCAGGCCTTAACGTCAAAGCCTGTCGCAAAAGCAAAGACACAAATTTTTCAGACGTGTGCTGAGATGGTGAAGGAATACCAAAAGGTTCCTGTGTCGAGGGAAAAGGCGGTGGAAGAAATCGTTGAAACAAAAGTTAACCATCAATTTAGACGATCAAACATAAACATGTAAGGTTAAAAATTTTTTAAATGATTGTGTTATTAATTAGAGGTTTTTCTTCGATTTTTTTAATTTTTGGTAACTTTACAATATCTAAACACCTCCCCCCCTACCGTTACTTATCGTAGTGCATTTCAAAACCCCTCACCCCCCCCTAAATTGGTAACGAAGTTTATGTACGACCCCTAACAGTATAATTATTTGTATTTTTTTTTAATTAATGGCGAAATTTTCTTTTTAAAAAATGAACAATTTTTAAGATCGTTGGATGTATGTCCGGCATGTTCCAAATTGCAGTCATAGCAGTTTATACAACCCAAAGGAAAATTTGAGTTTAACTTACGAGGACACTGCTGCGCTTGATGATTTTCAACACATTGGACACATCTGTATTTATAGTGGCATTGACCTGCTGTGTGGTTAAATCTTTGGCAGTTGTGACATTGAACCACCTAACTAGCTCGCATTTTCTCGATATTAACACCAAAAAAACAAATTGTTCTGATATTAATCAGTGTTTCATCTTGAGTCGCATTATCAACTACAATACGATATAAAATGTTGTGCGTTCTATTAGCATTGCAGCGTTGATATCCGGTTAAAAATCGAGTTACAATGAAATCAGAAATTCCAGCGGAAGTTAAAGCAATTACAATTGCATTAATATTTTCCTCATCAGAGTTGCAGTAAAATCTACGCAGTAAAAACGATTTTTTCTTTTCGAGCTTGTTGCTGTAAGAGTTGAATTCATATCCATGCGAGTCAAGAAAATCCATGATAGTAGTCTTGGTTATTATCAGTAAGAATTCTAGGGTTACTTCCATGTTTGATTTGTTGGAAGATATATCCTTTTCCATGAAACTTGGTTAAAAGAACCTTGATTAAAGAAGAACAAGCATCAGAGCTCATTTTATTTAACTGTATAGGCGTTGTTCCAACTTCAGACGAAATATTTTTATTAAGCTTTCTGCTATGCTTATACTACATTTCCCCAAACTGAATTTTCAAAGCCATTTTCATTCATCAGGACACTGTCTTCTTCATCAGGGCGTTTTGTTTGACAGATATAACCAGAAATTTCATGAGCGTTTACATTGCTATTACTATTAGACGCAACTTCATCAATAGTTGGGTTTGGAACATTATTTGTTTTAGTGTTTTTTTAGTTTACGTTTTTTAGAGTTTGTATTACTATCAATAAGATCACCCAAACGCGTGATCAGTATTGCGATATCATTAGACAACTTAGTGTTTTGCTGAATAATTTTGTTTAGCTGTTGCTTTAAAAGAGAGTTTTCACTTTCCAAGGACTTGTTCCTTTCTAGAAGGACATCATACCGTTCTTCATGCATTATGAATCCTGTCCAAGCTCTCAATATTTTTTAAAAATTTTTCAACATTTTCACAGATTTTTCAAACAAGTTTTTTAATTTTTTAATTTAATTTTTTTATTTGATATTTTTTTTTCAAAGAAAAACTACCGGCTTTAGTGAAAACAGAAATCAAACTGTCAGAAAGACTATAATTTTTAAATATAAAAAAGCTTTGCTTGAAAAATCAATTTCATAAAAATTCTAGGCCTTAAACAATGCCGTTTTGATAAATATAATTTACGAATTATAAGCGATCTTAATATTTGTACAACACGATTAGGGTCAAATATTGTTGTAATATTTGCTAGAAATATCGATTAAATTACATCAACAATATAATATACGTTTGCTATTTTAGATACATATTAAAAACCAATAATTTCATTAATAAATTTCCATAATAATAATTGAAAACATTTACAAAAATTGTTCAAAATGAATGTAAAATAATAATATAAGGTAATGAAATTTGTTGGTGGGAATATTATTTTTTTTTTAGTTAACTTAGTTAAAATTGATTAATTAAAAAAATCATTAAATTATCAGAGTTATGAAAGTGTGAAAAAGCTTCGCTTCTCTCGAGTGTCCAACGACGCATCCCCAGCAAAATTTTTGTTACAAATACGACATGCCTTCTTAGAGACACGGCTTCCAGAAGACATTCTATAGATTCAATTGTGCTTCTTCTAAGCCTTATCAAGAAGTGCTTTCAAGAAGCATTCTCATTAACCACTTCTCAAAGACATTCAAATAGCATTTAATTTCAATTATTTTTTTCAGGTATTTTTTAATTTTCCTTGGGATTTTTCAAACCTCCAACAAAACGCAACCACTTCCTACTTCAAACACCAAAATGCCATTAAAATCGGGAAAAGAGATATTTTACGTGGATTTTTTAAACCCAAAACAGGAAACCCCGCGAGAAAATCGACACTTTCCGTGGGATTTTTTAAGCCCCCAGAACCACAAAAATCATTTCATTCCATGGAATGCCTTCTTAAAGTTTTTCTCAAAAACACCTACTAGAATCCTTTCATTTAAGGGCTCAAAGAAATCTTCCGTTGAACAAATTCTTGTAGCACTTATAGAGAAGACTAAGGAAAGCACTCCTCTCAATGACATGCATATGTTAAAAGAATGCCTTCTGGGTATGAAAGTGGATGGATGAAAGTGAATGGAATTCAAGATTTTCCCTTCCACTTTACCTTCTTTTGGAAGCACTTTTTTGCTGGGTCTGTGTTTTACTTGAATTTTGTTGTTGTGGCAGTTAACGGATTGCATATTTCCTATTTTTGCACTGTGCAAACTGCATATACTAGACATAAAGAACACCCCTAATGTGGTATTTTCACAGACCAAAAGAAACCACACCCTTTAACTATCTCTACTCACTCGGTATTTAGATATTTTTATTTTCTTCTTTTTTTTTAAAGCCTTCACTTGTCCACGAGCAAATCATTGAAAGTGCAAACAAATGATTAATTTTCGCTGTTTTGTGCCTTACTTCAACTATTAAATTTGTTTTCGTATTTTAAACATTCTATTGAATTGCTTTGTGTATGTCGTTGCCGTCGATGTTTTTCGTTGTTGTTTTATGTTTTGCTGTCGCGATCCCGCTTAGAGAACTACGCACATTCATACCTGTTGAAGATGGTGGTGGTGGTGACATCGTGAAGCCTTTGCAGAAATTTTGAAATACTTAAATTAGTTCTACAAATGCTGCTGAATAGCTGTTATTTATTGTAGTTGTTTTTGTTGTTATGGACCCAACTAGAATTCACCATGCCTCCGACTGCCACACAGACAGATAGGCGAACAAACTTTTCGCCAAACCGAACTAACTGAACGACCAACAGAATGTAGAATGATCGGTATCTGTCGTTAGGATCAGCTGAATTATTTTCTTTTGAATTTGTAGATCAACGAGTAGTTCTGTGTTTTATTCATTCTGTGCATTAGCTTCAACTGTATTTTCTGTAGATACATGTTGATGCAGATATTGCACTAAAAGTTACAATTTGTTCTGTGCGCTTATCTGTCGAATGTCAAATTAGACTGCCTGCTGCGATGACACACATGACTTGATGACAGACAGACCCTAGTGTGTGTGTGTGTGTATCGTCTTAATACTACTTGTACTTCAACTACGCTAAACTCACTCTGCAGATAGTAGAGATACTTTTATTTTGTACCCCGTAGCTGGCAACTCTTGAGATTGTTACACTCGTTTTCAATTTGGGGCAGCTACTCACTTACTTAAGAATCTACGAGAGTGTCATTGTTTTCATGTTGCAGGTGTTGTAGGCAGTGTGACCAGAGTGGAATATTATATTCCACTTTGGCATATTTTACCTTCGGGAAGCATATTTTTTTTTATAAAAATATGCAGCATAAAAAGTGGAATATTTTGCGTATTCCTATATTTTTTAAAATTAACAAAAATTGCAATAAAAAATGTCTATTTGGTTACTAAGTGGTTATTTTTGGCTATCGACATTTTATATTTTTTCATCTCTGAACCACCTTGTGAAACGCAATATAAGGAACTCGTTTTGTGGTTAACTTCTTCGTTGTCAATTTTATTGCTTAAAAAGTGAAGTAAATTTGCTTATATGCTTGTTTGGTTGGATTTTTTATGAATTATATTACAGCAGTAAGTAATTTACTTAAGAAAACATTAGGCGTATTCACGATGTGTTGTATTTTCCCTTGTATTGTGTATTTTTGATAAATATGATATTTGTAGTAAATTTTGTAATATAACAAAAACAAAATGCACAGTTTTCAAAATACAACCCTGTGGAAAAAATACAACGATGGAACACTATTGTATTCTGTGTAAATTTCGTTGTGTATTAGATCAGCTGAATGTAAAAGCATTTCTACTCAGCATGGAGCAAGCTACAGGCTACGCTGTGAGTTTATTTAATAAAAATTAATATTATTTATTTTTTCATTTCAATTTTTGTATGATTTCCTTTAGTTAAATGATGATTTTAAATTAATATTTCCAAACAGAAGTTCATACCAAAATCAGCTGATTTTAAAAATACAATATGTACTTTACTGAAGGTTCGTTCACAAAGTTGTAAGTATTGTAAATTTTTGCAAAAATTTATCACAAATGCTCCACATCATGAATATCCCTATTATTGCAAACAATATTTATTTATTTAACTATTTTTAAAAGTGGATTCAAAGCAACAAAGCAGAGACAAGTTATTGATCAATGTTGGGAATCTGAAGAAGATTTATCAAAATTTGTGCTTTCCTCGCATAGTTGTTTACCATTTAGCAATGCTGAGGTGAGAAAATTTTTAGTTATATGAATCTTATTAAAACGAAAATTCAAAATGGAATGCAAGAAAAACTCTTAAATAATTTGTTGAATATAAAACCATGGCTACATGTTTAAAAAAAATGTTGTAATACCTATTAAATACCAGATAGCTTAATAAAAAAATTTAGAAATGCGAACTTCTATGATAATAATACAAGCAACAATTTAAGTATTGATCTCGAAGATGTGCTTGAATTTTAATTTTGTATATCGTTACTTAATATTCAAAAAACCATAACAACGTTCATAATTTTTTAAAGGAGAAGACAAAAACGTTTTAAAATAGCACATATAGTAGATTGTAAACTGATACTTTCTTCATAATTTCGTTTATTAAGTAATCATTTTTAGGCATTTTTCCAAAAAACGGCTTTTAAATCTAAAATATGTCCCATTTAAAAACGTTTTTGGCTTCTCCTACAAAAAATTAAAAATGTTGTTGGGGTTTTTATATTTAAGGTGACAATATGTAATACACCTATAAGTTTCTGATTTAAAAATTAAGTTTTCTCTGTAAGAAAAGTATTTGACTATTTTTAAGAGAACATAATTCTTGAAAAGTATTTTGGTAAGTACTGATCAACTGATATATGCTTTGTTTGCATCTTATTAATATAATTTATTTAATATTAACTTATGTTTTATAATTTTAAGTGCGATAGTTATCAAATAAAAAATGCTTTTAAACTTGCTTCTGTGTTTTTTTTTATATGCATATATAGTCTTATTTAAATAAATATCTTTGAAATTGAAAGTGTAATATTTTTGTGGAATATAAAAATTGAAAGTGGAATATTTAGCTTATTTTTTTTTAACAAAAAGCATATTTTTTCAAAAATCTTCTGGTCACACTGGTTGTAGGTGTTGAAACTTAGCTGCAGAACATAGGAGATACTTTTTATTCAAACCATCATTCATCCGCATCTACGATGGTAATTTTTTACTTGTTGTTGTTTTTGTTGTTATACATATTGCTTAAGCTTAAATATTTACTTAATCTAGCTTTAACTGTACGACACAGTAAGCAGCAAGAGGTATTGAAACATGAAGGAATGTATCCATATAGTCGGGAGACACTCCTAACTCAAACCCATTTAATGCGCAATCTTTGGGCCACACAATCAGAAAGCGCACGTTGCTATCTTTGCACGTCGAACTGATAAGACAACGGCGACTATTTCATGAGTAGCTATTTGATCAGAAGAGATACATAGCTCTAGCGATATGATCTGTGTTACGGTTCCAGTTAGATTAAATCTGATCATCTTTGTCGGTTATCGCTTGTATTCGTTAGATTCTTTGCAGTTTCTTTTCATCGTTCATCTTTTAAATTGGATATGTTATGATTTAGTTTTCTGAACTAATGAGTTTGTTTTTTTTTTTTTGCCAACTGCTAGTCGTATACTAAATAACAACGTAAATAAAGCATTTTACTGCTTGTCAAGCCCGACAGTCTGCCGTGTATTTCAACTAGCGGTTTGCCCTCGTGATCAGCTTCCGAGCATCTTTAAATAAATTTACAAAATTCAGCGCAGCTGATGCTAGAGAAAACCATTTAAGTGGTGTTAAATTAGAAACAAATCAGGGGGAAAAATTAAAGCAAGAAACTTTGTATTAGGTATATGCTAAGAACGGGTGTTGCCATGCTGTGGGAGGCATAAAACTGAGGAAAAAACGCTTTCATAGACTTTTTTTTCTTACTCAAATAACCAATAGACACATTGACAAAGTTACTTTCGAAAATGATAGTATTCTGTAATAGATATCTTTCACTTTTTAACATAATTTAATAATATATTTTTTGATAAAATTAATTTTGTTCATAAGCTATTATGTTTGTTAGATCACTCATTTTTGTTATTGCTACCTACGCACAATTTTTAATAAATTTCATTTTTTGATTTTATAGAAATCAAAATAGAAAATCCCTGCTGTACAATACGTTAAAAGTTATATTTTTTTAAATAAATAAAATCTTCCTTTCGTACCCAGAATTTATGTGTTGTTTTTTTTTCGTAATATTTTACTTTTTTCTTAAGATGTTGTCGTTTTTTGACAGCAAAAATGTTCAGACAAATGTTTACAATAGTTTTCTTTTTTTTTAAGTTATGATAAAGATTAAGAAAAAAATTAATCCATTTCAAGGTCAGTTTTTAGACCAGTTAATTTGGATATTTCTCTAAGTGAGCAGAAAATAATGCTACACCGACGCATAGGAAATAGGGCGTATTTACAATAGCAATGTCACTAAAAAATTAAATATTTTCAAAACGACCGACTGCAGAACTTGCTGAATTTGGAAAGGGCAAAATTAAGGCCACAAGAGGGAATGGTATTGGAATGAGGGAGATTGCACGCCAAACTAATCGCAGTCTCTGCGTATTCAAAATTAAAAAAAAACCGAATGAATATGAGACAAAAAAGCGTTCTAGGCGCAAAAGGCTGGAGGACCCTAAAACATTGCCAGCCACTTCAGTTTGACAAAGTAAAGCAATTGCTCAAGTTGAATACACGCCACAACAGCCAGATTAATTTTTGTTTTGGAAAATATGCACTCAGGGAAAAATGCTCTTACCTGCTCCAGGTTATTTTTCCTGACGAATTAGGTTAGGAAAGCCAACCACATCGTATTTACCTAATCAACGTTAGTTTCACCTGAAGGATCTGGTTCACAGAAATACATGAAGAAAATAGCGGAAAAACCATGGTAGGCTTATAGCGAACTAAAAATACCTGTCAGCAGTCAAATCATCCTCTAGTGATGCAGATCTTGTAACAAAGGATATCTGGGGATAAATTTTTAATTTGTCTTACTCTGTATCATTTGGGATTAAAAAATAAGGTGACCATATATTATTTTCTCTCACCTTCCCTCCTGGCTACACTACAAAAATCTCATCATTGACATTTGATTAATAAACCTGATTCAATTCGATTTAACCACAAATACTGGTTAAGATTACCATATTTGTCAGTTTCATTAAACCATAAAAACAGATTAAATTGACCTGAATGGCATGTGGTGATCTTAACCTGATGGTTCATGTTGGCAAATTTTAAATCGAAAAACGGTTAAAATTTGCTGAGTTGCTGATTGTGTAATGTGCCAAAAAATCGTGTTTTTATTGGTAAAATCAAATTTTTGGGTGTATTAAAAATTTCAAATATGGTTTCGTATTGTACTTTACTTGACCTATAACCAAGACTTTGTCACTTAAAAAATAGTAAAAATACATTTCCACTGTAGCACCGTGTAATCAATTATCATAATAATCTAAATACTATAAGAGTGAAATTAAAAAATATTAATTCAGAAATATTGCTTTAAAATCGATAAAATATGTAAAATCTTACATTCTACGCACTTAACTCTGGATTTGAAATATCCAGAGATGAAAAATGAGCGTTCGCAGATCTGAAAATTCTAGAATTACAAACTTTTAAAAATACTATAACTTTGATTTCAGAGCACTTAGAGACTTATAAAAACTCTTAAATTGAAGGTGTTGAATAGTACTACTACGACTTATACTAAATATAAAGAGTTGGCGCACTCTTTCAGAAAGTGCGATATTCTCACGAATTTGAAGAAAATTTTCCTAAAATCTGTTCAAAATATCGTCCTGAAAAATAGAATTGCATATATATTAATGATTTCGATTTTTTTCACATAGTCTACATATATTTCAGTAATAAAAAAATTGTTTCACTAATCTTCAGTGCATACGCTTTTATAGAGATCAATATTTATCAAACAACTAAGAAAAATTCGAATTTTTACGATATGAGGACATTCTAGGGCGTGGCGCCACCTGAAGAAATCAATTGTGGACTTTCTCCTTGCACAGGTTTTCTTATTAATGAATTAAAGCACCCGAAAAATGCTATTAGAAGTGAATTTAAAAAAAAACGATGCACCCTAATGTGCATGTCTTGGATAGAAGCTTGATCTTATTTTTAGAAGAATATGGTGACACACAGTGAACATTTCAGCAAGACAATGCACGTATCTATGTCAGCCGAGACTCTAAAGCGTGGTTCTCGTCCCAATCCATTAAGATATGAAGTAGCCAGCATGTTCCCCGGATGTGAACCCGATAGAGAATCTATGGGGGAGACTTACCCAAAGGGTTTACAAATATAACCGCCAATTCAATGCCAATAAAGAACTCGAATTACGCTCATTGCGCTCCAAGAAGAATGGGGAAACATTGATGCCATATTTTTAAATAATCGACCAGATTTTCACGCTACGACAAATCTTGGAGAAGACTCAAGAAAAACAAGTCGACACCCATCATCTTTTTGTCGACTACAAAGCCGCCTTCGACAGCCCAATAAGGAAGCACCTGTACTCCACCATGTCTGAATTTGGTATTCCTGCAAAACTAATACGACTTTGCAGGATGACACTGAGCAACACCAGCAGCGCAGTTAAAATCGGGAAGGACCTCTCCCCACCATTTATTACCAAACGAGGTTTCAGACAAGGTGATTACTTAATCTGCGACTTTTTCAACCTAATGATGGAAAAGATCATCCGAACTGCTGATCTGAGACGTAGTGGCACAATATTCTACAAGAGTGTTATGCTGCTTGCGTATGCTGATGACATAGATATCATTGGCCATAATACGCGCGAAGTCAGTGCAGCATTTTCCAGATTAGAAAGAGAGTCAAGTTGAATGGGTCTGTCAGTGAATGCAGATAAGACGAAATACTTAGTGTCAACAAACAAACAGTCCCAGCGTCTTGGAACCCACGTTACCGTTGACAATACCTCCTTCGAGGTTGTGAAGAACTTCGTTTATCTGGGATCCAGCATTAATTCAACCAACGACATCAGCATTGAGATCAAACGACGAATAACTCTTGCCAACAGGTGTTACTTTGGGCTCAGTAGGCAATTGAGAAGCAGAGCCCTCTCTCGACGAATGAAAATCACGCTCTATAAATCGCTCATCATGCCCGTCCTACTTTACGCATCACAAACCTGGACGCTGAGCAGTTTAGATGAAAAGACTTTAGGAGCATTCGAGAGAAAGATTCTTTGTAAGATCTACGGACCAATCTGCGTCAATGGCGAGTACCGAATACGGTGGAATGATGAACTGTATGAGCTGTACGGTGACATCGACATAGTCAAGCGCATTAAAATCGAGCGGCTTCGCTGGCTTGGTCATGTTCAGAGCATGAAAGACGATGCTCCAGTGAAAAAAACATTCGATTCGGTACCCAGCGGCGGTCAACGCAGAAGAGGACGACCGCATCTTCGTTGGAAAGACCAAGTAGAGGACAACCTGATGAAGCTTGGAATTTCCAACTGGCGCCAGCAAGCGAAAGACAGAAATGGCTGGCGCAAATTCTTAGATGAGGCCAAGACCGACATACGGTTGTAGCGCCAACTAAGTAAGTAAGTAAGTAATAGATAACAAAAGTACCATCAGTATACAAAAACTCATACGAAGTTATTTTGTTTGTTTCATTTTCTTAATCATTTTCTGAGAAAAATCATTTTACCTTATAGTCGGCCGTTTTAACAATACAGTAATTTTAAATTGTAAGACACACCTTATACACACCTTTCTCTATTTTCCTTGACTAGTTAAACAGCTACATAGAATTTTGTTCTAACAAAATTAAAAAACGTAAACCTAGATACTGTAAACTTAAACCATGGATAACTGACAGTCTGGTTGAAAAAATTGAAACAAAAAAACAACTTTACAAGATAATTAAAAAGCGGCCTGGTAATGACCAGATCATCTCTTAATACAAGACTCTGTGCAAGAATATTATTGAAGATGTTGAAGCATACAAAAATAATTACCACGCGCAAGAGTTGTATAAAGTTAATGGGGATTCAAAGAAGGAGATGAGATTTTGGGTAAAAAAAGACACATGATAACGTCTCCAACTTTATAATAAATGATATAAATGTTTCAAGTCCAGCTGGAATCGCTGAAGAATTTAGTACGTTCCTTGCAACAATTGGCGAGAAATCGTTTGTGAATAATGTATATAATATTTCCCTTAATTCGTCTGATTTCCATGACATAAATGTCTCAGAAAGCTTTGTATTTAAACCTTTTTTATCTTATGAAATCTTTAAACAAAATGAAATACTTTGTGCAAACAATTGAAAAATTCTAATTCTGCCACCACTGAATGTGCGTCAAGTTTTATTATAAAAAATATTGTTAATAATATGGCTGATGAAGTGTGCCATATTTTTAATGAGAGTGGTAATAGGATTATTTTTCCAAATAAATTTTTTTTTAGACTGAACCAACGCTCAGGGGATGCCCCCTATAACTGCGTAAGCATTGTGTTGATTCGGAAAATGGTTGATAGTTAGTTGAAGGGTGGATCAATTAATGGTTACAGATGTAATTTCATTGCATAAAAAAGGTCCCAAAGACTCTTTTTTTTAAATTATAGGCCTATTTCTTTATTGCCTGTTTTTTAAAAAATGCTTGAGATGGGCATGGAAAAAAATGTTGTCTTTTCTTGATCATATCAACTTTTTTTCGAACAAGCAATTTGGCTTTAGATCTAGAAAGAGCAATGAGGATGCTTTGCAGAGTTTTTGTACAGATATTTATGGTTCTTTGAATAATAAAAAAAAACACTGCTACACTCTTTCTAGATATAACTAAAGCATTTGATACTATTAACCACGACATCTTTTGAAAAAGTTAGAACAATATGGCTTAGGGGATTTTGCTTGACGTGGTTGAATTCGTATCTGGCCAGGTGACAGCAAAGAGTTATATTTTAAAATTCAGTTAGTTCCATTAGCAATATTTTCCTAGGTGTTCCTCAGGGTTCGGTCTTTGGCCCTTTACTTTTTTTAATATATGTAAATTCTCTGTTTTCACAAAATTTTAAAAGTTCTATAACAGATTTCGCAGATGATATGGCGTTAGTTTTTAGCTGTGATTCATCAGATATGCTGTCAATTTTTAAATATCGAGATTTGCAGTTAATAAGATGCTGGTTTATAAGTCATAAGATAGTTATAAGCGATAAATCAAAATTATTGTTTTTTAACTTATGGAGCAACATAATGAATACAGACAGGTTTTATTTACACTCGAGTTGTATGAAATATCCCATTACTAATGCTGCAATCAACAATTCTTCTCATGTTGTAGACTGCTCAAGAGCATGCTTTAAGATCGACAGTGTAAGATCAAATAAATATCTCGACGTATTAATTGACAACAAAATGAATTGGCATGAGCATATCAAGACTAATAAGAGTATATATTTTGGCTCTTATTAGTGAAATTTTTAATAGTTAAAGTATCAAAAACGAGCGGAACACTACATATTGGTTCATACATGAAAAAGAATAAATATATTTGAAAAAATATTTGTTTCAAACAGCTATTAAAAATAGATAAATAAAAAAAAACTGCAATGGTAATTATTTTTTATTAATATCTTTTATTGATTTTGACGCCTTGAAAAAAGTTTGACTAAAATTTACTAAAACAAAAGTAAAATTTTGAGTGGAAAAATGAGGAAAATTTGCATTAGAACTAAAATTTTTTATTAATATTCCATTACTTTATAATAAAAATATTAAAAATAAACAATTAAGAAACTAATGCTTCGGTAATTTTTTTTTATATTGTAGACCTCGAGTCGTTATAAAGAACATTAAAAAATTGTAAAAACTAAGGTATTAGAAAAGTTAACTCTAAAGTTAGTTTCTTCAGATTCGTGATCAGCGACACCGAAAACTTTCGGGGCACCAAATTTGAAAGCAGTCATTTTGAATTTAGAATTTTTGACTTCAGATTCGAGATCAGTGACCCTAAAAACCTTATAATTAGACAACTCCTTGAGGTTATGGCCGTCTTTTTTTGATTTGGAACAAAAGTGTGGCGGCACAAGCCGATTGGTACAGAAAACTTTTATTTCATCAGCATGGACTACAATTTTGCGGACTCATGGGCATGTAACACCAAGATTAGTTTTCGACATATACATTAAATGTTTTCGTAAGTAGTTCTTTAAAAGTAAAAAGGTTTGTATTCTTACCACCAGAAAGAATACACTAACAGCCCTATTCTGGCAAATTAACAAACTGTTAACCAGTATTTTGAAAATTTCAATGTGTTTGTTGTAATTTTTTGATTTCAAAACAAAACTTGAAGCTCAAAAATAATAAATTTTGATAAAAATCGTCAACTGCTTTTCAGTTATTGACAATTTCATTTAAAAATTTTGTTTTTTGTGCTTCAAATTTTGTTTTGAAAACAACAAACATATAGAAATATAAAAAATACTGGTTAACAATTGCTAATTTGCCAGAATAGGGCTGTAAATCAAATAAAAGTTTTGAGTTTATGTGATATTTATATCGGTGATTGCTGAAAAATCTCAAAGTTAGAAATGGCTTTTCTTGCAGTGTTGCCATCATTATATTTTCCATACCTTTTCTTGATTCTATCAACTCTCTAGCCCATTTATTTCCTAAATGCCTCTTGAATTGTTGATTCAATGAACCTTTGAATACTGTGCAAAACATTATTATATTATAATATAATTCTCCACTACTGTACTTATAACAAAAAACGGAAGTATAGATATGGGCATTTCCATGGCCACGCACGTAACCTTCGTACGCCTTTTATGTTGCTAAAAATTTAAAAAGCCAAAGGAAAACTTTAACTATTTTGTCCTTTATCGATTCTTGGATAGCAATCTAGTAGTACTCTATAAAGTGTTAAAGGTTTGGATCGAAAGTATTGTCCAAAGATATAAGCAAACACAAAAAAATGCGTCATGTAATAAAAAATAGAATTGTTTTCTGTCTGCATCAATATAAACAAAAAAATCTGCGAGGTGTGCACGAGTTTTTTAATGAAAGTTATTTTTAATAATATCTGGAATAATATTGCTATATATTCATAATTGTTTCGTTGAAGAATCTTTTTTAATTATTGTCAGTTTTTTTAGTCTTATTCAACTAGAAGGCAATAAAGGGTATTTCAGGACCATAAAAATCGAAAACTGAACGAAATATAATTTAACTTGTATTATACTAGTATATAAAATACTTATAAAAAACCAACTTACATTAAATTCTTCAACTTATGTTACCGCTTTTCAACTTTTGTTCCCATTCATCATGTTTGTTGCCATTTTAAATTGAAATTGAGATCAGTTCTCAGTGCTCTCACAATATAAACTTAGCATTTTTTTCGATTATGGAGGTCGCGGTATATTCAGTCGATATATATTCAGGTAGATCTTTTGGTGGAAATGTCCGTATACACTTTTTTAAGGCGTGTGAGTTATTTTTTAAGTTTTTAAATAATTGTTAAAAACTAATCTTTTCTCTCTGCGGTTTTTCAAATATCTGTGGACTTTTGACAAAACAACTTCTTTGGAAATTTTTTACTTCTCAGTAGAGAAAAAAACAGTTTTGCAGCTTCACAAAATGTTTTTTTTTTTTTGTGTATCGAGAGCTTATATTCAATATGACCTTTCTACATTTTCCACAAAAATGTGTTTTTTATGTTATAAATACAATTGGGGCTACGGGCGTGCGACGTGTAAGTTCCATTGGCATGTAGAACTATTGCTGGCGTGTGGAATATAATCTTTGGCTATGTTTAGACGACAATCAAATGATTAAGCTAATCCCTTCCCAGTGTGCCAAACGGATCCGTTACGAATCCGTAACGAACTCACTTCTTCGTACATTTTGTACGAAACGGATTGCGTTTCGCATCCGGAACGGATCCTTTTTCGTATGAAATTTCTCTCTCCGTTACGGACTTCAGTTACGAATCCGTTTCGGACTTCAGATACGAATCCGTTTCGGACTTCAGATACGAATCCGTTTCGGACTTTAGATACGAATCCGTTTCGGGCTTCAGATACGAATCCGTTTCGGACTTCATATACGAATGCGTTTCAGACTCTTTTGGCGGATTCGTAACGGGTTCGTAACGGGTCCGTCGAAACATAAGAAAGCGCAGTGCGTATTGACGGACTCGTAACGGGTTCGTAACGGATCCGCATCCGTTTTTGTGCACATTGGGTTCTTCTGTTATTTTGGCTGTGTGTTAAAAGGAAACTTTTCAGTCGTGGTAGGATAGAAAATATCGAGTTGAATAAAATTTGTGTGTGTTGAAATAAATTTTTCTATTTTGCTGTGTCAAATGGACAATGAAATTTTGACAATTACAAATTTTTCACGTTTCATATTTCGGTCGTGTTTTAGCGCAAATATTTTATTTAATTTGCATTCTATTCAATTTGCGACGTATTTAATTCGAGTGCTTGTACTTGCAACTTATTTCGTAAGCTTGTAATATGGTAAACTTAAAAAATAATAAAATAATAAAAATAAAAAACACTAAAGTGCTTGAGTTTGTGTTTTCGTGTGTGTGTGCCAACGATCTCAGGGTACATCAGCAAGTCCAGTAAAGTTAAATTGGCTTTCTTTGCTGATGAACGTCCTCTAAGTGCAGAGGACTACCACCAGCATCACAAGCAAGTGCAGTGCAAAATTTCTTGCTAGCCAACATCATCCAAGTGCCATCAGCAGCAGCACAAGCAAGTGGAGCTGAAATTTCTAATTTTTGATTTCTGATATATTGAAAGCGGAGAATTTGCACTTCATTTGCTTGTGTTTCTGGTGGTGGCACTTGAAGGACGTTCGCCAGCAAAGAAAGCCACACACACGCAAACACAAACTCAAGCGTTTTAGTGTTTTTATTATTTTGTTATTTTTTAAGTTTACAATATTACAAGTTTACGAAATAAGTTGCAAGTACAAGCACTCGAATTAAATACGTCGCGGAAATTGATGTGTTGTTTTTTTTTTTCTTTATTTTTGAGTGTGTCAAAAATTTGCTTTTGACAATTATATTCACCTCACAAATGCCAAAAATTGCTCTACCAACTGTCAAAATTTGATCATCCGACTGAAAAGTTTCCGATTGACACACAGCCCTTGTACTCTATTTGACTAATTGATTCAGGTCTAGAGCGTCATCAAAATTTTGACTATGTTCGAAATTAATTTTCGCTCTCGCATAGTTCATTTTTTATCTGGGAAAAAAACCACAAATTTGGATTAATTCAATCATTTTATTCACGCCACCCGCCTGCAGCCCCAATTGTGTTTATAACATTATGGAAAAGAAATCGTTGACTCATCTGCCACCTATGAGATTTATTTCAATAAAAAATAAAAGAGTTTAGCAAAGTTTTCCCCTTTAAGGGCCAATTTTTCAGTGCGAGTTTAAATTCTAGTCAAATTAAACCGAGCTTAACTCACCAAAATTGGACGTTTAAACTCGGTTTAGGCAAAAAAGAAACACATTTAATGATAATTTAAGTCAATGTAACTTCAACGAATGCTAAAATATCTAGTTAAACCGAGTTTAAACGTCAAATTTTGGTGATTTAAGCTCGGTTTAATTTGACTACAGTTTAAACTCGCAATGCAAAATTGGCCCTAAGTTTTTGACTTATCTACAATACAGTTTTTTTTTTGTGAATACAAAAGGACTCATCTATACAGAATCTACACTTTTCGGAATTATTCAAGAAAATTGTAACATATTGCGTTAGATTACAATGGCAGGGTAAAAAAGAGAAGGAAATACATCGAAAAGCATAGAAGTGATTATGCATCTTCAGCGGAGGAAGATATTGGATAAATAACAGGTTCTTTTATAATCGAATGAAATTCTCTTAGAATATTGATAAATTTTAATGCAAATACCCGAGTAAAAATTAAAACTTTTTTAGAGAAGGCTTAATTTTAAATATTTTTCTTGGCCGTGCGAGAGTCGTACAAGGGTCGTACAAAGGTCGTTTGCAGGACTTGTTGGCCAAACAGTGGCCGTATAGAGTTTTTTATTAATCTTGACTGTACAACGGCCGTCTAGCGGTCATACATCAGCCGAGCAGTGATTATTCCACAATGAAAATGAGCAGCTTTTTTAACTAACTTCAAACACAAAAAAATTATTTTGCGCCACACAGAAGTACCGATACTATCAACATCAGCATTACCAAGTAAGGCTTACTTTTGTTGCTGCGCATACTTTTGCTGTTGACTAAGAGCTTTGAAAAATTTGGTAACATACAACGGGCGTTCAGCGTCCATACAGCGGCCGTAGAATTTAATTTTTAGGCCATTTTCGACCCTAGTACGGCCGTGCGACCCATGATCGGCTGCTGATTGAACGCTGTTCGCCCGCTCATATTTTTACTCGGGTTCGGACGACAACTCGGCAATGGGCCTTATCCGCACAAGGAAGAGAAATCAGGATTCTAATTTCCATTTGAAATTAGGCTCCAGTGCAACCATTTCCAAGAAATAAAGTCTGTAATTATAACAGAATATCAATATTTTTATGATAATATTAAAAAATTTAAGCAATTAAATTAATAGATCAATATCCTTCTTTACTGCTATTTTGATATTTTCTCTTGTTTTTGTTAATATTGTTATCAACAAAATTTTCTTAAAATCTGAATATAATCGTCAATAAATTCACGAAGAACTTACTTTTCCTATTGAATAAAAAGACTTATCTACTAATTTCATTTAAGAAAAAAAATATATTTGAAATACAATACAACCTATATACACTTAAAAGAAAAGTGCGAGATATCACTAATTTTTTTTTTGCTTTGTGGTTGGTGAATAATTGTACACGAAAAATTTTAACTCTCAATATATTTATAGAATATTTTTTTAGTTTCATATTTTGCACAAATATTATGCAAGCATTTCCTAATTAATTATTGTCATCTGAGATCAATGGCGTATTTTAAAAAAATCTAATAAGAAACAAATATTTTGTCGAACGGATTTTCAGAAACAAAAAACTTGAATTATACAAGTTATTTCTAACAAGCAATAGCAATAAATCTTAGTTGCTTATGTCGAGAAAACTTGATTATATATTTCTTTAAATGCATTTGACAAAGAAACTTCTTATGAAAAAAGTTGTTTTTTCAAATAGAATTCGCAGTATTAATTTAGCTTTACATGGAAAGAGGTTTTTTATGATAACAAAAAACTGTTTACACGTAAACTATTATATTGAAAAACATTTTAAGAGAAGCTATTTTTTCAAATGCAATTTTGAAAAAAGTCGAATGTGGCCGCAAAAAATCACAAAAATAAAACAGTTATGGAACGTTCCATAAAAATATATTTTCTCCACAGCTATAGCTTAAAATTAACTTAACCTTTACACAGTATGCATAGTGGTATAAACATAGATACTTTGTTCCATACTACTACTTATGCACAGTCTTGTCAACTTATAAATCAAACACTTTTTTAATGTAATTTTGTACGTTAATCTTTTGAAAGAATTATAATATATTTTATGTCCTTGACTATAAGTAAACAATCCAAATATAAATATTTTGTTTTATAGTAGCATTCTATGAACTTTTTGCTTACACTCAAATATTATTAGCATAAATTTGTAAAATTATTTGCTTAAAACCCAATATGCAAAAACAAAACAAAAAAAACAAAATGTTCCATGGCAAAACTTTGAACTCATAAATACTAGTTTGTGAGCCAAAATCTAACAGCAATCAGCAAATATATGCTCGATTTGTTGTTTGTATTAGTAGCCAGACAAAATTTTACCAAAAGACAAAAAAAAAATAAAAAGTATTTTGATGACGACTAATTGTCGTCAACCACCAAAATATATGGATGGAAAAAAACTACGTACAAAACAAAAATAAAAATAAAACTAACACGATTGATGTAAATTCATTAGCATTAGACTTACGCTGTTCGACAGTCACGTGAGTTTTTTTCCACCGTAGCAAGCAGCGAAATGATAATAAATTTCGAAATATGTACAAAGCAAATGTCATCAATTAATTTTTTCTTAAATTTTTTTTCAGAAAGGGGATGTATTTAAAATTTAAGTGAGTTGATAAACAAGTGTAGAATTTTTTGTTGTTTTCTTGTTTTTCGAAATATATTGAGAAAAAACAATAAAATTTATCGTACTTCCATTATCCACACCCTTCGGCAACAGTTTTATAGTAGTCAATATTATCGAGGTGCTTTGAAAATCTAATCAATACTAAATTACTTTATGTTAAAAATCATAAATACTTAGATGAATAAAAAAATAACCAAAGGCTTGGTTAGAAAGGTGTGTCATGATTGGGCCTTAGAAGTGGTAGATCATTTTTTTATAGTAGTTTTGAAATTAATAAAAAAAATTGAAAATTTTTTAATTTTATGTTATTCTAAATATGTTTAAAATAGTAACCCGAGCAATCTTTAAATTCCAATAACTGCTATTTAAAACAAAAAACACTGTAAGCATAAAAAAGGCCAAATCTTTTAGTGCTTTATGGATATATCCTCATCAAACTGTCCAATTTAAGTTTAAATGTGAGTTGCATAGGTTTTTTGTTAAAAATGAATTGAGGATAATGCATGAGGCATTTTATATGAAAAACCATAGCAATTTTCTTAACTTCAGATCGGTACCCATTCGAAATCCAAAATCGTGCGATTTTTAAGCCTTCTTTAGTTGCTGTATTATTGCAATTTTATTTCATTCAAAGGTGTACTTTTCATAGAAATAAAAGTATTATATCCCTTCAACTAGCCAATTAATGTTAGACAACTGTAAATTTAATAAAACTGGTATCCGAAGGACTAAGTCTTATCTCCTTTATACTCAAAACACTCGAAAAACTAATTGCCCAGCAAACCATATCTCGATAGTAAAATTTTACGATAATCTATCGATGTCGTTACGATATCTTTACACAGAAATACGCAATATCGTCCCGTTAGTACTGTTAACGATGGCATTTCGATATCATAACGATATCCTTATTAACAAAATATCAATTCATTTTTCTACCACTGACAAATATTAATTTACTCTTGCAATGCTATGGTTCCAATTGTTTCTTAAATTTTATTCCATCAATTAGCTTTTTTCGTTGTTATTCAGCAAACAATATTTCAAATACATTATTTTGATTTATCGATCATTTCGATTGTTTTGATTTGCTTGTTGCCATCAATATATTGAACTATAGTTACCATCACTATATAAATAGTTGTGCGCGCGTTTACGAAATTGTTCAAACTGAAGTTAATTTCTGTTCTTTTACCATCAAGTAAGTGATTTGCTTTATATATAAAATTTGTCAAAGTGTTAAAAAGGCGGCAAACGAACTTGTGAAACATTAATTGTGAAATTACATGTGTTTGAAAATAAGAAAATGCCTAAAAGTTCAAAAAGAGCGGCAAGGGAACTTTTGAAACATTATTTCAGTCATTTAACAAATGAAAATAATACAAAAGCTTCCAGCAATGTGCATATTGACATTAATAAACCTGAACACTTTATCGATAAATGTAAACCTATCGCATAACAAAATTATTCACGATATTATCTCAATATTGAAACGATATTGGTATTTCAATATCGTTACGATATCGCAATTACAATGTTTTCAATATGTCCGTTTTTATCGAAAACAGCACTTTCTCGATATCATAACGATATCGTCTCGTGTATCGTTATCGTGGTTCTAAAGGGAGCTAACATATCCAACGCCCAACACGCATACCTCAAGGGCAGATCCACAGATACCGCCCTACACGAGGTTATTACCACCATTGAAAGATCAATATACTTTAAACAATACACTCTTGCGGCCTTCTTAGACATTGAAGGGGCTTTTAACAATATTCATACTAGGGCCATTTTTGATTCTCTTACCAACCTTGGCGTACAAGCACCGGTGAGAAACTGGACAGTCTCAATGCTCAGAAACAGAATAATCCAGGCAGACCTGGGTGGCTGCCAACTCACAAGATTTGTCAGTAGGGGTACTCCGCAAGGAGGAGTAATCTCCCCCCTACTCTGGCTCATCGCCATGAATGAATTTCTTAATACACTAAATTGCAATGGGGTCAAAGTGGTGGCTTATGCGGATGACGTGGTTGTTATGGTGTCAGGACTGTTCCCCTCTACGCTCAGTGAGCTAATGGAGGTTGCTTTGGGAAAACTCAGTGTCTGGGCTGCCAGGTGCGGCCTAGGAGTTAACCCTAGCAAGACGGAACTGATGTTATTCACCACAAAAACCAAAGCGCCACAATTTGTCCTTCCAAAGCTCAATAACCAACCTCTTACACTATCCAGTAGCGCAAAATACCTAGGTGTCATTCTGGATCCTAAGCTAAGCTGGAAAACTAACATCGAACAAAGGGTCAAGAAGGCCTGTATAGCCTTCTACGCCTGCAAGAAAACCTTTGGTGGAAAATGGGGTCTTCAACCTAAAATGCTCTTATGGCTATACACAGCAGTAGTGCGACCCATCTTGGCGTATGGTTCATTAGTATGGTGGCCTGCACTGAATAAAGCATACAACACAACTAAACTAGCTCGGATCCAGCGATCCGCATGCGTAGGTATCACGGGGGGTATCCGCTCATGCCCCACTGATGCACTTAATGTCCTGACACATTTACTCCCCATAGATTTACAC